>JAJOZX010002472.1:197500-658547 GCA_023014485.1 Bathynomus jamesi | reverse complement strand
AGGGGTTTTTCTACTACAAAGATTTACTAAACATTTCTTAGTAAATAATTTAAGAGTCTTCATTACCATCAAAACATCCATCAAGCTTTGGTACGTTTCTGGATGTCCAGGATACATTGCCATCTGAGCGTGACAAAGCCTAATAAGGCCTTGTAGGGTCTCTCTGGCCGAGTCAGAAGCCTCGTTTTCCAAACACTCTATCATCGCTATAACATTTCCTATTACCTAAATGTGAGGAAAAAGGGGAAATACTTAATACGATAACATTATCTGAGGAAAAGTGCGCGTGAAAATTTGAAAATAAGGTAAAAAACAAATGCAGTGAAACTGCAGAGTGAATATGCAAACAAGATGGTCAAAATCACATATACTGGTTTTTATACGTGTCTATAAAAAGAACAGTAGCTGTTATCAAACATTAATTCAAGATTAAAAATATAAAACAAGATTTATTCATCCAAGAAACAAAATTAACTTTTAATTTAGGTACATACAAAAGGAAGTTCATGGCTGAAGAGAAAGAGGCGAGAAGGAAAGACAAATTTAATGCAATATGATGGCTATGAAAACTGTAATCTATATGATACTCTAAATTTAATGTCAGATATATATCTTGCATAAAACAAAGCTATTTACATACAATAAAATCCAAACCATGTTGCCACCTTAGCCACTGCACCCAAACTTAAAATAAGACATGCTGTTAACAATAACTAAATATTTACAACCACCTGTTTTAGGCAAATATTGACTGTAGGCTCCACTAACAATCAACGACATTTGATTGACATGACAAAATCGACAAGTTACTGTGGGTTAAGTTAGGTTAATAATAATGAGTTAGGAAGGCCAGAAACTGACACAGCACTCATGCCAACTAATGAGGCCCACTCTAACTCTTATTATTATTATTATTATCATCAGGATTCAAACCCACAACCTCAATGTCTTCACTCCATTTACAGGGAAACGGTGTTACCCACTGAGCTACGGATATTGGCTTTGGTTAAGTTATTTTTTATTGTGTCGATGTTATGTCTCGTCGACCAAATGGGTAAAGAAACAATGGACTGAATAATCTTTCAATACTTCACACTTGAATAAAGTTTTCCAAAAAGAATTACAGAGCGAGTCTTTCACAAGGAAAACCAGAAACCATATAATAGTTAAATTAAAATAACTTCCATTCTAAACCAAGTAAAAATCACTTTCATCTTCTGTCATTTTACGCCTCAGCAAACAACTGAATTTCCTTGGAGATTTAAATCCTATGTTAAGCTACTAACCTTGTGAAATGCTACAGGAGAATACTGGAAAGACATCAGCAGTAAAGTAGCCACTGAAAGCACACCCAGTCGACAAACAGGAATTCTCAGACCATCCAATAACTGAAATTAAAAGTTAACGGGATTAAAGGTTACAGTAAGCACACAATAGAGTAACTAATGGCAGGAGGAGATTGTAGGCACCAAACGACCAGGAAAGTATTCCGGGGTGGGGGGGTGGGGGGGCATTAGGCAGGAGACAGGGAGTGCCAGAAACTCCCATTTCTCCTGTTACCATCCTCCTTAGCTGATCTTTTTCCATGTCTCATCAAACACATACTTCTATTCCTCACTACACATACATGTATCTTACACACTATACATTCTTTTCCAAATAAAAAAATTGGCATAATTTTTAACAGTCATGAAGACCTTGATTTCGGCTCTGTCCTTCTCCTTCTTTGTTGGGGCATTTTTGCGGATGTTTGCCCTTGGCCCCTCCTCCTTGCATAAAAAAAAAACTACTTCAGTGCTCTATATTAATGTTTCGTAACACAGCTAATAATACTCTGACACTGTATATTCACTAGGGTTATGATTTTTTAATTTTTTGTCATAAATATTGTTTCCTGTATCATCAATCGATGAACTTTTGCTTGAAAACAATAAAAAGGGCCTAATTCTTCAGAATTAAAAAAAAATGTCACCCCGAAAGCAAATATAGTATATTAGTATATTCGAGACAGCTGCATTGTACCATTCTAGATTGGTTACCTGATGATTATCATAAATTGTCCAATATCTTGCAACAATACCGAAAAGCACTAAATACTCTGGAAAATCACTGGAAGAGAGACCCATCTGCAATAGCTATACCAAGGAGCAACCAATATTTATTATTTTATTAATTTTTAATTTTTTATTTTGGGGTGAAGTTTTTTCAAAATATATCGAAAAAACTGTTATTTTCATTGTCAGGGGGCAAAAGTTCATCGATTTATGATACAGGAACATGAGGTTATAAAAATGTCATAACCCTAATATTCACATTCAATCCTCGGCATTTGCCAGTAATGTACGGTAACCTTGTGACTAGTTCAAGTTTCTTATATTGAACAAGAAGCAGAGAGTGAGGTCCATCTTCCCTTCAAAGGTCAGTTGAATAATCTGGGCCTCTCCTACATGCTAAACACTGAATTAAGTCTTCATATGAAATTTTATTTTATACCCATGCCTCGTGAAAATGATCATTTTACATATTCCAGAACTAGAACTGCGACCTACACATTTGACAAACTCTCAAGCCCCCTTCAGCCTACTAGGCCATTAAGAATGTTCACATGATCTATGCATTCCCATTATTAAAGACTATATTTGAAATATGAGTGAACTAGCTTGGCTACTAGTTTTAATACATCTTACACATAACATTACCTTTGGAATTTGATCATAAGTAATTCTAGCAGGTACAATATTCCTTCCACTCTGATAAAGAAGCCGCACAAGAGTGCGAATCCAATGCACGAGTGTGACATGAGCCGTTGGCCAAGTAATGAGCCAACTACACAACCTAATAAGGGTTGCCACAAATGACTCATTACTACTCTGGGGATCAGACACTATCCTGGGGCCTAACCCCTCAACCACCTGAGGGAAAACGAGAGAGAGGATATGTGCCATGGCTGGACACACTTCAATAGAAGTATCTGGAGAGAGAGAGAAATATTAGCTCAGCAGGATGACATCAAATTCACAATCCATTAATTTCTAGTTAACCATGGTACTGTACATAGTAGCAATTTTTTTTTCTGAAAAACTTAAACTAAATGCTTCAATGTTTACAAGATGGCTGGTTAAATCTATCTATCTAAACTTAGGATTTGTGATGTAGGTCTACCATTAACACAATCCAAGTTCAAACTAAGATTAAGTACAGCAAATATAGTTCAGAGCTTCAAGTGGTGCAGGATAATGGAACCTGACTTTGGCAACTGCGAGTTTTGCTTAAATATTTTATAATCCATTTTTAATGACTTTAAAAACTATTTAAAACAATGATGATGTTGCACTCCCTGAGAGAGAGGTCAATCACAAATAGTTCTTCTTTGCTCTAATACTATAATATGGATATAAATTTAGTCCCACTTTGCAACAATTTGTAAAATTCCTAATGAATATAAATACTGTCTATTGTGGTTAGATGCATGTCAGTGCTATTTCAAAATCTAACATCAATGTTGGGACTCAATTTTTAAAATACTTTGAATACACAATTTGGGGGGAGGAACCACAGGGTGCAACCACAAACTAACACGTACATCTAAATAAAATTACATAGTTACCTGTATTTGATATAATGGAATACATTGCTATTAAGGTTGATAAAATGTCTTCAAGTTGTAATGTTTCCCACAACATAGTAATTAAATCCCCCAAATTCTTCATGTGTTTCAATGTCTGAAACAACAAATGACAAATGAATGAGAAAAAAAGAATGGCCAGATAAACTAGTGAAATTTTAAATTCATAAAATTAGTAATACAATTTAACCCTTCAGAGCTCACCTGGTCCATTTGACACACTTTTCCCATTTGTTCTCTGAGGAAAAATATAACCTGGTGAATTCTGAAGGGTTAAAACAAATTATGTATTTTTTCAAAATTAGGGCTATCTTCCTTACCCTGCCATTCTACTCATATTGATCATGTATCAGCATGTGATTATTTAGAATTTTATTCTAAGAATGTTAAGGAACTATACAAGCTACTCACATCAGAATTAAACTAAAATTCACCATGTTCATATTTCATAAATACCAACACTACCACAAACAAAAGTTCATAAACAGTAAACTACATTTAATGTCGAAGAGTTGACCATTATAATATGTTCGTATTTTCATTCAACAGCATGACATTGAACTCAATTATTAATTATTATATCTTTTTTTGTGGGGGAGGGGATTTAATGAACTCAGATATAAACTAAATTAAAGATAAAATACAATCACAAAGAAATCACCTCTCATTCTCTTCCTGCTTGGTGAAGAACCTGCCCTAGAGGACAACCTCAAACTTAGAAGAAAAGTTAATTTGACTTGAGAAAATTCAACCCATTTGGGTTGTAAATGCACCTCAAAACAATCTAAAATTGTAAACAGAAGTAGGGCTATAACTTAACTAATTAGTCACTTCAATATAACTAGGCCTAGTTGTAAGCAACATCACTCTGGGTGATTCAAGGTCCTTGACTTTTAACAAGTTTTCTCTGAGTTGCCTCTGATTGGTGATAGCCTTCCTTCAAAGCCTATGCAATTTAATTTATTGTAACCCTTATGTGTATTTAGTATTTTCCTTCTCAGCTGCTCCCAGGAGCGGCTCGCAGGTAGGTACTGTGGAACTGCAGCACCCCCCATGATCTTATGATCTTTAAATTTAAATATTTAAAATAGCCTATCTGATTGTTTTTTTTTCAATGAACTTTGAGTTTTTAAATCAGATTATATCCTTTTTTCCTTAAACTATTTCAATGCCGAACGAATGAATCACGAAAGTAGCTTTAGCCTTCCAGTGGAACTGCGTACTTAACAGTCCCAGATTTTGTTCAAAATGCTTGAAACCTCAGTGGCGGACGTACGAAGAGCGAGTCAGAATCGCAGGTTTAAGAGGATCCAAAGCACTGTGGACAGAGCAGTGCCAATTTTTGTTTGACGTGGTAGTTGTGTTGCTGTATCATTTGCTAATTCAAAATTTAATTTCTGAATTGCATTTATCAATGATTCGTTATCATTTATTTTTTGTCGTGAGATTGAAGTTAATTATATAATAATTGGATGATTTACAATATATAAGCTTTCATTTCTTAGAATATTTTTTCACTCAGAATAAAAACAGAAGAATGGAATTTGTCTATAAATAATTTTTTTTGTCAAATTCAAAATTACCCGTTAAGCGTAAGTACCCTATAATTGATTTTATGATACTATTTTACTTATTTTTATGACTGAGTAGTGAGTAGTTATCTATTTATCTATTTATCTATTCAACTTTCTCTCTCTCTCATATATATATATATAATCGACACAATTGTTTGCAATTTCTGAGGCAGCACCCCCATAACTGAAAGTCACGAGCCACCACTGGCTGCTCCCTTTGCAGGGCTGTGGAGTCGGAGTCAGAAGCAATTTTGGTGCTGCTGGAGTCAGAGTCGGAGTCAGTAAAAATGTACTGACTCCAACCTCAATATAAATTTTAATAAAATATGTTTTTGTGTGTGATATCACTGGCAGCTATGGTGGTTAAACCACTTAAATAATAAACACAATGTTTTCCATTTCAGACACTAATGCCATTAATTCATTTTTTCTTTTCAGATAATATTTTTTATTTTTAATGCTTATTTAATTTTGAGTTCTTTCTAAATTTCACAAGTTTTTAACTTTCAAGTCTAAAACCCCTTTCACAATGGCAAAGACACTTCCAACAAAGTCTGCAGTTTTTTAATATTTTACAATAACCACAGATGGGAAACATTTCGTGTGTCAGTGTATGATAGATGATGATGATGGTGAAAATTATGTGAAGCAAAAATCAGTGGTTTTACTGGCTCTGATAAAAATGCACCAACCAGAGCATCAAATTTGAAAAGACATTTGCAGCATTTCCATCCCAAAATTTTAGAAGTTGTCATTGAGAAAGATAGTAATAAAAACCTTCCAACTACTTCAAAGTTAACAAAAGATCAGAAATCTACTGAACAACAAGCACCACTTACAAGATTCTTTACTACAGACAAAGTTACTGTAACAATGACCACAGAAAAGTTCAAGAAGCACATCATCAAACTGGTGGTAAGAAATGGCATAGCCTTATCTTTATTTTCACAACCAGCCTTTCTAGGCCTAAATGGAGAAATGGCCAAGAAACTTGGAGTTTCTCTGGAAAGACAAAGTATCAGAAAAATTATAGTTGAAGAAGCCACAAATAAAAGGAAGAACTTTGAAGAACTCTTAAGGGACACTTCATGTTTATTAAAATGGATGCAGCCACGCGTCATAGAGTTAACTATTTTGCCATCAATGCTAGAACTGAATTTTGTTGACCGAAGAACAAATTGCTAAAGCAAAAGAGGCCCTCTGCGAGGTTGCAATTCGCATAAAAGGGATATTACCTGAAAATCCTGAACCACAGGATGAAGATATGAGTAGTAAGTCCCTCTCATCCTCTTCAAATGAGGAAGAATTACACTTTCAAAAATATTTAGATAAAATTGAACGCTCAAAAGCAAAGCATCACCGCTTAAACGTGCATAGGCAACCTTTTGATGTTAAACTGATGAAATTTAAGCAAGATTTTTTTTATGGCCTAAAAGAAGTGGAAAAATATGATCGCCCATCTAAACTGACAATACAAGAAGTCATCCCCGCATATCCAGAGATTTTAAGAGATACAGCTATGATAGTAACAGCCATGCCACCCACTCAGGTCAGTGTGGAGAGACTGTTTTCCGCACTGAAATTAATTAAATCAGATTTAAGGGCTTCAATGAAAGAGGATCTGGCAGAAGCAATTCTGTTCCTAAGAACAAGTTATTCATAAATTTTAGATTTTCACCCTTGGCCTTAGTTTAATAAATTTTGCAGGAATACTTTTATATTTTTGATTGCATTTAATGAAATTTTTATTTTGTCATAGTCTTAAATTTATTTTTTTTTTGTTTTATGCTCAATGAATTTTGTTTTTTCATAAATAAAAATAAAAAAGCTATAATGGCATCGCTACAACCATTAGACTCAAACTTTGCAGGTTATGGGTTTAAAAAGTAGCCTGATGATTCACGTGGTGGTGATGAAATGCCTCTTGTGTAATTATCATCATAGCAGATTTAGAATTAATATACCTTCGGAGTCAGATAGACAAAAAATTGAGGAGTCGAAGTCAGTTTTTTATGTGCCAACTCCACAGCCCTGTCCCTGTGTGTGTGTTTTCATACATTTTTAATATTTTTCCCTCCTCCAGGAAAGTACTTTTTCACCCCCTTTATGCCTGGTATCCTCAAACCTGCTATTACATACTGACTCATAGAAAGCTACCGCCGTACCTTTTAATCAGCCTATGGTCACCCACTAATGTATCATTTTCTTTTCTAAGCCTAGAGCCTCATTCTCTGGCCTTCGTGAACTGCTTAATGCCTTAATGGAAAAGCGAGAGTTACATTAATATGGACTTTTCTGGTGGCACTTTGATTGGGTTCAGACCCTCCTGCAGTGGCAATGCAAGCCCATCATATCCCCTGGGGACTTGCTCTAGTGAGTTCTAAGCAAAAATTTGCAATCCTCACCAGATTGTACCATTACAATGACTCGTGCAAAAACTATCCAACATAAATATAGGCCTACATGAACCTATTATTAAGCATACCAGAAAATGTAATCTACATGATTATCATTTGTATCCATAATGGACATGTAAATAAAATTACTGTTGGGTCATTCCAGGACAAATCATGCAAAAAAAAAATGAAATTTGTACCCACTCCAACTTGGATTTTTCTCAAATTTGGTATATAAGGTTGTTTTTGTGCAAAAACATGAAATCTCAAGTTTTAGCACAATCAGAGTAATGGTTCAAAAGTTATGGGCTCCCCCAATTTTGGGGCTGGGGGCTGGCCCCTTAATGTTTAAAAGTCCATAACTCAGTCCCTAATTGAGCCAGGAAAACAATTTAAAAACCATTTGAAAGCTCAAACCCTAAAGAATAATTGACTAAGTAATAAAATGCATTTAATCAAATAGTTAAAAAGTTAAATCAGTTTGAATATTTTTTGGGGGGGGGGCACCCCCTATGATACAGATATTCAAGATTTTTTTTTTTCATTTTGTACCTCAATTACTCTTCTATATGACTTGGTCAATGACATTGTGCATTTTTACCTTTAAGTTGTGTATTTTTTTGCACTTTATTATAAAGTACTTGCGAGCAAAAAGATGACATATTAGCCCAAGTTCAGGAATTGGGCTATACTAACTATATAATAGTTTTATCCTAACTACAGTGCCCGCGAAAAGTATCCGATCACCCTTGAAATTTGTATTTTTTACATAAAAAACAATGTTTAAATGTATACTAACCTTATATTAGTATTTTGTCATCTGTCCTTTGGTTTGGATGACTTGTTCTAGACGTTTTGGCATGGATTTAATCAAGTTTTGACAAACTTCCACTGATATTTCCTTGCACCATACCTTTTTGATGGCCTCTTGTAATTTTTCAACTGAGCCAGTGTCATGGCATTCAACCTTATTTTTTATTATTAGTCACAGATTTTCTATCGGATTGAGATCTGGACTATTACCAGGCCAATCCAAAATATCAAATTTATTGTCAGTAATCCATTTTGTCACTATTTTGGCCCTGTGACATGGTGCACCATCATGCATATATGTTTTTGTCCTTTGGATTGCCATTGCCATTGGAAGTTTATCCTGTAGCATTGCTAAATACTGTGCACCATTCATAGTTGTGTTCTTCGGAAGAAAATATAAGTTTCCACGCCCATAGTAACCGAAACAACCCCAAACCATCACACTTGGAGGGTGTTTCATTGTCTTTAGGGTGTATTTAGGGTCCATCCTATTTGAGCCAATAGGCCGGCGAACCTTTTTTGGACAACTTCTGAATGTCAAAAATGTCGACTCATCGCTAAATAAAACCTTCTTCCAGTCATCAACAGTCCAATGAATGTATTTTTTACAAAATGCGACACGTTTTTTACGCATTTTTTCATTAATGAACGGTTTCTTAGCAGCATGGCGAGATGGTAATCCGAGTTCTTTTTGGAGCCGCTCCTGGATAGTTCGTTCAGAAACACCAGATAACAAATTATTCATATTAAATTTTATTTCTTTCGCAGTTATTGTTGGGTTTTTCAATACTAAACGTTTCATAAGTTTGTCTGTTCGCGAATTTGTTTTTCTCGGTCTGCCAGATCGTTTTTTAGGGACTGGCGTGGTTAGGCCACCATTGTTCTTAGCCCGTGAAACCCATAAATTAACGGTACTTTGGGATATGTTTAATTCCTTAGCTATCTGTCTCTGTGATTTCCCACATGCATGCAAAGCAACAATAGCACCTCGACAATCACTCTTAAGTTGTTTTTTAGCACACATTATATATAAATTTTATTTACACCACTTTCTGTAAAAAAAAAAAAATATCAAGAAATTTACACAAACAGTGAAATCTGACAAATTTGAGACACAGCCACCCGCAACGAAGGCTACCAGAACACTAATTTGAGAATGCGTTGGATAGCTCTCATATCAGCGAGCAACCTCAAAGTTACCAGATGTCGCTAGAACAAATAGAAAGTGAATTACGTGTCTCTGAATATCAAGGGAAAATATTGTATTTTCTTGAGTGATCGGATACTTTTCGCGGGCACTGTATATATATTCCATACATACACACACACATTATTAAAATAAGAGATAATTTGTACTGCCTGTTTGTAAGGTTGAGTGGTATCACGTTTGTGTAGTCAGTCATGCTACAACTTGTCACAGCAAAATGAAATTGTCTGAGGGCTCCTTCCATTAGCATGAGCCTTGGTTATTAAGGATTTAGTTTGCCTTTTGTGACCACATGATAAACACTGCTCATATATGGTATCTGCTTGCCATATTATTTTAGTGCCTTGCCTATATTGGCTGCACTTGTGTTTGCCTGTTATCATTAAAAATCATTAACATTTAATATTCTTTCTACTTATTACAGGAACTGAAGCTAATATATAAATTTTAAACATGTTTAACCATTTAAATTATCATAAACAGTGTTGTGACCCCTTTAAGAGAGACAAGAAAAGAATCTTAAAGGGTTTAGAAAATTTACCATTAAATGTAACTGAAAAAAATCCTGCACTCCTTAATTGGAAAGTTTGTACAAACTGTTCTGTAAGATTAAATGAACTTGAAGAACCTGATAAATTATTTAATGATGTTTTTGAAACTGAGTCATCTACAAGTACCTCTTCATTTCAAAGCAGTCCAGGAAGTACACATTTGCAAACTGACAATCCTGGTGAGATCAGTGATATTGAAATCTGTAGAGAGCAAACCAAGAACATTCTTGAAGAAATGGAGATTTTGCCAATAAAATTCTGTAAGTAGTGTATGAATTATAATTTGGGGACTTATTTTTGAAAAGTATAGTTATCAGAAAATGCATTATATGATTTCTAAAAATCATCTAAACTCTTTAGTATACATTGTTTCATAGGTTATCAAAATAATGCAGTTTTATCAAACTTGTAAACATAACATTCTTTAACAATTTAAGATTGCAAAAAATAGTTATGTACAATAAATGAATTCTGATTAGTTATTAAATTATGAAAATTTGTTGCTGTAATTTACAGTAATTCTAAATTTTGGATGATGCCTAATTTCGGATAGTATGAACACTGACAGGATATCTAAAAAAACATCAGACAAATATGACAAGTGTGTATCTACTTTGAAAAAGAATTTTAAATAGTCTTTCTCAGCATCTGTGGATGAGGGAGCATCTACATCCAAGAGATTATGCATGGAAAAAGAATTGGAAAGGTAAGGATTGCTCAAATTCAACTAAATTAACAACTCATGGTCACAATTAAAGGCTCTTGACATATATAATTTTAGATGTTTTAAATTTCAATAGCCTAACTTTTCTTCAATATCATTCTTACGTACAGAACACAATCACACCATTTTAACAATGTTTAGGTCCTGATCTTAGAGTACATTAAATTAATAATTTCAATTTAAGAAAATTCTGATATCTCCAACCTTTTATTTATCTAATAGGTACAAAACTATGATGAGGGAGCTCGCTGAAGCATTCAACTCTACAACTTCCTACCAAAGAAGGTTGCAGATTCTTACTCTATCCCCATACACAATCTCAAAAACTCAAGAGTTCTTTGGGGCTAGTAGATATCTTGTTGATAAAGCCAGGAGCATGAAGCAACAGTAAGGAATATTGCCAAATGTTCCTAAATACAGTAAAGGGAAAAAGATAAGTGATGAAACTATTTCTAATGTGACAGCTTTTTATGAGGACCCAGAATTTAGTCAGGTGTATCCAGGAAAAAAGGACTGTGTTAGTGTCAGAGACAAAGATGGAAACAAAATTTACAAACAAAAGCATCTCTTCCTCAGTAATTTGAAAGAACTGTATCTTAGGTATAAAGAAACTGACAAGTATAAGTTTTTCAACATTCGCAGCTCTTAGACCCAAATGGTGTATTATTGCTGGAGGTACAGGTACACACTCAGTTTGTATTTGTACCTATCACCAGAACCCCAAATTAATGGTTTCAGCAATTGGTGACAAGGACTTGACTTATCATTCATTGATTCAAAAAAGTGTCTGCAATGTGGACAACATTAAATGTATGTTACACCAGTGTAGAGAATGTCCTGGTGTTGCTGGTGTAGATAACTATTTGAACATATTAAATGTACTGACTTCCAGGGACTCAATTGAATATGACCAGTGGACCAGCATTGACAGGGTAACTTTGTCAAATGTAACTGTTACAGTGGAGGAATTCATTGAAAAACTTTCAGAATCAATTTATTCTCTTACTCATCATCATTATATAGTCAAGAGTCAAAGCCTCTACATGAAAACCCTTAAGCAAAATCTCAGTGAAGACGAAGTTTTAGTACTGGGAGACTTTTCTGAGAACTATTCTTTCATCACTCAAGATGCACCACAGAGCTTCCATTGGACAAACAAACAAGTTGCATTACACCCAATGGTTGTAAATAAAATGGAAGATGGTAAAAATTGAGCCACACTAGCTATTGTATCATTAGTGATAGTTTAGATCATAACACTGCAGCAGTATATACATTTCAACAATTTTTAGTTCAAGACACTAAAGTGAGATTCCCTAATATGAAAACAATGAAATATTTTTCTGATGGGATGGTTGTGCTGGACAATACAAAAACTGTTTTAATTTTAGCAATTTATGCCATCATGAAATAGATTTTGGTATAAAGGCAGAGTGGAACTTTTTTGCCACTAGTCATGGCAAAAATGCCTGTGATGGCATTGGAGGAAGTGTGAAGAAAGCAGCAGCTAAAGCTAGTTTGCAAAGAACAACAACAGGACACATCTTATCTCCACAGAGTTTCTATGACTTTTGTACACAAAATTTTGAGTCCAAGTTTAAATTCATTACAAAAGAAATAAATCATAATAAAACAGAACTCAGTAGTAGGCAGGGCTGTGGAGTCGGAGTCGTGGAGTCAGAAGCAATTTTGGGTGGATTCAGTCAGTAAAAATGTACCAACTCCGACCTCAATATAAAATCTTAAGAAAATACTATTTTAAGTATAAATAATAAATATAAATCAAATATATTTATTATTTATATTTAATTAATTGTCAGTATTAACCCTTACTTTTTTTTTAGGAAATATTTTTATAATTGTGATACTGATAACTTGATAAGTTTAATTTCAAATTATTGATAAAATTATTTGTTCTAAACTTCAATGCACAATGGCAAAGAGACTTCCAACAAAATCAGCTGTGTTTGAACACTTTACAATCACTAAAGATGGAAAGGAGTCAGACATTTGAAAAATGTCGGAGTCGGAGGTTTTGTGTACCGACTCCACAGCCCTGGTAGTAGGTTTGAAAAAGCAGTGGCAGTGAAGGGCACATGAGGTTTTTACAGAATTGTGCCAATGTCTCAGTCACATTAAAGCTTATTTAGTTTCAGACTCCAATGACTACAATGTTGTTAGGGTTGTAACCTCTGAACAAGGTGACTCAAACACGAGTCCAGATTTATCAAATGAGCAAAAATTTCCTGTGGGAAAGTATGTTGCATGTATTTATGATGGTAGAAAATATCTGGAATCATTTTAGATTATCAGAAGAATTCCAAGATTATAAAATCAAGTTTCTAACTACTACTATTTCCAACGAAAACAATAGATACTATTTCCCAACTAATAAAGATGATGTTTGTTGGGTAGAAGCCAAAAACATCCTCCATGAAATGTCAACTCCTAATATTCAATCTGGCACCAAATATTCAATCTGGCACCAGAGTTGTGTATATCTTTGAAATATATGATACTGAGAATTAGGCTAGGTACCAAAAATGTTTCAGATTTAATGTACTGTATAGCAATTATTTGGTGCTACTTTAGTATGCGGTCTACCTACAATTGGTTAGGTTTAGTCATGATATTTTCATTAAAACTAACGAAAATATCATGACTAAACCTAACCAATCATCAAGGGCGATTGACATCAGGATGTAAACAAGCAATTAGTAAACAAGATAATAAGATATAATTAAAAGGTAGACCGCCGAATCGTAGGTAGACCACATACTAAAGCATGACTCCAGATTTGAAAAAATTTACTGGAGCACAGCTCTGAATTTACTTTTTTTCCCCTTACACCACTAGATAGGTTAATGATAGTAAACTCTTGAATTGACGACATACCAATTACAAATTGTTTTAGCTAAACATAATAATACAATAATGTACAGTTTATAACTCACCTTAAGTTTATTTATTCATTGCAGCAGCAATGTATTGATTTACACTTGCTTAAATGGGCTATGGAAATGTCAAATTTGTTGCTTTTTGCTTTATTAGATTTGGATGCAACACTTGAACTTGAAGGCATATTTTGACTCTTCTCTTTATTAACCACAACAGCTTGGTGAGTTTCTTTTGTTAGGCGCAAAATTGCATTCAATGTCTTCTGGATTTGGGAATTTTCAAATTCCTCTAAAGCAGTTTTGTTAGTCTGATGCGCAGATTCCTCACTTACCTTTTGTTTCTTAGGTGGAGGAGAAGCACTTTCTTCAGTCTGTGAAACATCTAGTGAAAAAGTTTCATTTTCTAGATTAGCAGTTGATGAAGTTGGTTCATTTTTCTGAGGTCTAGCACTAGCACATTTTGTGAACAAACTAAATGACTGCTTTGCCGTATCTCTTTGCTGCACTTCATCCTGGTATTTCTTTACTGCAATATCTAAGCTGTGGGCCCAAACTCTGGGACCTCTTGTATTGTAACAAATATTTTTTTGGAATTAAAATGTTCCTCCCAGTTTTGCTTCTTTGAATATTTGTTCTTGCATTGACCACAAAAGTAACCCCTTTTAACACCCTCACTTTTCTCTCCAACTTCATCAATATTAGGATCCATTATTGATTATTGACTACCTGAAAAAATACAAAATAAGTAAAAGTTAGTAAATATAGTATGGTAAAAGTGAGTAAAAGTAAGTAAATATAGTACAATGAAAGTAAGTAAAAGTAAGTGCTTTAAACTTAGTAAAAGTAAGGAAGAGTAAGTTAAAGTAAGTAAAAGTAAGTTTAAACTTAACTAAACTTTTCAATTCTAGAGTCATGGTGGATTACTTAAAACTGCACAAGTAATTATCTGGCCAATTTATCAAACCTGGCCGAGATCAATGGAACATAGTCCAATCCTGATAATTTTATATTAAAAAAATATACGTTTTAATAAAATTTTAATTATCAAAACATTGAAGCTTAAAAATAAAAATAATTGTTAAATATGGAATTACCAACTAAACTTAAAATAACTAAATTTGTAATTTAAAAAAATTGGTTTGTACAAGAATGTATACGCAAAGAAATTGCATAACGTCTAGCGGATGAACAAAACCCAAACCCAAATTTACTTTTTCTCATGGTCAAATTTACTGGAGCAATGCTCCCAAGATCCCAGGAATCTGGAGTCATGTACTAAAGTAGCACCAATTATTTTTATTCAAGTAATGTCTTAATTTGTTCAATAAAACAAATATACAAGCAGTATTTTTTTTGCCTTTGAAGATTGACAAAGTTGAGAGAGAGTTATTATTATTGAGTTTTAGGAAAACACTAATAAGTTTATCTTATAGCTATATACTTAATCCACTTATAAGTCAAGGAAAACATCTTATAAGAGACCTTGATAAGTAAAACAGGCATAATGGTGTAAGTTCAAAGTCCAGCAAATAGAATGCATTTTTAACCTCCACCACCATCTAATGAAGGGGAAAAATACACAATGTCATTGACTAAGTCATATAGAAGAGTAATTGAGGTACTGACATAACTTTTTAACTATTTGATTAAATGCATTTTATTACTGAGAGTAAATTATTCTTTAGGATTTGAGCTTTCAAATGGTTTTTAAATTTTTTCCTAGCTCAATTAGGGACCAAATTGCCCCCACCACCAAAATTGGGGGGCCCATAACTTTTGAATCGTTACTCTGATTGCTCTGAAACTCGAAATTTCATGTTTTTCAGCATAAACAACCCTGTATAACAATTTTAAGCAAAGTCTAAGTGGGTATGGTTTCAGGCAATGCCTGATTTGTCCTGGAATGACTGTGCTTAAATTTAGCCATAAAACTTAATCCAGTACTTACAGGACTACCGTATTACACTAAATAGCTACTGTACTAAACATTTTTGAAGTTCAGTATGGTATATTTTCAATCCTTATATGAATACTTTAGCATGCCTGTAGAATCCTTTTTTAAACCTTAATAATTAGAAATTTTTACCTCTGGCTTTGTAGGTGTGGGAAATGAAGCAACACAATGCATGATGGAAATTGTGAATCTGAGTCTCATGTGCTGCAGAGGAAGAAGGGATGGACAAAGAAGGTACAGTTCAGATATTTGAGATAAGATTGCTGAATGTCTTCCATTTTCAAGGAGTTTGTTCTCTAATACTCCAGACAAGATCTGCAAAGGTAATAATATCAAATGATATTGTATTCAATCTGTTTAAAATATAATAGGCTTTTAAGGCATTTCTGTAATTTCAGAAAAAAGTTTGCCTAGAAACAAAGTTTTTGAAAAGCATAAAAAATTACTTATCAATAATGATTGGGTTTTGCTTTTAAAATTTTATTACTGTGACCAAAAAGAATAAAATATTCAAAGAAAAACAGACCACCACCAATTAGTAACTTTTTATGATTTTAAGAAATTTTATGTTTCTAGATGAACTGTACAAGATGGGTTCAATTGGGTCCATCCCAATTTTTCACAGTGATTATTATTATTGCTATTACCTATTATTATTAAAATAATTAACTTCTATTCTATTTTGGGTTTTATACTTTCAGACAGTTGCAAATCTGTAAATGTAACATTTTTAAAGTCTTATACTCTAACTAGGAAATTTTAATCCTACTTCTTCTAATTTGCAATTCTGACAAAGAATGTAAAAATTTAAATTTTGCAGTAAATTAGATAACTCATTTTTAACAATTTAGGCCTAGCAATGTAAAAATCCAACCAAGATGAAGTCAAATTTATTCCTTTTGAAGTTTAGCCTAACAAAGCAAGCAAAAGTTGTCTGACATAAAATTAAGTTAAAAGGCAATTCCTTATTTCTGACTAATAAAAATCTTTCAATATATTAGCTACTATGTACAGTAATTAATTCCCTCATAAATAAATACTCAAAACAAACAATATGGTGCACAGAGATTGAGAGAGATTGAGTATTGAGCAAAATAAGCTTATTTCTCCGAGGGAAAAAAAGTAATTTGTACTTAACTATTACTACTACATATATTACAATGCAAACGAGATGTTTTAAAAATGTTTTATTTTAAAAGAAAAAAAATAAGTAGGTTTAAAACAAATTGTGGATTAGCCTTTTCAAAAATGCCTGGGTTTTTGCCTATCTGTTATGTATTTTTATACAATTTAGCTACTTATAATATATTACCTATTTGGACCTTCAAAATGCAATGAGGGTATGGTAATTTTTCATACAGAGCAAAAAAGCATTAGGACAGGCCAAAGCCTAAATACTCAGTTAAGTTAATTTATAACTATAAATATTAAAAACAGTTCTTGATAGGCCTTCAAGGACCAATTACTTCACTTACAGGACTAATACTTGATATATAATCAGCATCATTGAGCAAAATTTGTATTCCTTCTTTTAACCATGTCAGAATAATTATTAACTTGACTGGATCATTTTCAGCAAGTACATCCGTTATCTGCTCTATGGTCAAATATTCTTTCAAGTAACAAGGAAACTTGTTTCCCCAAGTTGCAAATGCAAACAGAGATAATACTGCAGCTTTGTTTGAGCTATTTTCAAGAGCAGTAGATAAACAGATTTCAAATATTGGTGCAGCTTCTTCATAAGTCAAATTTTTCTTTCCCATGTGCTGCAAAGCTCTCAGAATGAATGATCTCTTCTGTTGGTCAGACACACATTCATGCTGTATCACTTTCCTGAATATTTTATCAAAGGACATCCTGCAATATCACAATCAGGTTGATAATGTGCTAGTGAGATCTTCAGTTTACTTCATTCTTTCCTATATGTTCTTAATCTGAATGAAGTTTTCATGTTTTGAGGTGCCACATCTTCTGAACTAACCTTTGCTGTAGACAAACTAGGCCTAATTAAAAATAGTGAGAAAAAAATATCAATAAAAAGAGTAGACATTAATTAAAAAAAAATTATTTTTTTTATGTAGGAAGGAGGCGGCTAAGGGCGAGTGCCCGCAAAAGTGACCCCTCCACACAAAACAGAAAGAGACAAAAACAAGGTCCCCAAGGATTGATGATGCCATTTTTTTTTATTATAAATTTTGAAAAGGTTGTGTAGTGTGAAAGATGCATGCGTGTGGAGTGAGGAATAGAGGGAGAAGCGTGTGTTTGAGAGCATGCTGGACTGCCCACAGGGTTGATGAGACATGGAAAAAGATCAGCTAAGGAGGAGTGATAGGAGAAATGAGAGTTCCAGCACTCCCTGACTCCTGCCTAACATCCAACCCGAAGTACTTCCCTGGTTGATTGGTGTCTACAATCATCATCATCATCATCATCTATAATATGAAGTTTAATACCACACTACCAACTAGGGCTATATCATAAAAACATATCTATAAGTTTAATATTTCAGCTAAATATGTACAATGTATCCAACATCTATAAACTAAGCCTACTTATGTTATGTTTCAGACCAACAAAGACCCTAGGATCCACTCACGGATGGTCTACCTAACCATGTTTGTAACTGTGTATTGCATAGCTATATCCTGTGTATTGCGCTATACCCAATCTATCAACATATACATCTAATCAATTTTTAAACATGTTTATAGGCAAGCTACTAATTACCTCTACAGGCAAACTATTCCAGCTATTTACTATTCTCTGTGCAAAAACGTTTTTGGCAACTGCTGTCTCAAACCTTCTACAGTAAAACCTGCGCTATCTGGCAATCAACTGTCCAGAAAACTTTAGAAACTGGCAAATTTCATATTAGGCCAATACAATTTACCAATCTAGAAACTGGGAAGCTTTCCAATGCCATCCAGAAAAATCTAAAACATTCTTAACATTTTTAATAAAATAAGACAATTTTACTTGTTTCAATTGTCCCATACATACTTAGCATAGTGTTTATGTTGATTACAATATAGTTTACATTGGTGTACAATGCAGTATAGCCAAAATTTAAGTTTTACTATTATTGTCCACTGGTTTTTCCTAGGTTAATGGTACCCTCAGATAACCAGAAAATTTAGATAACCAGAAAGGCCTAATTCCCAGGCTTACCAAATAATGAAGGTTTTACTGTACTTGTCAGCTTACACCCATTATTTCTAGTTTTACTAAGGGGTTCCAAAAAACCTTAGCCCCGCCCCCCTATTTGCAGCTTACATGTTTACTTATATCGAAATAGTTTTTAGTGATTATAAAAATATATAAAATTCTTTATTTATTGCAGGTATTAAAATTACTCTAGCTGATAAAGTGATAATATAATGACTTCTCAATTAATTGATGATTCAGAGAGGCAATGTGTGATAGATCGCATACGAGCAATAACATTTCAGGAAGCTCGTGATGCTGGAACCACCTTTATAACACGTTCATGGGTTGCCAAAAAGTTGCGAAGAAATGAGGACTTCGTCAAAAGAAATTGGAATAAAACTTTGGATGAATGTGAAATGGATACAACCAAATCTGCCACTCTCTCAGGAAACAAACGACATCATTGAAAGCAGTACGCGTAAGCGGAAAAACAGCTGTGCTAAACTCTCTAGAGAGATCGAAGTGTTGAGAGGAAAGATCGTTAGTGGTGAGATCATTCAACTGTACCATCATAGGCAAGGTTTAAAGCCTTGGCATGAACTTCCAAAGCCAAGAAAAACTCAACTTAACATAAATGACAAAATATGGTTTGCCCATTATCTTGAAGATTGGGATGTGGATGATTTCATGCATTTAGCTGTCTCCAATGAATTTTTTGTTTATGTAACACGTTGGCCTAACTACCAAAATGATCGAGTGTAGGCCACAACACCAGATGAAATCAATGACAATGAACATTATCGTGAATTATTAAAAAGTCCAGACTGTGTTGGTGTGTTTGTTTTGTTCACTGCAAAGCTCATGTGGGTGCTGAAGCCAAATGGTCAGTTGGGATGGACAGTATTTTCGTGATATTATTCTATCCCAGCATGTCATTCCTTTTCTAAGAAACCCAAACAATGTTATGGATGTCGATCAGGTCGCACTTCTGCATGATAAGGCCCCCTGCTTTAAGGCATTAGCCACTCAACAGTTGTTGCAGAACCATGAGATTGATTTCTTTGGAAATGAAGAATGGCCAGGAAATTCTCCTGACCTGAATGTCTGTGAACACACTGGATCAGTTATAAAGGACAAGGTTGAATGTCTCTCATTTCAAGAACCTGCAGCAAATCGATTTTTGAAGGATACAATGACGCAACACATTGAAACTGTTTTAGCAAATTTGCGTAACAATCAAGATCTATTGACATCACTTTTGGCAAGCTACCCAAAGTGAATTCAGGCTGTGGAGTCGGGAGTCATGGAGTCGGAGTAAATCCTTCAACTATAACCATAGCAGCCTAGGCCTAGGCCAAGCTCAATTTTATGAATAAAATAGATTTAATCTATTTTAATATAATATATAAATAATAAATAATTTATAATATAAATATATAAATAATATATAAATATATAAGTATAAATAATATATAATATATAAATATAAATAATATATAAATATATAAATATAAATAATATATAAATATATAAATAAATATAATATATAAATATAAATAATATATAAAATATATAAATAATATATAAAATATAATATAAATAATATATAAATATATAAATATAAATAATATATAAATATATAATAATATATAAATATATAAATATAAATAACATATAAATATATAAATATAAATAACATATATAAATATAAATATATAAATATAAATAATATATAAATATAGTTGCTTATAATTAATAAGGATTATAATTAATTAATTAACATAATTAATAATAAGGAAATTCAAAAATTCAGTTTAGGTTAGTACATTTTGTTACGGATGTTTATAATAATACAAAAACATCTTATTAATTTGCTAAACCAATAATAATCTTATTTTGTTTAAGCTTCAATCAGTTTTGTATTTTGGGATTTATAATAATTTTTGAATAAGAGAAAAAAGCCATTAAGGCATAGTTACAGCCACTAAGTAACCTGATGAGTCATGTGGTGGTGACGAAATGCCTTGTTTATGAATCTCCATTGGCCTAATAAAGCTAATCGTAATCAATTTGGCCTTAACATTCCGTCGGAGTCGTAATTATACAAGTCAGATTTCTGGAGTCGGCGTTGGAGTCAGCAAATTTTATCACCAACTCCACAGCCCTGAGAAAAACCTAGGTTTCATAAGAAATAGCAGTCTAGGCTGAAAAGTAACAATTATCATTTTTTAATTCAGCACATTGAAAAACATTGAAAACCAGCTTTTAAAACTTTCTACCAGAGACCAGTGTAACAGTGAATATTTACCCCCTCAAAGAATGGTGGATGTTTGGAACTTATTCCTGCAAGAGGTAGTAGGTGCACCTTCCATCCAAACATTCAAGCACCACCTTCACAATTATTGGAAAAATCAGCCCATGAAGTGGGATTATAGAGCAGAAATTTATTACACAGCAATACCAGCAAGTTAGCAGCGATCTGGACATGGAGGCAACAGCCTGAATCCAGTAATTTACCTAAGTAAACCTAAGTAAACATCATTGGTAATTTTTTTTAGATAATATGAGTATCATCACATTCAGAATATCAAAAGCAAATATAATTATAAAATATTAAAGTATAATTTTCTCATCATTTTGATGTCACTATGTTCGCAGATGCATCCTTACCAAATTATGTAGATTTGAATATTATAATATTTTTATAGTGAATATTTCCTATTTTGGCTATAATATACTTTTTTTCATAAAATATTTTTCTGGATTAGGCTATTTTTTCGCTACTCTGCGACTTAATTAGTTGGTTGGTTTCTATTTTTTTTTTTTTCCTAATTAGATTCAGTTTTGTTGTGTTTGTGATAGAATTATGACGTGCTGTTCGTGTGGTTTCTGACTTTGAGAATATGATTCATCATATCCTTTAGATGAAGAGAAAGCATTGGATGTTTTTATCAATTATGGCGTTATTCTCTCATCCTTAACTTGCCCGAAATGTGACAGTGACAGTGAGTGCCTAATACGAAAAGATCAGAAGATATTTAGGTGAAATAGCCAACTGAATGCCCAGTTAGGTCAACTGTATAGTTGTACACCCTTGATGATTGGTTAAGTACCGTAATGATATTTTCGTTAGTTTTAGGATTGGGTAAGGTTAAGTTAGGTTGTTAGGTTAGGTTAAGGTAAGTTAGGTTAGGTTAGGTTAAGGTAAGTTAGGTTAGGGTATTATTCTACTATTACACCCGTCTAACGTCCAGCAATTATTATATGTTCATTAAGTAGATTTTTTAAATTCTAAGACACTTTCCTTCTATAGCGTTTCCGTCGCAAATGCTTCATTTTCAAGATATAAACATTTTTTTGGTATGTATCTAGTGTGTGTTTGTACAATCGTTTGTATGTTCGTACGTTCATTTGTGTGTTCATTACATGTCTGCCCAATCATTGCGCTCCATCCATTTTGAATTGAATTACTTTCATACCGGAATGGAATACTCATTCCACATTCAGAAGTACATTAGGCCTGGCTCTGTGATTTATAGTGATTCCTGGGCTGCCTACAAGACTATAAGTGATTTAGGTTAGGATAGGTTAGGTTAGGTAGGTCAATTTTGAAGGTGAAATTTGTTTTTCCTATGGTTTTTGATGTGTTTTAAACGAATCTGACCTTCAAAACTGTTGGAAATGACTCGTTTTCGATTGCCGGCTGGGGGGAGGGGGTTTATCTCAAAAACGAGTAATTTCCGACGGTTTTGAATATCAGATTCGTTCAAAACACATCAATAACCATAGGAAAAACATAAATTTCACCTTGAAAGGGAGACGGGTGTAATACTGTACATTTACCTAAGTTAGGTAAGGTTAAGTTAGGTAAGGTTAAGTTAGGTAAGGTTAAGTTAGGTAAGGTTAAGTTAGGTAAGGTTAAGTTAGGTAAGGTTAAGTTAGGTAAGGTTAAGTTAGGTAAGGTTAAGTTAGGTAAGGTTAAGTTAGGTAAGGTTAAGTTAGGTAAGGTTAAGTTAGGTAAGGTTAAGTTAGGTAAGGTTAAGTTAGGTAAGGTTAAGTTAGGTAAGGTTAAGTTAGGTAAGGTTAAGTTAGGTAAGGTTAAGTTAGGTAAGGTTAAGTTAGGTAAGGTTAAGTTAGGTAAGGTTAAGTTAGGTAAGGTTAAGTTAGGTAAGGTTAAGTTAGGTAAGGTTAAGTTAGGTAAGGTTAAGTTAGGTAAGGTTAAGTTAGGTAAGGTTAAGTTAGGTAAGGTTAAGTTAGGTAAGGTTAAGTTAGGTAAGGTTAAGTTAGGTAAGGTTAAGTTAGGTAAGGTTAAGTTAGGTAAGGTTAAGTTAGGTAAGGTTAAGTTAGGTAAGGTTAAGTTAGGTAAGGTTAAGTTAGGTAAGGTTAAGTTAGGTAAGGTTAAGTTAGGTAAGGTTAAGTTAATACCAAAATAAATTTTTCTAGTAATATTTGATGTTTGCTTAGATTCTGACCTCCATTTCCCTTGAAAATGAGCCAAACTTCAAAGTACTATAACTTTGTTGGATCTCATTTCCGAGGGAAATGGAGGTCAGATTTGAACAAATCACATCAAATACTACTAGAAAAATGTATTTTGGTGTGTAAAATGACTGAATGTGTCTATATACATAATTACCATTTTTTTCAGTTTCTAAAACTACACACGTCATGACTTATTGGGTTACATACACCAGGCCTACATGGTAGATCAAACTGCAGTAGCCTTTGGGATCGCCTTTGGCCCGACTTCGAGTTATGTACATTATTTTTCATCGTTGGCATGAGGAATACCTAATAGCCTACCTAACTCAGCTTTTGTTTAACTTTTGTCATAATTAGACCTAACAAACAACCGGTATATAATCGCCTATTAAGAATTGCTATGAACAAATTTAACTTAGAAGACCATACAGTCATACATATCAGGTAAATTCAAGGAATTCCATTTCCACAATACCCAAATCATACAAGCGAGAAGTAATCAAGACAGAGTAGGATATTTTCCAAGTCAACCTAGGCCCAAACATATTCAAGACTACAGTCTCGGTATGCCTAAACAATTATTGTTGATTGATATAATTTAGTTGGTTGATCTATTTTACAGTCCTTCAAATTTCAGTCAAAGCCTACCTAATCGGGCTATACTTGCCTTATAACATATAATTAATTTCACACATGATTTTCAGCAAAAAATTTTAAGCCAGCTTCACAGATTTGGACTCACAGGCTTCAGATGTGAAGCTCAAATTTTTTATGGCTGTGGTATTTTTGTACTTGTATGTCAGGTTAAGTGGCTATGCTGGCCTATTTTTGTACTTGTATGTTTAATGAAGTGGCTACGTTGGCCTTATTTTTGTATTATGTTCAGTGTATAATACGTAAGATTGTACTTTTATTTTAGGTTAAGTGGCTATAGATTGTGAATGATCCGCAATAAAGATGTTTTATTTTGTTTGTTTGTTTGTTTGTAAATTTATGGCCACACAAGCTTGTCCACAATTTCACAATAGTACGAAATTTTGTGTATATATATATATATATATATATATATATATATATATATATGGGAATGAACTCAGAACTGTCTGTGTGTATCATATATATATATATATATATATAAGAGAGAGAGAAAGAGTAGATAGAACCTTCTTAAAGTGATCATCATCGAGACCAAACAAAAGTGGTTACTTTATTCACATACTCACTTTATCATGGTGATGTACCAAAATTTTAAAATTTTCATTACAAAATAAAATCTACATTTGAAGAAAATTGAACAGACAAAAAACTGCTTATGATAACTTATACTCCTTTTAAAATGTAATTATGATACCTAAAAAATATTTTACATTCACGAAAAGGCAAAATTTAATAAGTTAAGTTGCCCATAAATTTACATTTTCTCCGACTAACTAATCTCTAAATATTATAAACTATTGTAATCTCGTACTCTATATTAAGTTGTACTATATAATTTCTATATTAAACCATCTTATTATGTTGACTTTATTTTAAGTATTTTAATAATTTTATAAATCCAAATTTTATATCAATTTTTTTATTCAAATTGGCCATGGACTTGAAATTTGAATGAAAAATTTTGTTGTTTATATTGTTGAAGAAAGAAAATATAGTACCTTCAAAATAAAAAACAAAAGTTACTTTAAATACTATTAGTATTCAATTGATGTAACTAAAATAAAATTTTATTATTATTTTACCGAGTAATAAAACTTTTGAACATCATTTTAGCAACGGTATTATATATGAATAACAAATTCTGGTGCTGCTATATATTGTGAAGAACTAAGGAAAAACATTTAAACAAATTTGAAATGTAAAAATATGAAGATTGAAGGTTTTCAAATTAGATTAGTGAAATTTATGAAAGGAATTGATTTTTTAAAATACAGTATAGGCAAAGAAGCGGCATCGGCACCGGCACTTTTTCATGGAATCGGCATCGGCTAAATTCTGGAATCAGTATACCACTACTTTAGAAAAAATTCATATTCTCTCCGAAGAAAGCTAATAATAAACTAATTGGCCTTTTTCAATACGTGCTTGAACTCTTGAAAGTATTAGTCTACTAGCTTAAAAAATAAAAATGCATTTTTGTACTGAGACGAAGTCGTCTAACTTTTCAAAAGTTATAGTAATGAACCATGGCATGATTAAGTTGTAAAACCATTGTATTTTATTGAAATCGCACGGTCAGTTTAGCAGATTAAATTCTAAAAAAAACCCTGAGTAAAACAGGTCAATTTAAACAATATGCAAAGTTATTAACTTATTATGCAAAAAAAAATTCCATTGTAAACAGGTCTTTGGAGTGTTATGATTTTCGCCAGGACCCTTTGCAGGACCACTGAAAAGTAGTTGATTGCAGATATAAAATGTGGATCATTGTGGATGATGTTACCGTGGCAAGTTGGTGGGTTCTGTTTTATTGTACTACCTATATCATATTTTGACTACAAGTATACCTGCTCTGTAACTGTAAATACTGTGGGCCGGTTTGGTAGGCTCTTTTTTTATATTTACATTACATTTGGGAAAACATAAAACCACTCGAGTCTATTGAGATAATCCGAGTCATGAGCTACATTTTAATAGTAATAATAATAATAAAATCTCGCAAGATGTCAACTATACAACTATTTACTACCACCATAGTAGCCTATATGGCGATCCTTCAGAATCTGGCCGTAAATTAGTTATTTTTTAACTCCTCATTTAGTAGCCGTATGCAACATCAAACAGTCAACCATAAAATCCAATTTGTGGATCTGAATGATCCAACAGTGCATCCAAACACTGTGGAACTTTGAGTCTAAATTCTGAGCGATGCATGGGACTTCTAACGACTTATTTGAGACATACCTGGCAGATTTTATGTTTCGTAGACTTAAGGTGATAATGTGTTTCGTAATTTATGTTGGATTCGCCATTATTACCCTCTAGAATAAATATATAAAGATTGAACTTGTTTTGCAGTCACCAATAAGTGTCATGCCTATAAATTTCTGGCTCTTTTTCGGTATTTCCTTGCAATTTCTTTTTTACAGTTAGGTCAACTGTATGCCCTTGACAATTGGTTAGGTCAGGTCATGATATTTTTAAAATATTTGGTTAATATTCGTTTTAATGCTTTGTTCGTTTTCGATAGAAGGAGACATTCTATGACAATTTAACATATAAATTCGTATTCAGGACACCTTGAAACCTCAGGGAAACTGATAAAAATCAAGGAAATGTAGTAATTATTTTTTATGGAAAAAAAAAAAATTTAGACGTAAAAAGTAGCTATTATAGGCCATTGACCGAGTATTTAGCTCTTAACGCTGTTAAAATTTTAACGAACCTCGCCCTCTCCAGTTTTATGGGGAGACATCTCGTGGCAAAATTAGGAAACATAGGTCAAATCAGCCAATTAAATCTGGTTTTTGTTTCACGTGACCTTATCCGACCAATCAGAGACGTACATTTTGAATCTCTCATAATGCATACTCATTTAAGAATGCTTTTTCAGTCTGGTTTTCATTATGGTTTGCGGAGGCTGTGATTTGGATTACTATCAATTAATACCTACCCACCTCAAACTGTGGCAAAACTTATTGTACGTTGGGTTATTCTTGACAAAGCTAGATGCACAACTCTATTTAGCGTTGACTTCCGAAAGTGCAGTTAATTGGAGGAGTTTTTGCTTCGACGTCTGTGAGCATTGGCTAGGGCGGCCTAGGCCAACGAGTTCAAATTTGTGAGCCTGGCAAAATCGTCTATTTATTCCTGTTGGTCGCCGCTCATTTGTATAAACACCCCAACGCTGCTATTGAAGGTTAGAAATTGCGAAAAAACGCGGGTTAGGTTAGGTTAAGTCTGAACCAAAACATATTTTTTTGGTGTGATTTGCTCAAATTTGAACTTCGTTTCTTTGGGAAATGAGCTGTTTTTGAGAAATTTTCAATTTTAAAAATTCTCAAAAACAGCTCATTTCCAAAGAAACGAAGTTCAGATTTGAACAAATCATACCAAAAAATACCAGAAAAATATGTTTTGGTTCAGAAGGAGAAAAAGCACTAAACGAATAATTACCAAATATTTGTTAGTTGGTGGACATTGGAATAATGCACACCATCTCCAAAAATATTTTATTTTCCATAACTTCTTGGATTTGTAGGTTTCAGCATACTCTAATTTAAATTTGTTAAGAAATTAATTTTTTGGTAATTATTGAATGTTTCATCAACACTGAAATAATATCCAAAATACATTTTCTGATGTATTTTGGTGTGTGCTGTCCAAAAATGGGTAAATTTATAGTATTACACCGTCTCCCTTTGGAGGTGAAATTTATGTTTTTCCTATGGTTTTTTGATGTGTTTTGAACGAATCTGACCTTCAAAACCGTTGGAAATGACTCATTTTTTAGATAACCCACCTCCCCCCAGCCGGCAATCTGGGGGACCCTGGTGGGGAAAATCACTGAAAACGAGTCATTTCCGACGGTTTTGAAGGTCAGATTCGTTCAAAATACATCAAAAACCATAGGAAAAACAAATTTCACCTTCAAAATTGACCTAACCTATCCTAACACTCCTTTCTCTAAATCATTTAGATATAAAATAAAGAGAGTGGACCTAAAACTGATCCCTGTGGTGCCCAACTTTTCACTCTGTTACCCAGATTCATGACCATTTAGAATTACTCTGTTCTTTGTCTTCTAACCACTTTTCTACCCAATTTATAACTGACCCTACTATCCCATGAGCTTTTTAATTTATATAGAAATCTTCTATGTGGAACCTTGTCAAATGCTTTACTAAAATCCAAATAAGTAACATCTATATCATTTCCATTATCTACCTGATCAGTTATAAGACCTGATCACTGATCAGTCTTAAGACATTAGACAAACAAGACCTTCCTGATCTAAATCCATGTTGTGAACTTGAAATAAGATTAAAATTTTCCAAATGATCTTTAATATTATTCTTTATAATTCTTTCTAGTACCGTATCTTTCCTACCAGTGATGATAAACTAACAGGCCTATAATTTCCTACCTTCTCCTTACTATCCTTTTTGTAAATGGGTACTGCATTAGCTTTTTTCCATTCATATGGTACTTCTGCATAATTAATTGACCTAGCAAACAAAGTAGTTAGGGCGTTCTTCCACTTTCCTGCATTAAATTAATTTACAGTTAATTGAATACCTGGTTAGGTCAACTGTATGCTCTTGACAATTGGTTAGGTTAAGTTGTGATATTTTTGTTAAAACTAACAAAAATATCACAATTAACCTAACCAATCATCAAAAGCATACAGTTGACCTAACCAGGCATTCAATTAACTGTACGGTACATTAATTTAATGCAGGAAAGTGGAAAAACACCATAGTTAATGCCTCAGATAAGCTTTCTTACCCTTCTCTGAGAATCCTAGCAAATATAGGTATTGGGTCTTTTCCATTTGAAGCCCACCACCAGATTCTTTTGAAAATAGTATCAGTACCTAGTGCATTTTGACCGTATGAATATGAAAATAACATGGGGGTTACAAAAAGTACCGCGTTATGTAATGGCTGTAACTTGTATCACATTACTGCCCAGCTCTGCTAACCAATCCTGATGAACCTAACCTAACCTAACCTAACCTAACCTAACCTAACCTAACCTAATTCAATGTATTACCAAGCTGTTAGCTATGAACTCTCTCCAAGTTACATCTGCCATATAGATTTTTTTTTTTTTTTTTTTTTTTTTTTTAAAGATAAAGTTTATTGTATCATTTTCTTAGGGTGGGGGTTTGAAAAATTGTGGAACTAGCAAAAAAAAATTCAAATATTTAGCCAATATATATATTTTTTTTTTAGCAAAAAGTTTTCTTCAAAGTTTATTCTACAGGGTGTTCCATAAGTCCCTTTACCCTTGAGCCTTTCCTACTAGAATAGGGTGAAGGTAAAGAGACTTATGGGACACCTTGTAGATTAATAGTTACAAGTCTTGTATCTAGTCATTTTCTTCTGATATAATTCTGAGCAAATGCAGAACTTTAAAAGTAAAGGAAACCTATCATTGTAGGGGTTCTAGGACAACTCATACCTAGGACAACTCATACCTAGGACAACTCATACCTAGGACAACTCATACCTAGGACAACTCATACCTAGGACAACTCATACCTAGGACAACTCATACCTAGGACAACAAAAAAAAATGAAAAATTATTTTTAAAATTAAAAATTAAATTTAAACATTTAAAATTCATGTCAGATATATATATATATACAGTCGGCCCTCCGTATCTGCGGATTCAACCAACCGCGGATCGAAAATATTAAAAAAATTCCAGAAAGTTCCAAAAAACAAAACTTGAATTTGCCATGCGCCGAGCACTACGCTGAATCCACGCGAATGAAGTGATGTGTAGGCATACCCTGCTGTAGCCTCCCGCCATTTCACAGATCCTCAGTCTCTCTCCAGCACTCGTTGTTTGAGCATTGTTCGCCTCGCATCTCATTCATTCGCTACTTGTGTTGTGTATTTATAATTATATTTTCTATATGTACTTGTATTTTAAATATTCTGTGTTTTATTCTATGTATTTCTCTTTCAGGTCATTAAATGAAAGCAATCTGTAAGTGTTGAAAGAAAGAAAATGTTACGTTGTTGCTGACGTGTACTATGTAGTTAGGCCTACGATGGTTGCGTCTGTACTGAACATGTACAGACTTTTTTTCTTGTCGTTATTCCCTAAACAATATAGTATAACAACTATTTACATAGCATTTACATTGTATTAGGTATTATAAGTAATCTAAAGATGATTTAAAGTATACAGGAGGATGTGCGTAGGTTATATGCAAATACTACGCCATTTTATATAAGGGACGAGCATCCGCGGATTTTGGTATCCGCGGGGGGTCCTGGAACCAATCCCCCGTGGATACCGAGGGACGACTATATATATATATATATATATATATATATATATATATATATATATATATATATATATATATATATATGCCCGGTTAGGTCAACTGAATGCCTGGTTGGGTTCATTGAATGCCCAGTTAGGTCAACTGTATGCCCTTGATATGATTGGTTAGGTTTAGTCGTGATATTTTCGTTAAAACTAACAAAAATATCACGACTAAACCTAACCAATTGTCAAGGGCGTACAGTTGACCTAACCGGGCATTCAAATTTTATCCTATGTAAATAATGGTTCTCTGTTTATTATATGTTTGCAATAAATAATAAATTTGTTGTTATTGTTTTCTTATCTTATTTTGGTTAATTTGCAGAGTTTAAACTTTCGGGGTGGATATAGATGAAAAGATCAACATTGGGGTGGTGATTGTTGAAGAGAGTGAGAGTTGTCCTAAGTAAGAGTTATCCTAGGTATGAGCTGTCCAGTCACACATTGTAGGTACCATACCAAAATGGTCATTTGGAAAAATGAATGAATTTTTTTTTATGATAAATACATTGGTTTTACAATTTACAGTGACATAAATAACTGTGAAGCTGGACTATTTATTTTATTTAATCTGGCCCTTAAGCTTTAGGCTTTGCTGGGCTCTTATTAAAAATAAATGGATAGTTATTACTAATTAATAATAAATAAATAAATGAGTAAATAAGTATTATTAATAGTTAAAGTATGTATTAATCTTAAATTATCATTATCAATATGACAAATGCAAAGTCATTATTGAAGGTATTATAACAATACTGTACAAAGAAATCAATATTATACAAGAAAGATAAGAACTGAGGAATCAAGAAATGTGCCTTTAATACTAGATTACACACGGGAAATGAATAAACAATAGTAATGTACATTAATCCTAGATTTTTATTAGTATGCCATTATTAATCAGGATTTGAACTTGGTTTTAAACAAATTTACATTCACAATACTTTTTATATCAGCATTTAAATCATTCCATTCAATCCAATGAAAATGGGTAGTTTTTGAGATGAATACAATCTAAATTGAGGTATAACATGCTTTGATCTATTTCTGGTCTGATATGAGTGGATTTCTTGATTAGTTACAAAATATCTACTTACCACTGTAAGTTAATGATTTTGTTCCCACACTTATAAATAAAAATAAAATGTGCCAGTTTGATTACATCATTGAGCTTTAATAGTCTTAGTTCTTTAAATAATGCACTATAGTGATCAAGGAAATCAACATTAGATAATAACCTCATTGTTCTTTTTTGGATGACAAAGTTACTGTTTAATGCATTGTTAGTTCTAAGTTTAAACATTATAGCAGTGCTTCTTGAAATCTTTTTCACAATATAATTTACATGATCATTTCATTGCAAATTCTTATCTAGCATTACACCAAGAAATTTTGTTACAGTACACACCTTTATAGCAATCTCATTAACATTAAGTTCATCAACATATATTTCTTTTATTAGTAAAAATCATGAAATTTGTTTTACTGGTATTTAGGAAGTTTATTGGTGGTCAACCATTTCATTACACTGATGAATTCTGAATTGAATATATTCTCAGCTGAATTAACATCTTTGCAAGAAAAGGACACAGTTGTATCATCTGCAAACATTAAGAAGTTCAGTATATCAGATGGATGTGGAAGGTCATTTATATATGGTAAAAATAATGGTGCATTTATATACAGGGTGTCCCATAAGTCTGGAACCATAGGGTAAAATAAGTAATTCATGTTTTTCTGTTTATGCAAGTGCCCATGATGTCTTTGAGTAAGGAAGAATGCATCCAGGTAATTCTGCTCGTAGGAAATTGGAGTCAGAGGGAGGTTGCTGAGGAATTTAATTTAATTTATCTCTAGGGTCACTTGAAGGTGTTGGTCTATGTAGAGAAAATTCAGGGTGTTGCACATTTGCGGGAGCGTATCATTGACGCATGTAACACCATCACTCCTGATACCATTTGCCGTGTGTTTGCTGACTGGATATTTCATCTGCATTCATGTATCAATAATAATAGTGGACACATTGAACACATTCTGTGAATAAAAGCCATTTTTATTGCCATTTTTATTATTTTACCCTATGGTTCCAGACTTATGGGACACCCTGTATAATAAAAATAACAGTGGACCCAGAACTTGAGGCTTCTTTGCAAGAGACTAGTCAAACATGCATGTATAATTTTTTCAAAACTACTAGTTGTACTGATACAGGACCCTAATGATCTTCAATTTATATGTATATATATAGATATATATATATATTAGTGTGTTCCATGGCTGTCAGTCAGTTAAGGCACCACTTGACAATGCTGAGACTCCTGAGAGTTGTGGGTTTGAACCTCAGTGCTGCTTAGAGCTGGGTAGTTGTCTTTTCTGTATCTTACATTGCACTGAAATGGCAGGCTGGCCACCCCAACTTAATTGACTCTGGCTCAGGCCCCTAACCCCAACTTCCTGGGGATATGGGACAATGGATGTTACCTTAACTTTTTTACATGTACCATACAGGTTATCCCAAAATGAGTATATCTTCTATATGTCTTCCATTATTAGTTATAATTAATCTTATCCTGCATTCAAATTCTGAAATCACATTTTCCAACACAGCTTCAAGGACGAACATGACAGCATCATGGCTACAATATTTTAGGTCTTGAAGATCACATTGTTTGTTACAGTAAACTTTTGTTTTCAACATGCCCCAAAGATAGAAGTCCAAAAGGGATAAATTGGAGGAGTGGGCAAGCCATTTTGTAGGTCCTTTCCTACCAATTCAATGCCTTGGAAATGTTTCATTTAAGAATGTTTGAATGTTTCAAGCAAAATGTGGTGGTGCTCCATATGTATTAAGGTGTTTATCAGGTGTGACCCTGAAGATGAAAGTTTGTTTCTTATAAATCCACTTCTCAGTATGGTTTTACTCCCTTAACTTAACTTTCTTAACTGAAAATATTCACTCAATATAATGCCTAACGATGTTTTTCCTGACTGACATCTAACCAGTTCCCTTGCATCTCATAACTAAAGTTTCCATTATTTCTGCCAAAATGGAAGACTGTACATTAACAATAAATTCCATCTGCAGCAGGGTTGGCAAAAACTCAGGTTTTTCACAAAAAAAACAACCCAACTAGGTTTTTGATGGGTTGAAATTTTTTTAGAAAGGTTTGATAATTATGTAGTGCCTAATATATCTATTATTTTATTAATTTATTTATCTAATCTACAATATATATTAAAAACACATCTTTATTTCACAAAGTTCAGATATGAGAGATAATAATGACACATTAGAATTTTCTCCATTTTAATTTTAGATCTTTCCTTTATTTCTTAACAGCAGATATCAGCTTTATTTAGATCTAACTCAAATTTAAATTTTTAAGATGCCAAAGAGTATAGAGGCGGAAGATCTAAAGCTAGCAAATGGGACAAGATGACTTTATTAAGTGATCAGCCTACTAGAGTACTATGCAATTATTGCAAAGAAAGTATCACTCAAAAAATTGAGAGAGTGAAACATCATCTAGAGAAATGCAGTAAAGAAAAGTGGAATGTTTTGAAAATGAGGCAAGAGGTATGCTGAGACTCGAATTTGGAGCATCAGTTTGAAACTGATTCACTTCCTCAAACTTTGGCTTCTGGCAAAGATGATCCAAAGATTATAAGTGAAAATGTGCCTGAAATGAGTGACACCAGTGCAGGTTCTTCATCATCCACATTCTGTCATTCAACACCAATAAAGCATGATAAAAGGCAAAGATCAATTACACCATTTGTTGTAAGAATGACTGTAGACCAAAAGGAAGAATTAGATTTACAAGTTGCAAGGTTCTTTATTTCAGCTAACATACCCTTCAACGTTTTAGAAAATAAAGAATTTATAAAATTAATCAAAGGTCTAAGATCAGGATATGAACCACCAAACAGGAAAAGGTTGGCATCTGATCTGTTAATAAAAGTTAATGATGAAGTAATCCATGAAATAAAGAATGACCTTAATCTTGATGATTGTACCATTACCTTATACAAGATGGCTGGAGTTCAGTAGGTAATGATCCTATTATTGCGCACAGTATTCATAATGGAAAAAAGCCATATCTGATTTCAGCAGTAGATGCTGGAAGTACAAAAAGACAGCAGAATATTGTGCACAGTTAGGTAGAGAAACAATAACAAAAACTAAAGAAATATATGGCATTGATGTAAGTATAACTATTTTGTAGGTACATTTTATTTTAGTTATAAACTTAATGTAATTCTCCACCTTGGTATGCTCAAATGCTCAGTTCCTTATGACATTTTATTTTCAGGTATTTGCTATATGCACTGATAACAAAAACAAAATGATAAGAATGAGAGAAATTCTTAAGGAGGACAACTACAGTCTTATTACTTATGGCTGTTCAGCACACCATCTAAACTTGGTAGAAAAAGATGTCTCCCCAAAATCAGTTCTCAAGCATGTTGTAGAAATTAACAAATATTTCCGAAACCATCACCAACCTCATGTAAGCTAAAAACAAATCCAATAAATTAGCTACTGTCAGCTTTACTTTTTTGCATTAGCACTGTCACCAGTGTGAATCCTAATTCACGACTCATTAATAAGTTGCATAGGCTATTTATTTATGCTGTCAAATCCAGCAATATTTGTAATAAAAATTTATATTTTAGGGTTGGTTAATGGAGAAAGGACGTATGATGCTGCAACTATCAAATGAAACCAGATGGAATTCTCAGTTAGAATGCATAAAAACCTATTTGCCAAATTACTCTCTATATACAGAAATAAGAGGAGAGCATATTTACAGTCACAACTCTTACTTGTTGGAAATGCTCTAGATAAGGTGTGTTTATATTATGCAATTAAAATTACTTAACTTCAAGTACCAATATTAATTTCAAGATATTTTATAGACTTATAGTGCAAATTTTATTTATAGAATCCTGTACTAAAGCACTACTAATAAATAATTAAAATACACTTAATTTCAAGATATTTTATAGACTTACAGTGCACATTTTATTTATAGAATCCTGTACTAAAGCGCTACTAATAAATAATTAAAATACACTTCATTTTATGTGTGTTGTAACTTGTAACACCAAAAAATAAATTCTAACAATGCATAATTCTAAATGTTTACAGATGTTTTCATTCAGCCATATATAACTTTATAGTTTTTATTTTTTTGTTACAGTTGCAGGCTGTTGAAATTTGGCTCAATTTAATCCAAGATGAAAAATTAGCTCCATACAAAGAAAATATTATTAAGAGATTTAAAAAAGCTATGGAGCCATGTCATCTTTTGGCATATATAACTGACCCAAAGTATGAAGGTAAATAGGACCTAAATGCTTAACTACTATCAATATATAAAACATAGGTAACTCAACTGTATGGGCAGAAGAGTTTTCTCTAATCTGAATCAAATCATCTGGCATTGCCATATTAGATAACAATTAGCATAAATTAGATACCATAACATAAATTATATAATCTATATTATTAGCTTTATTTTTGTTTCCACACAGTTCTATTATTTTTCAGGACAAAAACTGAATAGAGTTCAAGAGGAAGAGGCTGATTGAAATAAATTCAGAATACATGGCAGGATATTATGCATTCCGCTTAAAAGACTCGCTAATTTTTCCTCCTTATTTATTCAAAGATAGTATAGTGAGCTCTACATCAGCTAGTAATTGGTGGAAAATTGTTGAAATGAAAGAAAAAAAAGAGACCAGGTTACCATCAGGTTTTGCTAAATTTATGAGATCTATTCATAGTTGTTTGGCCAGTTCCGGATCATTGGAAAGATTTTTTTCAATGTTTTGCTTGGTATGGAGTGAAATGCGAAATAGGTTAGGGAAAGAAAAGGCCAAAATGTTGGTTCGAATCTACCACCACCTAAGGTCAAAAGATGCTGAACATACTGATCAATAATCAATATTAGGTACCACCTAAATTATTTAAATTATAAAGCTGAAAAGAAACATTATTTATTTTTAGATATAGGTAGCCAATTAGAAGATAGATAAATTAGATACAGTATTAGATGTAAGGTTCATAATGAAACATGTCAAATAAATAGTTTCTGGAAATTTTAGTTTATATTGGCCTTATCACATTAAATACACTGCCCAACAAAAAAAAAATTTTTTGCTGGTGATTTAATTCTAAGACCTCTTTCTGGATAATATTGATGTGCTGATTTAAAAAATCACCTTAGATTTTGTCCATAACATCAGGTTTTCGTGCAATGTGCAATGCAATATGCCTATTTTGGGTGATCCATGAAGGGCACTTATCAAAATTGATGATTTTTGAGACCTGTTAACAGCTGTTTTGCTGTTAAAATTTTATCTGTGGAATATGTAAATCTGTGCATTAAATCTAAAGGTCATGTACAACATATTAAAATCTTGGGTATCTGTGATTTCCCCAGGTGTGAGCGTGACATCATGATCATGGATTCATTTTTTGCTTATTTAAAACACTTTTAATCACTTTGTGTCAATATTACCATTGTATATTAAAGTTCACTCCCTGCATAATTGTTTACTTTTCCATGCTGATTCTGAGTATGTAAAAACTTATTTTTTGAAAAGAAAAAAAATTGTGCATAACCCTGCCAAAATGCGATATATCTGTATTTGATTGCTCGAAAACCTGACGTGTAGGCAAAAACTAAGGTGATTTTTTAAATCAGCACACCAAAGTTACCTAAAAACAGGTGTTAGAATTAAATCAGCAAAATTGGTGTTGGGCAGTGTTATAGTTTATAGTTGTTAATATATAAGACTGCATAACCATATTATAAAAAATGCCAAGTTAAAAATAAGTTTATGAGAAGTAAATTGATGTGGGTTTTTTGGGTGCCAACCCTGACCTGCAGTAGTATTTACTAGCCCAGGCAATTAATCAAACAAGATCCTTTTATAGCTTGTAAGAATTTGCTATCTCTGTGACGGGGGCAACTATTTTTGTATAGTTTGCAGATTTAGATATTTTACTACCTTCTTCCCTCTCTGACTCATTTAGATGCAAAATAAAAAGTAAGGTGCAGGTAATAGGCCTAAAATTGATCCCTGTGTAAAAGAGAGCCTAATTTGACAATTTTAAATTTCATTACTTAAATACTCAAAAAAATTTTAGTATTTCAGGAATAGGCTTATTTTTCAGTAGTTTCACTTAAGCAATGTTATAGAGAAATATTCATGATTATTCATAGTTCTAAAATGATGGAAGAAGTAGGAGAGAACAGCATTGAAAAGAATGTAGCATCAAGCATGTCTCCAGTCACTCCCGCTTCCCTTCTGTCCACTCTGGACCAGTTTCTTTGCTTAGCAAGTAATGCGAGTGATCGGCACTCTTTCCCATACAGTCGAGACAGAAGCGAATCTCAAGATGAAATTGAGCAAATTTCTGTTCAGTCAGCCTTGTTTCTTCTGCAGAATCTTCCTCCTGCTAGGACTGCTGCCTTGACATACCTTGCCCAAGCACTGTCTAAACAGGTTTATATTTAGTTGGGATTATTTAATGAGGTTTGGCCTCTTTCTTAGGCCTTCTTATATAGCCTGTGTGTATGTCCAGTACATTTGCAGATCAATGAAATTTGTAAGACTGAGAAACTACCAGGCCTGTATAAAGTAACGTGAGTGAAGGACAAATCTGATTTGAATTATATTAATGCAAGTGAATATGGATGAGTAATATTTATTACACATACTTTATAACAACTGTATATTCAGTAATAAGGTTTATAAAGCATTGAAAATGTTTTTACAAGTTAAAAAACAAGTTTAAACTAGTTAAAACCAGTTTAAATTGGGTTTGTCTCTTCACTTGCGTTACTTTATACACACCCTACAGTAATTACTCAGATTTTAGTTGATTTAACTCCTTATCAGAAACCCATTTTTTCTTCTATTTTAGAAAATTATATTGACTGGAAATCATGACGTGTAAATGTAATGAGTATAAATACATGCATGTTGGTTCAGAGACTAAAAGATTTGTTGAATCATTTTATTTAAATAAATAGCCTGCAAGCCTACTTTTAATTTAACTAGGGCTTAATGCATCAGGCATAAATGGGCCATTCAATTATTATGTAACACTGGAGTGGGGATGGGTGTCATGGGATGCGTTACACTTTATCATGCTGAGTGTTATGTAACATAAGTTTTAATGGAAATAAAGTTCTTTGATATGCTCGTGCAGTTTAATCAGAAATGTGTCACGTATGTATGTATTACTATAGGGTCATTCCATGTTAATTCAGCCACCCGAGAACATGACCATCTCAGATTTTCATGATATTTGGTACATTAGTAGGTATGTGTGAGAAACTGAAATTCCCTAAATTTTTAGAGCTGGCTGACCTTTGGTTGCTGAGATACGGGGTCACAAAATTTGGACCTTTGACCTGATTTTTTACTTACTGTCAAATTTCAAATTGCTGTAGCCACATAACTAATAAAGCTAGAGTTCTGATTCTAGTGTCATTTTGAAGCTCTTAAAAGCTTGTCATATTATATATCTTGTCATAAGCCTCTAAAATGAAAATTAAAAAAAATATTCTTGACCTTAAATAAAAAAATATACCATCCCCGATTTTTTCAATTTTTTTTACAAATGTTCACTTACCAATGTGAAACATGTTCCTAAAAGGTTAGAAGTGGCCAGTGAAAAGTATGAGCAGGAAGTACTTTTAATTAAAACTAACCTTTAAATAAATCCAGATCTTTGAGTTTTTTCATTGATACAAATCTTCTCTTGAGCAGATTATCCATTAGTTTTGTGCCTGAAAATATATGGTTCCATTATTTTATATATATATATATATATATATATATATATATATATATACATACATATACATATATACACAGGCTATTCAAAATGATTCATCCAATTTCAACTGAGAATACTTCTGTACCTATCAACTGGCCATACACCACATGAAAGAGGAAATCTTCAAGTTTTACAAGATCACTGCGAGAGGGCTCCAAAGTCACGCTGTGGCCTAGCCTAGCAACAAACAGTCAGTGTGAAAATGGCATCCGCACAGCAGAAGGTGTTTTGTGTGTTGCAGTTTTCGAGCCCCCTAGGTCGCCGGATCTTACACCGTGCGACTTCTTCCTTTGGGGGTACGTTAAGGATACTGTGTACATGCCACCGTTGCCCACATCTTTGGATGAGCTCCGAACTCGCATTGTTACTGCCGTAGAGTCAGTGACAACGGACATGCTGGAGCGAGTATGGGAGGAATTCGACTATCGTGTCGACGTTGCTCGTGTAACTAGGGGAAGTCACATAGAGCATTTATGAGGTGAGACAAAATTTGGACAGTTTTTCTTTTGGTTGATGTATCACAAATCACACTGTATTTGTAACATTAAAAAATATTCTCATTTGAAATCAGGTGAATCATTTGAATAGCCCTGTGTATATATATATATATATATATATATATATATATATATATATATATATATATATATATATATATACAGGGTGGGCCGTAAGTTTCCATACATAGGAAAAATAAACATTTTTTATGGACAACCATTTTTATTTATATAATATGCTCTACATGGTTGCCATTGTTTTGAAAACACATTTCAATACGTGTTCCCCACTGTTGATGAACACGCATTAGCACAGTTGACGTTATGCTTGTAATGGCGTTGGTGATACGTTCCTTTAGATGATTTATGTCTCGTATCTTTTCCTGATACACCATGGCCTTCAAGTGCCCCCAAAGATAGAAATCAAGGGGGGTGGATCTGGGGATCTGGGAGGCCACTCCACAGGACCACGCCGACCAATCCAAGCATCCGGAAACTGCTGATCCAAATACCGACGCATGTGAAGACCATAATGAGGTGGAGCTCCATCTTGCTGGGAGTAAACTGGGAAGTTACCTTCCTCGTTTAGCAGGGATGGGAAAATCTCTTCTTGCAACATGTTAAGGGGTCATTCTCTGTCAGATCAACCAGTGCCTAACACCCTCATCTCTCAGATTTTGCTGAAATTTGGTTTATAGGGAGTTTGTGGGCCCTGAATCCATTTCTGAAATTATAAGGTCAATCCGACCAACGGTTCAAGAGATATGACCTCGGGAAATTTGAGGTCACTTGCGAGGTCACTAACATTTGGCGACCCATAACTTGGGTAATAATGGTCACAATTATATAAAAGTATATATATTTAGAATCAGAAAATGACAAGGAATCCAAATATGCAAGTATTAGAACTCTAGGTTGAAAAATAAAAAAGTTACACTGTAACCAAAATTTGAGGTCACGATTTGACCTCTGGGGTATCAAATGAGAATTTTTTTTTTAAATGTAAAAAATGAAGGCATAGGCATTGGCTATTAGAATCAGCAAAAAAAAGTTTGTTTATGTTAGTATTTTTCATGTAACTAACATATAAGTGAACACCATATTCATAAGTTGTGCGTCAATTCTACCTATTTTTTCACACTTAAGCTCATAATTTGACCTATAGAAATTAAAATTACATTTTTTTATAGATATAAAAACAAAGGCAAAAAATGTAAAATTGTATTTCACTGCTAATCTACACTGGCAATAATAGTTATAATAGTGAAAGGGGAAGACCTACTTAGAGGATTCATGTGCTAGCCTAATACAATTTTTGCATGCTCAATGCTCTCATCAATTTCTTTTTGTGGAAAAATGTATTGAATTCTGCTGCCTCCTCTTTGGGTAGGACAACTCATTACAGTTAATATATGATGTCCTGGCACTGCACATGAATCCTTGTTTGATGGATAATAATATGCACTTGATCCTGATGACCCAGAGGGATGTAGAAAGTTCACAGTGAAATCATCAAACTCTTCACAATATTCCTCCACAATTCCATACCAAACTTGCATGTCATAAATGCAGCCAACATACTCTCCTGGTTTGATACATTTTAGGTTACCAAGCATTGTAGGTTCATTAGTAAAATGACTTTTCCTTATTCTTTTCTTTTCTCCAATGCCACTTGAAATGGGATACACCATCAGTTCTTCCTTGTTTAGGGGAACAAATCTATGATATTTCTGAGTTCCAGGAATAGCCCTACTATCCTTGAATCGATGTTCCAACCGTTCTTCTGCATCTTTCAAATCAGCTGTAGTTACAAAGAAAAAATTTATCTTCTTGCTCAAGTTTTCTTCACAAAACTGAAACATGTGTTCTGGTGTAAGAATTTGCCTCTCTCTAGTTCTCTGCAAACTGGCACGAGCAGTAGCTCTTTTCACTGTTCCTCCAATCCCATCACATGCATTTTTGCCATGGGATGTAGCAAAGAAGTGCCATTCACAAGACAGACCAAAATCCTCTTCATGGTAACAGAGATTTGTGAAGTTGTATCTGTTCTTATATTGGCCAGCACATCCATCTGAGAAATAGTGCACCTTCTTCAATTGTGGGCATCTGAATTTAACATATGTCATAAGCTTCAATATGAATGAGTAAACCATTATAGTGTTGTGTTTTAGTGATGCAGATAAGAAACAGACACTAAAATGGCTAAGTTCCTGGTCTGCAGATGATCTATAATAGATGACAAAAGGGTGAACTGTACACTGTGAATTGTCCCAGTGAAACCCTTGGGCAGCATCCTGGACAATGAAAGAATAATTCTCAGAGAAATCACCTACTATAACTAGTGATGTTAAAAAACGGTTTTTTTTATGTCCATGTTGTTTTTTTTTGTCGTTTTTTTTGTTTTTTATTGTTTTTTTTTGTTTTTTTGTTTTTTTTTAATAATTAATATAGATATTGCCAATTTAATTATAAGGTATACTTTTGCAATGATATATATTATAAAAATAAATACATAAATAATAAAATAGGCCATATGGTACCAGTATAGAATGTCCTTTTCAGCCTATTTACAGGAAAAAACTGGCCTCTTTCTTGCACTGAAAGTCTTGTATCTTGAGATCCATTAAACTTGCGAGAACACTGGCTGGGAGCTGACTGCCCATTATCCAACCTTTCCAGGACTCTCCCATCCATGCCTCGGATTTTGAATCTCCCACTTAACTATCCTTTAGACCCGCGATGACATATTTTTAACCCCGAGACCATCCATATATATACATACACATACACCCATATACATATATACCAATATATACATAAATACTTATATACACATATTTATATCTATTATATACCCCATACACATGCATACATCCAGAATTCCAGATACATACGCATGCATACTCACATATATACCTATACAAACTCATACACCTCTATTTCGCCCTTTCATTACCTCCGAGATCATTTAGCACATACAGTAATATCCATACAGACAGAGCAGTAAAGCTAGTATTTATATCCCAAAATGCAAAATTCCAAGAAAGTGAAGTAAAACATGGTGCTACATTGGCTTCGTCAACATCCAAATCTGCAATAAGTACCAGTACCTGTGATATTGAAACTATATGCTCTAATCAATCTAGTGATAATGATTCTTCAATGGAAATAGAATCAGATAATGAAAGTTAAACAGCATTAGGTTAACACAAAGGTTAAAGAAAGAGATGAATATTTTATTTTTTTTATTTTTCTATTTGGAATATATATATATATATACACACACACTGGTATTCTTGCCAATCACAATTATATATATTGTTTTATACCAGTATTATGTATTTTTTATTATGTATATTATACCAGTACCTGTGATATTGAAACTAGCATATATGCTCTACCCAATCTAGTGATGATTCTTCCATGGAAATGAAGGTTAAACAACATTAGGTTAACAAAAGGTTCAAAAAAAGGTGAATATTTTTTTTTCTATCTGAAATATATATACTGGTACTCTTGCCAATCACAATTATGTATATTGTTTGAAACGAGGAAGAATGTTTTATGTTCTAGTTAAAAAATATATATATGTTGGGTAAATGTGATAAATTGGTAATTATGCATAATTACCGGTAAATATGCATAATTGAAATATCATGACTTAACCTAACCAATTGTCAAGGGCGTACAGTTGACCTAACCGGCATTCAATTGACCTAACCTTGAATGCCCTGTTAGGTCAATTGAATTGAATGCCAGGTTAGGTCAATTGAATGCCCGGTTAGGTCAACTGTACGCCCTTGACAATTGGTTAGGTTAAGTCATGATATTTTCAATTATGCATATTTACCGGTAATTATGCATAATTACCAATTTATCACATTTACCCCAACATATACATATAAAAAATGAGGGTTTGTTTTCCTTTCTATTATATACTTTTTGTGTGATTCAGTTTTTCTAAAAGATGACTATATATACTAGGTATAACCGTATAAGCATGGTAGTATAGTAAATTATAGGTAATACTAATATACTTATTAGATTAAAGGAAGAAAAATATGGAATAAGTTTAAAACAATAAAAAACAAAAAAAACAGACTATCTTCGTTTTAAACAAAAAAAATGACAAAAAAAACAAAAAAAACGACACAATAAAAAACGACTCACATCACTAACTATAACTACCTCGCTCTGAGGTGGTAGTGTTTCTTTCAACTGCTTGAAGTACTGTGATTGTTGCTGAGCAACAAAGTGATGACGAACCATGCAGGATATTTTCATGCTTAGGGATGATAAGTATTCATGAAGTGGCTCCACCTTATCAACCATTGTACAACGGTCAACAGTCACCCATTGCTTGTAAGATATTTCATTTGGAGCTGATTTCACACTGTCAAGTAACTCAAGAAAATCCAGGACACCCTCTTCTCTTGGGCAATCATTGCAAAGTTGCATCATGCAAGTCTCTCTTTCTGTACTGCAGACACTGTAATCCATAAGATCCTTGTATGAAAGACCTTTCTCCCAATGCAGCCAGCTGCAATTTTGGATTTTGATGGTATGTGCAGACACAGACAGAATGAGTCCCACCACTACCGGCAAGCACACAATATGATGGCCGTAATTTTGCAAATGTGGAAAATCCTATTTTGGGATTCTTTTCATCATTTTTTATAGTTCAAACATCTCTCTTAAATTCCCGAGGACCAATCGTTTTTGCACCTTCATTGCACCTTCAGCACTGATAACTTTCACGCAATCCTTTTGGCCAGGACACATACGACTAACCTCTTCTGACTCATAGAATCTTCTAACTATATCTTTGTGTTCTTCAGATATCACTTTTCCTTTGCTCATTAGTGGAATCTTCGGAAGGATTCCATGTTCTGATTTAAGTGAACGGCTTATTTTCACCATGTATGTTGTAGTTTGAAAGAAACTAGCTGTTTTTTCAATTGTGTATGGTGAGAGTGTCAATATTTGTAGTTTGTGATGGTGACATTTGCTCTCCAGGAATGACTGTTTCAATTCATTCATTAATTTGTCTAGATGTTTTTCAGATTTAGTTTCAGGTTTTGAAGTATCACTTACCTCCTCGGTAATTTGAACACCATAACTGAGTTCTAGCCTCTCCTTCAGGTGTTTCTGAGCAGATGATAGCTTACCACGAGCCTTGCGCTTTTTCTGGCTTAATGACAGCCCTTCTGAAAAGAACAGAAAAAAAGGTTTCACACACCTGAATATTAGTAATTAAATATTAATTATAGTACCTTAAATGCTATATAATTGGCTATATAGTAGATCAAACAGACCTTGTAGTAAAGTATAAGTTATTATATTAATTTATTACTTACGTTTTTTAACTGGTGTTTGGTCCAGAAATGCTAGAACTGGTTCAACTGAAGTTGAAGGATTTTCCTTTATCAAGCAATCACTGTCATTGTCCAGATCTTGAATTGAAGAGATGTTACTCAAGCCACTGATAGTAGATGATTCATTTGAATCCTGCTCAGACTCATTGTTTTCAGTGGTACTAAGTATAGTGGGGTTTTTCATTATCAGTGTCCAGCAGTTCACACACAACAATGAGTTTTTTTCACTCTTCCAGCACATTTTTCAACAAGTACATCAGTCACTTTTCTAAGATTGATTGTTATGCGTTTCTTGTGTTTTTGAATAGGGTCCTGGCAGTATTTCAAGTGCCGAACCATTGTATTTTGATCTGTAAAGATATAGGATTTACAATTAGGTAATATATATTTTTTAGAAAATATATAGCTATACACACTTAATATTTTAGGCCTTGATAGTCTCTGAGGCTCATTAAAACATCATACCCACCAGCCACCCACAGTGCTGGCTGGAACTGTACTAACCTGTAGACAAGGAATTTTGCAACTATCTGTGTTGATTCTGCACTTAGACAAGTAGCAACATGTTTCAACAGGTTTGTTTAGGCTACATGTGAGCTTAGTCTTCCCCTTTCACTATTATAACTATTATTGCCAGTGTAGATTAGCAGTGAAATACAATTTTTATTAAATTCTTGGAGCTTGAGGTCAAATTGATAGCTAAGATATAAAAATTCCTTGAAATGACAAGCAATTTATAAATATGGTGTTCACTTATAAGTTAGTTACATGAAAAGTACCAACATAAACAAACACTTTATGATTGTTTCTATTAGTCAAGAACTCTGACTTTGTTTTTTATATCTATAAAAAATGTAATTTTAATTTCTATAGGTCAAATTATGAGCTTGTGTGAAAAAATAGGTAGAATTGACGCACAACTTATGAATATGGTGTTCACTTATATGTTAGTTACATGAAAAATACTAACATAAACAAACTTTTTTTTGCTGATTCTAATAGCCAATGCCTATGCCTTCATTTTTTACATTTAAAAAAAAAATTCTCATTTGATACCCCAGAGGTCAAATTGTGACCTCAAATTTTGGTTACAGTGTAACTTTTTTATTTTCAACCTAGAGTTCTAAAACTTGCATATTTGGATTCCTTGTCGTTTTCTAATTCTAAATATATATACTTTTATATAATTATGACAATTATTACCCAAGTTATGGCTCGCCAAATGTTAGTAACCTCGCGAGTGACCTCAAATTGCCCGAGGTCATATCTCTTGAACCGTTGGTCGGATTGACCTTATAATTTCAGAAATGGATTCAGGGCTCACAAACTCCCTATAAACCAAATTTCAGCAAAATATGAGAGATGAGGGTGTTAATTTCAATTTTTTTTGGTTGATCTGACAGAGAATGACCCTAAGATACCTTTCGGCATTAAGATTTCCACTGACAAAAATTGGTCCAATAATTCTGTCACCCCATATCCCGGCCCACACCATCACTTTACTGGCACCTTGCATCTTCGTCGGACTCAGCCAGTTAGGGTTAGCATTACTCCAATAACGTATGTTTTGCCGATTAACCTCTCCATTGACGTAAACATTTGCTTCATCAGTAAACAAGATCTTACGTCAAACGCATATTCTTAGGGTATCTGAAACATAAAAACAAACGTTTAATTTTTCCTATGTATGGAAACTTACGGCCCACCCTGTATATATATATATATATATATATATATATATATATATATATATATATATATGCACACATTTCATTCAACACTGCCTTTGCAATAAATGCATCACTTCCACATACATAGACAAACACTTTACACTGGGATTAGGGAACCTCTGGGTGAGGCTTGAGTGGCTGTCAGTTTTTTGGCACTGAGGGTTTCAACCCTGGAGGTTACTAACAACAACATAACCCATCTTTCTCTGTTGTAATTCTATGAGGGCCTTGGAGGCCTTAGCATTTTCCTCCTTGGTGAGGTAGTATAGTCTTCCAGTTGCAGTAGATGCCTCTACCTTTGTAGAATATCTGGTTGATGAGGAAAAAACAATGATGGGTTGGGACCGTGAGGATGGAGAAGAGATATTTTTACTTCCCTCTTCTCAGTTGTTTTGTCCAAAATGCATGCTAACCACCAAAGGTTATCATATACAGCAGTGACAAAACCATGTAGTTTCTCTTCAGGTATAAGTTCTTCTTCATTGACTTTCTCAATACGTGAATATCCTGATGCTGGGAAATGCTTAACCTCTAGTGAAGTTAATGAAACTGGTTTTAAATGGTGTATTTTCTGAGTACCAGCATTTGTTCTTGCTTTTGAATGTCTAGTTTGGAGGAGAAATTCTTCATTTTCATAATCTTCATTGGTTGAAAAATGTGGTGTAATATTATTATTATTATCTTTGGTAAATATATACAGCTGTTGTGCAGTAAGGATTTGTTTATCATAAGGCCAGTGCAGACTAGCTTTAGCAGCTAACTTCTTAACAGTGCCTCCTACATCATCACATGGTCCCTTCCCATTGCTTGTTGTAAAAAAATTCCACTCTGCATCAATTCCAAAGTCATCTTTGTGGTGGCAAAGATTCAGAAAGTTTTTGCAGTTTTTATATTGTCCAGCACAGCCATCTGAAAAGTATATGATTTTGTTGATGGATGGGATGTTCTCTTTTATGAAGTTTATGAGATGCTCATAAGGCTGTTGCAGACTAGCTTTAGCAGCTAACTTTTTAACAGTGCCTCCTACATCATCACATGGTCCCTTCCCATGGCTTGTTGTAAAAAAATTCCACTCTGCATCAATTCCAAAGTCATCTTTGTGGTGGCAAAGATTCAGAAAGTTTTAGCAGTTTTTATATTGTCCAGCACAGCCATCTGAAAAGTATATGATTTTGTTGATGGATGGGATGTTCTCTTTTATGAAGTTTATGAGATGCTTTTGAAACAAATGTACTGCAACTGTGTTATGAATATTGCACTCAGATATGACAACAAAGCTTAGGTGAGCAATCTCATTTTGCTTGTTATAATACAAAACAAATGGATGTAGAGTTGCCATCTGATTGTTCCAGTGAAAACTCTGCACCTTATCTTGGAGAACAGAAGAGTAATTTTTGGCAAAATCGCATACTACTAGGACTTCACTTGGTTTCAGCAACATTTTAGTTTTGTTGTAATAATTAGCTTGCATCTTGGTCAGGAAATCATGGATTTGGTATTCTTGAAGTTTGCTACAGAAATGTTCAATATATTCATCTGAACTCATGTGAATTGATTCAAGATTGGACCTGTCTGTATTGGTCCACTTCTTAAACTGTACTGAATCAATGCAGTTATCATCAAAAATATTTTGGAGTTTCTCTTTCAATGCTTTTGTGTGTCCACATTGTTTACATTCCCTAAGGCAGCATTGCAATGAGGGTGGATTGCACTCAATCAAAGTAAGACAATGTCGTATATGGTTGATAGGATTTTCATTATCTTCAGTTAACTTATCAAATTTAGTTCCTACAAACATAAGTTTAACATTCTGATGAATGGTACATACACATACTGAGTGAGTTCCTGATGCTCCAGCAATAATATATTGCTTTGGACACACCTCTGCAAATTTGCTGAAGCCCACTTTTACCAAAGGATTTCTTTCTTTAAAAAGCTGATAAGCTTCTTTTAAATTGCATAGCAGTAGATGCTTCTGAAAATGTTTCCTCTCCCCTGAGCTGTCCATAATGCTGACATAATCCTTTTTACCAGGCATTATTCTACTGATATCTTCTGAAAAATAAAATGCTTTGATTTTTTCTATAATGTTTTGTTCAGTTTTCTTTCCAGGCTGAGGATTTGGAATTGAAAGGATACCCATTTCATTAGTAAGCTTTTTGGCAACTGATGCTTTGTGCCTTGTTGTGTTGAATCCTATAGCTATTTTTCTCTCCTCAACGTTTTGGTAATACAGTCAGGATTTGTATTCTTTCACTCCTCTTGGTCTGCAAGTTGCTGAATTTCTCCTTTAGTTGATTTAATATTTCGTCATAATCTTTTTCTATCTTATTTTTTTTCTTTTTCTTGTATTAATATATCTCTTCCAGCAATTTCTTCTAATTTTCTCTTCACTGTTCCTGTAACTTTTTTTATTTTGTGAGATGCATAAGCCTCTGTCTCTCTTAGCTTTCTTGTCTTTATGGGAGTTTCTCCTAATGATTTTAATGAAGTATTTAAAGTTGATAATTGAAATTCAAGTGCTGTGCTTGTTGATGCCTCATTGATTTCAAGTTCATTTTCAGATGAAGATATTTCAGGAATATTACTAGTTTCTTCACAGCAAGAGCTTTTTTCATCTTCATCTAGTTTTTTTTTTTCAGGCAATGATTCCAGCATTTCCCTACACTGCTTACAAAGCCTGTGATCAACTGTTAATTTGATTTCAGGCCTTTTATCAATTAAATATTGAGGTACAATTCGTAGACTTTTGGTTCGATGCTGTCCTTTGTGTGATTGAAAGGGATCAGCACATTTCTGTTTAAGTTTATCCATTTTTTTAAAAATTAGTGTATTAAAACTAGTAAGTTATATTTAAATGGCATTCCTTAATAGAAATTAATTTAGAATATTAAAACTAGTAAGTTATATTTAAATGGCATTCCATAATTTAGAAATTCACTTCGAATATTAAACAAATATTTTCTGAAAAGATGAAAAAAATGAATTATTTAAAGGTTAATTTTAATTAAAAATACTTCCTGATCATACTTATCACTGGCCACTTATGACCTTTTCGGAACATGTTTCACATTGGTAAGTGAACATTTGTAAGAAAAATTGAAAAAATTGGGAATGGTATATTTTTTTTTAAGGTTCAAAGGTCAAGGTCAAGGATATTTTTTAAATTTTAATTTTAGAGGCTTATGACAAGAGAGATAATATGACAAGCTGTTTAAGAGCTTTAAAATGACACTAGAATCAGAACCTAACTTTATTAGTTATGTGGCTACAGCAATTTGAAATTTGACAGTAAGTAAAAAATCAGGTCAAAGGTCCAAATTTTGTGACCCTGTATCTCAGCAACCAAAGGTCAGCCAGCTCTAAAATTTGGGGAATTTCGGTTTCTCACACATACCTACTAATGTTTCAAATATCATGAAAATCTGAGATGGTCATGTTCAAATTCACCTTTTTTTGGCTGAATTGACATACCCTATACAGTACTTAACATGCATACTTTACATATACACATGCAGTTCATATAACTCCCACATGGGGGAGGCATTGTGCTGTTACTGATGAAATTATGGATGCCTCACCTTCAATAAAGGACCCTGAACCCCCCATCTTAAAAGTCAGGGGGGTATGACCAGGTGTTACATATTAAAGTTAGGGGGACTTCACACTGTGACAAAGTGTTATAAGGGGGAAGGGTTGTGGTAAAATTCTCCCCAAAAAGTGTTGTAATACTTGAATGGCCCCAAAGGGTAGAATTACTCTATTGTTATTTGTTTGGAAGTGCATAGAGTAACCCTAGTCATTACAGAGTGTTAAATGTTAATCTCATTCAAACTGTAATTGTGGTGGTTAGTTTTAAGCTGCCACACTAATCGCAAGACATTATTTGATTGTTCTCCAAATAGTATACATCTGACCAAGGTAGCCAAACCATTATTATGAACCAAACAAAAGTTAAAGCAAATTTCTTTAGGTTTTCCATTGCCATCTTAAATTTTTCCTAAAGTAAAGTATATTAAATACTTCCTGTACACCATTTTAGTTTTTGGTGTACAGGAAATATTATACAATACAGGCTATTTTAAAAATCAAAGATGACTTATTTTTTGCTATAGTTAATTTTTTTTAAGGGGTGTTCAACAGAAAGTATGTCAGAACATTAAAATGCCATTTTAATTTCTATAGTTGGCAAAACTACTTAATTGTATAAAACTTGTATTCAAATTCTTTTCACTCACCTGCCTTGACAGTTGTCCATTTATAACATCTGAATGATATTTTGAGGTGGAAACTGCAGGCAAATAAGGAAAAGCAAGACGAGTCTGCTTTCTGTACAGTATTTGCAAATACCAATCTCACTCTTCAGTGCTAAAATATAAAGAGTCATGAGTAATATGAAAGATAAAACAATAAAGTTCATACAACCACTAAAAATTATAAGGAATAAAATGCTGAAAACTCAGCAGAATATAAGCAGAGTAAGAATGGTAACTATATTTAAATGTATAGATTACGAAGTTAAAAATTTAAACAGAAAAAAGTGTTTTGTATTTTCCATTGTACCAACTGTAACCTATCAATATACGAGGGCTACTTGATATATTTTGCCCCCACCTTTTTTTCTTCCCAAGTTTCCTTGTAAGTTCCAGAATTCCTTGCTGGTAAAAGTCTGATGGATTCCGCTGGAGCCACCTCTTAGCCTCCTCAACAACCTCATTGTCTCTGAAACTTTCTTCCATGCATAGCATCCTTCATTGGCCCAAACAAATGGAAGTCTAAAGGTACCAGATCCGGGCTGTATGGAGGGTGGGGTAACACAGTCAAGCACATTTTTGTGATGGCCTCTCTTGTTTGCAAACTGTTGTGTGGTCTTGCTTTATCATGCAAAAAAAGGATATTTTCCAGTTTTCTCTCTGGTTGAACTCGCTTTATATGTCTCTGGAGTCTCTGTAGGGTAGCAATATATGACTCTGAGTTGATTGTTTGTCCCTTCTTCATAATATCCACCACAATCACCCCTTTCATGTCCTGCAAGATGGTGGCCATAACTTTTCCTGCAGAGGGAGCCATTTTGAACTTTTTCTTGCATAGGGAGTCTGCGTGATGCCACTCCATGGATTGCTGTTTTGTTTCAGGTTCAAAGTGGTGTTCCCAAGTCTCATCCCCAGTCACAATTCGTGAAAGGAAGTCATCCCCTTCTCTCTCGTATTGAACCAATGACTCAGAAGCAATTTCTTTTCTTTGGGCTTTGTGACCTTCAGTCAATTCATGAGGAACAAATCCTGAACACACTTTTGAGCATCCCAGTTGCCGAATTATCATATTCACACTTCGTTCACTAATTCGTAGCTCCTTGTATGTGACACGCTGATTTGATCGAATGATCCTGTTAGCATGTTGCATAGTGTGAAATGTGACAGCCAATGCTGGGTGACCACTGCGTGGCTCATCATTGAGGCTGGCTCTCCCTCTCTCTGACGATCTTGTACGTTTAAACTAGAGTCCAACTATGCTTTGATCAACAACAGCATCTCCATAAACGTTTTGTAGACGTTTGTGAATATTTCCAACTGTTTCCTTCTCTGTGGGTAAGAACTCTATAACAGCCCTCTGTTTACGATGCACATCACTGTCAGACGCCATTTTTGAAACTGCGTTAACCATCGGTTTTATACAAGGGCGTTTAAAAGCAGTTTTATACAAGGAGGGAAAGTTCAAACTGGAAAAATCCAGTTATGTGAAGCTCAAGAAGTTAAAACTTATGGCCCAAAAGACACTTCAGCCCCATGGCCTATTATTTAGCTAAGAAAAAAGGGTGGGGCAAAATATATTGAGTGCTCCTAGTACAATTCAAAAACTTCAAACAGTAAAATAATAATATACAAGTATGAGGCTGAAAGGTTTTTGGAATTTTAATTTGCCTTTTTAAATTAATATTAAAATGAGTAAACTATATAAAAAAAAAATCTTCAAAACATTTTTGGGTGAGAGTTTTGTTTGTGCAAATGCTAGAAGAAATACTGAGTTCCATAGTACAGGTTGTCTAAAAAGCCTATACCCAGTGGGAAATACATTTACCAGTATTTATGGAACCATATCATAAACATTTAAAATGTTTCCCATTCATTTCAAAGCTCGTTGGTTGGTACAATTAGTTTTCAGTATTAATGTGAAAAGGAATTTATTCAAGTCCTGCTTTTCCTTAAATTATTTAATTGTATTTGAATGTTTTTATTTAGGACTTATCAGTTTTTAAACTACAGGATGTATTCTCTGGCACCAAACATGCACTAATTTAATTTTAGTAATAACTGATTAATTTCAATAGTAGAGTTTAATTAAATAATCAATTATAATCAGTTCAAGGATTAACTAGTGATAGAAAAGAAATTTTATTTTTTATTTAGTGAAAATACTAAATATGATGTATGAGCTATAGACCTGCACTCTACACTAGCCTATTATATTAATATATAGAAACCTTTCTGTGAATACAATGAAAGTAAGTGTAGGCTTAATGGGTGGTTTGTTCACTTTAAATTAAGAAAATGGAACTACTATACTACTAGAATTATTTTAATAGTGCATATTCGTCATGTAACTTATGAATGAACTTTTAGATTAAAAAAAAACAAGGTACTCTGTTGTTACTTTCCAGATACTTATTGAGTGAGGGTGGGCATATGTAACAGATCAGGTTAAAAAAGGTTTTGGGCATCTAAAGTCAGATAGGGCTATTTTCACCAGCTCTTGATTAGTCATAAACCAAGTGACATATTAAAGGTGCAAACTTATAAAAGCTGTACAATAGTATTAATCTTAGGAAAAGTAAAACTTCCATTTCATCAAAATTATACCTAATTTAAATTTAAATTTCAGGTTTGGCAGTACATGCAAAGAAAAGAGATGTCCAAAGGAAATATTGATAATTCCCTCATTATTCAGATTGATAATCTATTAGGGGATTTGGTTGAAACGTGTCCTGTTATTTGGGGTCCTCTCGTTGCAAGATGGGCTGTGAATCAGTTAGGGAGGTGGTCTTTGGAATGGGAGGGTGTTATAATAGGAAGAGACGCGACCCTGGAAGAAAGAGTTGCTAGCTGGTTGGACTGTCAACCAGCTCAAGTTTTAGCAAATTTGACCGTCTCTTGCGTGGCACATGATGCCGACAACACTGTAGCTGCTCTTTGGAAGCGAGTATTCATAATGGCCCGGCATTGAATTGGTTAGTGGCTCATGTAGGATGTTCCTTTCCAGCAACGATCATAAATAGAGTTTTATCGTTGGGGTTAAGAAGCTTCGCTTCTTCCACGTCGTCAAACCAAGCCAGTCATCAGCTGTCAAGCATTGACACGATTTTAAATCATCTTGCAGAACGCCATTTTCCAGAAATTCAGCGAGAACTTCATTCAGTCCTTCTCACAACTTTTTCTGATAATCCTGATAATTACACTAAGGCTGTTGTCCCCTATTTATTACAGTTGGCAAATACCAACCGATCAAGAGCAGTTTTGCGAGGCATTACGGCCAGTTTACCTCAGGTTCTGCAGTCTGACCGATGTATTTCATCAATCGCTAATAGACTCTCTTGGTGGATACCTCAGTACTTTCCCAATTCAGAAGCGCTCATTGATCTTCTCGTTCACCTACTTCTTGATACAGGTGAACCAGCCGCGTGCGAACTAATTTATCATCTTCTTCGGGGATCACTTTCCTCTAGTCCCACCCAAGGCTCGAGTTTCACTACTCAGCTCTTTCATTCCCTTATTGGCGAGCTAAATGTTATTGTATATACGAGGCGCAATGTTAGTTCTTTTTCTCGTATTCCTCTTCTTAAAGCTTTGGGGAACGAAAACAAAGAGGATTCGGAAAGCGATGGGGGAGGGATGACAGTGTCTGAATTGATTCAGTGGTGTCTCGAATTGGAGAATGAAGTTGCTGTCAGACGTTTCGGTCAGATTTTGACTTTTATTATTATTGAACAAGAACCTGATGCGTCTTGTTCCATATTGCAAAATACGTTGCATTCCAATTGTTCGGTGAGTCGGGACTCCATTTTCTTACTTTTTTCAATTAAAAGCGCCATTGTGAGACACCAATCCTTCTACAATCACCCTTCTAAAACTTTAACATCCGCCATTGCTCACAATCTTCAACAGAATATAAAAATTTCGGGCATTTTAAATGCTGTTAAGAAACTAGAATCATTGTTAACAGGGGGCAGGGAACATAATTCGTTTATAACAGAAGCTTTAACTAATGCTCTGCTAGCTAATATCCCATGCTTAGGAAGGCTGATAAATGTGCCTGAACTAAGTTTTTCTGTTTTGGAACTCATCAGCCATCTTCCTTTGGAAAAACCATTATCTTTAAGTCATCTAATGTGCTTAGGCCATGCTGTTATATTTTACTTTTTTACCAGTCTCAAAACCAATAATATCCACCTTAAACTAAAATCTTCAAATCTTTGTAGTAAAATTTTGTTGCAATTGTCCCACTCTTCCCTCGCACATAGTCTTCTTGTCAGACTTTTGTTTGAAGCACCCCTTAGGCCAGAATGGTCTTATTTGTTTGGAGCCAAGAAAGAGGCTGTCCTGGAGTCCAAGGAATCGCCTTGGCACCTGTTGCTAACAAACCACCAGTTTGACTCTTGGGTGAAAGTTCCAAAGTCCCACAACACAATATTCCACGCAGGTAGGATAGGAAGAGAGTATCTACAAGCGAAAAGAAGCAAGAGCATTACAGTAAGTGAGGAAAATGTAACTCTTAATATTCAGCTTTTATTGAATATATTGGGAACATGTTGTCGGGCACAAGGGACAAACCAAGGTGCGACAACCTTAGCTCTCCTCTTGGTGGAATACATTTCTCCCGATATAATGTTCAATGGATTTCCCTGGCCAGAAGAATATATCAAATTTACGTTTGAGCGCGATCTCGCTATCAACAAAATTTTTGAGGAGTTTCCGATCGTGTGGCACTTCCTGGATTTGGTTGCGCGTTGTAGACCCGCTCTCTGCTATTGTTCCGTCTTGGTGCGCGCCCTCACGGCCGCTCTAACGGCTTTCTGGAACACCTGTCCTGAGAGTTTTTCATCTCAGGCCCCGGAGCACATGAAATCCACAAAGAAACTGCTGGAAGTGATGGTAGTTGGACAGTTCCTGCCGGAGGCTTTCGCAGTGTTGCCTCAAATGGTGGAGAAACTTGCCCCTCACGAAGTGGTATGTATCTTGCAAGACATTTGGGCATATCTCAGAGACCATACACCATCACCCGACAGGTGGGTGCTCCTTCCTTCGGGGCTACACCAGCGGCCTCCAGAACCCCTTGATCCCAGGTACACCGATCGATGTCGGAAATTGATCCACGTCCATGTTGATATTTTTGGTTATTTGCTTCCCTCAATAATTAGACTTCAGACTTAAATTATAAGGAACTATATTGTCAATGGTTGCTTCCAGTTACTTTATCAACGTAAATCAGCTTTCTATTTTCTAAATAAATTAGATTTCATCCCTTATATTACTTTCTATAAAAGATATATTTTTAAATTTTCACATTGTATATAATAGTTTTGAATTTTGTTTTATTGCTATCCTTTATGATTGATTATTAAGTTGATTCACGTGTGTCGGGGGCGGAGGGGACATCTTGTACATATAGTATAATCTTTAGACTTATTATTGCACATTTGGAAGGCGGTTTATGATGTCCTGAAAAAGTATAGCATTCGAAATATTTATACAACCATGGAATGAAATTGCGCGCATTAATTGGTTGAAGTTCAGCCTTCGATTCGTGCGTTTCAGTTTGTCACATTCGCTTGCTCTTTGCTTATAGGCGAGTGGCCAGACCCCGATTTAAACAATTTTAATTCTCCCCTTGTACAGAAAGTTGTAATGTTTTTTATTAGTCCTTAGTGTTCAGTGAACACATTTTTAAGTGTTGTCCTCAGTTTTTGATGTGCAGTTGCCATGGAAATGCCAATATAAACAAACGCCTAAAAAATACCTGAAACTTTATCTAGATTTTAATTTGTTTTAGTTTCGAACTGAAATACTGTTAACTAATCAACCTATACTGTTTATTATAAGTGTTTACTATCTAGATACACAATTGAATTATCACATTATAGTAAAACGTAACACAATCGTGTATTGTTATAGGTTAGGCCCACTTTTAAATTTACTTCCTCCTCTATTATCACAATATCAGAATAAGACAAATGTGTGCTGTGACAAATATTGTGCAAATGTGTGGTATTGTTGAAAACTGCAGTTTAATTATTATTTTTATTTCAGACGATCATCTATATCAAGCATGGCAGAACCTGACTCAGGTCCATTAAAATTTGTACAGGCGAAGAAATAGAGCTGTCAACAAATTGGGAGAAATGTGTTATATGTCAGCAGAGTCGCAAAGAAAAACTGGTTGTACCCACAAAAGTGGGTACCGTATTGAAACATTATTGTCAACATCATTGTTACGGCAGGATAACCTTTTACAAAGACTTGAATCTAAGTTTGATGACCTTACAAAATTACATAGTATGTCTGTTACATATCATCGTAGCTGTTATCAATCATTTACAAGTAAGAAAAACATTTCTCACGTTAGTACAAAATGTAGCACATAATTCTGCATCACATGGTACTGAAGAACAAAGTGTTCGCATACGAGCTCAAACATCCAAGCTTACAGATTTTTCAATGTGTTTAATATGCAACGTGCGAAAGAGAGAGAGCATACATAAGGTACAAGCCACTACGTGTTAGAGTAATCTCTATCAAGCAGCACAAGCTCGGAAGGACATTTCTATGCTTGTCAAAATTGAAGATGACCTCGTTGCAGCTGATGCTGTTTACCATAAATCCTGCGTGGCAAGCTATACAAGCAAGCATAACATCAGTGCTTCAAGGAAAATGGAAGGAGAGAACATATACGAGAAGGCATTTATGGCACTAGTAGGAGAAATAGATGTTAATTTACAACAAGGAAAAGCTTATAAGTTGAAAACCCTGCTAGACAAATTCCAACAGCTGTTACCTGACCATATTGATACCCAAGCATACCATGCAGAAAAACTTCAACGCCGTCTCTTGAAGCATTATTAGACTAGATGCAACAGTGGAGAAGTCACCCGAAAAAAAAAGCAAGAGGCATTTTTTGGTAAAAGTTGGTAGCAGGCAGTTTTAGCTTACTTGGGACTTCCTTATTACAAATTAACTTTTTACCAAAATTTATTTTAATGATTTATACTAAAAATGCAAAAAAACAAAATGTCTGCCTAAATACGTTGTTTTATCTCTTGTTTTTGCTCAAGCATGACTATGTTATTTAAAATATACATATTAAATGTACAAGCAAGTTATTCTAGACAGCATTAGAATTATTCTAATTAATATTCTAATTAATTTTGCCACTAGATACGTATAAGTTTATTTCAGTTGTAGATTTATTGAAATATACTTATATTACGAACATAAAAGTCTATACCATATTACTCTATACAATAGGAGAAATCATGGTTATGGTACACATATATTAGGCATATAATGCATATAATTATGGACAAAATGAACTGTTTCCCATATTTAACCCTTTAACGATGGATGGTACCTTAAGGTCCACCAGAAATAGTAATATAAATTGTACTACAATGCCTCGTTTCTATAAATGTTTCTACGTGTTTCAATATAGATGTCATTTAGTTGTCGGGAAAGGAACCCAAAATGTGTATCATTTCAGTGACTAGTTACTAAAATATTTAGTTTTCAATAACAACAAAACCTATACGTTCTGGTAACAAGAGTGACCGCATATGCTGCAGACTCGTCCGTAAAGGGTTAAGAGGATTTCACTTAATTTGGATTAATGTTAGCACAAGCAATCTCATTTCCAATATTGTTACAACCGCAGATGGTAGTGCAAAAAAGTCCAGCTTTCTTGCAACTACAGCGGAGGTTTCTGCATTCAGTGTGACATGAGCAACTTATAACTTCTTGGCCAGCTTTGGGGATTGGATTAAGTGTCATAAGTGTGGATTGTAGACATCCTCCTTGCAGTCTCCAGCCCATTTCTTCAGGTTCTGGCAAATCTGGGGTAGCAATATGAGCTTCTTTCCATATAAGAGTCTGATAATGTGTTCGCATAATGTGAAACTTTAATGCATTGCTCGTTGGAGGCATTGCCTCAGCTTTTCCTAATTTCGAGAACAAAAGAGAACGGGTATCGTCTACAGAGTCAACATGTTCCACACTGTACATTTCTGCAAACAAATTTCTCTACTGCTTCAACTTTCTCTTCTGTGAGTTTCCCTTCTTCTATTCCAGAGAGAAGTTTGTGGTGCTTGGTGGAAACCCAGGCAGATTTTTTCGAATTACTGAAAAAAAAAAAATGGTGTCACATCCGGTGAGGGCATGGAAGGCCAGTAGAGCTGTCTCAGATCCAGGAGGACAACTGCTCAGTGATTACCCTTGTGTTATAATATTTACGTTCATTTGAGGTGCCTGCCTTCATCCACAAGTTCTGGCATCTAAAACGATCACAATGGGCCACTAACAGTAGAAGAACATCAGTGTCCCTCACTGATAGAACAGCATTGTTGCAAATGCTGTTAATGTTATGTAACACTAGTCGTGTATCTGCCTCTTCATGTGAAGCCATGAATGCAGACAGATCAGTGGAAAATTGTGAGGATTGTACTTCCCATTCATCCTTAAATCCTTCAGCCACAATAATTTCCTTGTTAGGTGGTGCATTTTCAATCAGTTGTTCTGAGAAGAATCTTGCCAGATCAGCTTTGTTTTCTGGCATGCCAAGAAAGCTTGCCCAATTCACAGGAAGTGAAACATGACGTCGTCCTACAACACGATGAATAGGTCGTGTGGATTTGGTGCGCCGTTTTCTTGTGGTGATCTTAATTGATTGTTCTCGATATCGATCAAAAACATCTCTTTTTCTGACAGAAAATACAGAGCCGGTCTACTGGCACAGCTCGCTTCAAACTAATCATTGGGTTCATCTTTTCTTCATTCTGAAATCTCACAAATGTTTTATATTAGTTATGAAATGTTATCAACAGTAATAATATGAAATGTTATCAACAGTAATAATTAATAAAATAATAATAATAATAATATAAATAATAACGATAAAATGTTACAACAAAATAAAAATAATAATAAACTAATAATAATAATAATAAAACCGTGTGCAGAGATTATTGCGACAGAATAACAGCTCAACAAAGAAATTTTTTTGTTTCGTTGCCAAGGAAATTCGTACGAATTTAGGGTATTTTGGGGTTGCTGAATTCCAAAATGAAAGTAGTTTTTCCGATTTGGCTCTAGTTCTTGAGATTATGAATACCCTCAATTAATAGGAAACGTAACCATAACGCGTGCATATGGGAAACTACCGGAACATTCTAGATGGTGAGACACGCGAATATTCTTAGTGTTTACTCCGCGATCATTCTAGAATATTCCCCCTCCGTATATAAGTCATCGGCCACCCAACCAGTAAGTAGGCTCCGCCTGAACATTAAATTTTTTGCATTTTTACGTGTTTCAATGGGGTACCAATTATCTCATAAATTAGAGCCAATCTAGCAAAACCGATGTCATATTCGGAATCAGCACTACAAAGTTACCCCAAAATCACTCTAATATGATTGGCAATAAAATGAGTGTTGACCAGTGTAATAAATGCAGTTATCATTGTCTACAGTAATGACATTTTAAGATTGGTTCTAAACTATAAATGTATGCATACTTTCTGCATACTAATAATTATTGTACCATTGCCTTAAATATCAGATTGATATGCGATTGATATAAACTTACCATGGAAACTCTTGATTATATAAGTACACAACAGCCGTTAACATTCGTATATTGTACGCGCACACAAGTCAGTCATCCATTTTGTTACACACACATATCTAAAAACTGCGTTGCCAAACGATTAACTTTTAAAATAGCTATATAGAAATAAACAAAATAATAACAATCGATATATATACACATTAGACATTACAAGAACATACGAAACTATAATGAAAAAAACCAAGGCTTAAATGGGGTTTGGGCGGCCATTTTGTTTTTTATTCTAGACTTAAATATTACAAATACAGCTTGGTAACAGCCATATTCGGTTTTAGCATGGTCAAATTGTGTAAAATCAGCTCTGCTTCCTCTTTTACCAAAAAATGCTTCTGTGAAAAGGCGTCTAGTCTATATGGTGATAACATTGTTATCCAAGCCAAGCAATATCAGGTGATGTCCGGGCGCTCACTTCTGCCATGGCAGAAGTTCATGGCTCCTCGAATAAAAAAGCATTGACTGATTTTTTGTGGAACTACATAACTGAACATGCACCAAGAACACTGGAACTTGCTGCACACCACGAACGTAAGATCGACCTTGCAGGTGGGTTCAGTGATGGAGAAAAAGCGGTCTGTATTTCTAGCCAAGGCGTGACACCAGTAGAACATCTGTTTTGCTCACATGAAGAAGCAGATACAAGGATGCTTTTCCACGCTATGAAGGCAGATGAGGAATTTTATGCTGCCAATATCCAAGGAAGCATAGTCACAGATCAGATGTCCTCGTGCTCGCTGTGCATTATTTTCCTCAGATGCAAAGTACATCATCTTTCTGGGTAGAAACAGGAAAGGTGACCGCTACTGCTGATCTCCATCGTCATATTCCTGTTCACAGCATATGCGATGAATTAAGTCCTGTAGCTCCGAGTCTACTTCCCGCCATGCATGCTTTGACAGGATGTGATAGCGTCTCATCATTCTGTGGCATAGGAAAAAAAGAAAATGTGAAAAACCATGGAGTCATTGGAGGAGAAAGGTTCGATTCTACTCCTTGGTAGTTTGGGTACTGACAACACAGTTGAGGCCGAACATGCAGCCCGACAGTTTGTTGCTGCTCTATACGATCCAAAGGATGTATAATATTATTGTATATGAAGAACAACATAATGACTTGAATCTTCTGAGAGTCCGCCTTGCTGACAAGTGTGTACCATTACACCAACTACCCCGATCAAAACCTAGTTTTCTCCAACACTTTAACAGAGCATCATTTCAGACCCGCATTTGGATGTTGGCTCACGTTGCTAAACCAGATATGTCTTCACCAGATGGAAATAGGTGATGAATTAGAGTTGAAGTTATTTTATGTACCAACTAGTGATGGGACGATTAATCGGAATCGAGAATCGGAAGAATCGAGCATTTTTCAGGAATCGGAATCGGAATCGAGAGAATTGTACCATGATTTCCGATTCTTAAAACGATTCTTTAACTTTTAATTGAACCAGTTTTGCATTGTAAACTTTAAAATTTAAATGAAAGAGGATAACAAATTTTATTTTTATTGTATTGTAGCTATACATTAAAACATGTATATCCATGATGTGTAATCAAGAAGATTAAAATGAATTGTTACAACTTACAGTTGATTTTTATTTTTAAACCAATCTATTATAATTTATAATTTATATTACCATACTCATAATGTAAATAGTTAATCTTACCAGAGTAAAATATGACAATTTCCAGAAAAACAAGTATAGAATTATATTTAAAAATATTGAGAATCGGAATCGAGAATCGTATCTGAATCGAGACTTTTTAGTGGCATCGGAATCGGAATCGGAATCGTTAAAAATTTTGGTATCGTTTTGAGCAGAAAACTGAGATTTGTTTACAAAAAACCTCTGAACAGGTAGCTAGAACAACCTGAAAAAAGTGTTAGCAGCTGACGAGAAAGCTTCTAACAGTGGCTGCATCCTCCAGCGCGGGACACGTCAACGCGAAGAAGAGGCGACGTCAAACCAAAACATCAACGCGCTGGTGGCCAAACTTCCTCAAATCTCCGTGCAGCGGGCTGTCTACGGTTGGCCAGACTGGCAGTCGACGGCCTGTTGCGTGGCACGGTCAGAGTGCCGATCGGCTCCCGGGGCCGGACCTATTCTCAGCGTGCTATTTTTTCAATTACAGGGAGCAATTGCGTGCTCCCCGAACTACTCTTACTCTCTGGCGACATTAAGACTAATCCAGGCCCCACTACAACTTACACATGTCACCATACACAAAGACATAGACACAATAGCACCATGAGACACATACAGAAGTATAATATTAACATATTACAGTACAACGTAGATGGCCTCACAGACAAAATCATGGAGCTTAGGGAATTCGTACACAAACAAAACATTCACATAGCACTTATACAAGAAACAAAACAAACGCACACACAAAACACCCACCATCCCTGACTTCACGGCGATCCGTCAAGATCGTACTGGGGGTAACGGGGGTGGACTCATCACTTACATACGTAAAAGCATTAGCTACACTGACGCTACCCAAAACATTACAAACACAATCCAAGCAGATAACACGATAGAAATACAGGCAGTTAACATTAAAACACGCGCAAAACACAACACCACACTAATCAACATTTACATCCCACCAGATAGTTCACCTCGGGTGCCAGCCAATTACAATCCACAGTTACACAATCTGGCCTCTCTCACTAACGTCATCTTAGGAGGAGACTTCAACGCCAAAGACACTAGTTGGTACCTGCACAACCAAAGCAACACCAGAGGCGCCAACATAGCCACACAACTAAACAGCCTCTTCATTCTTAACAATACAGAAGAACATACACACATACCACATCAAGCAGGATACTCAAACTCCTCCCCAGACATAACGTTCTGTTCCCCCTCACTAGCAACACATACACAATGGAGAACAGAAAAACAACTGTCATCAGACCACCTGCCCATCATCATTACAACACATTCTACACTCTGCCCCAACAGCCTTAGGCACACTTACAGAAATTACAAGAAAGCTGATTGGGAACAGTTCAAAATACAGACTGAGGAACAATTCACCACATTAAACAGCACACCCATCATAAACATCAATACAACACAAGACATTTAATCAGATCATCAATAATGCAAACAAATACATACCGAAGGGCAACATTAGGAAATACAACCCAAATTACACTAGAGAAATAGCCCACCTTATAAGGCAACGTAACAACCTCAAATATAACACACAAACCCCACACACAGAAGCCATAAAACAGCAGATACAACAGCTCAACACAGAAATAAACAACAAACTCAAAGAAAAACAAACAGAAACATTTAGGGAATTCATAACAACATTAAACCACTCCACAGATACATCCAGACTATACAAGACTATAAACGGCATTACCCACTCTAACAGCGGCATTCACACCTCACACGCGGCTATCTGTCGCAGCCAAAATAATATCCCAACATACACACAACAAGCTAACATTCTAGTTAATCACTACGCAAAGATACGTCACTTAAACAGAGACAACAACCAGAAACATGCAGACAGACAAACAGCCAGACACAAGAAAACCTACAGACTCGACACAACCATTACACCCTTCAATACAGACCAGACCACTAAGATCATCAAAAACATTAAGAATTCGAAGGCTACTGGACCAGACAACATATCTAACATACACCTTAAACACTTGGGCCCACAAGGAATACTAGCCCTCACAAATATCAGCACATATTCATACCAACACTGTATTATTCCTGACATATGGAAACAAGGTAAAATTATTACACTACTCAAACCAAACAAAAATCCAACAGAACCAGCTTCCTATAGACCCATTACTTTACTATGCACACCTTCCAAAGTAACAGAAAGACTAATCTTACAAATCACCAACCCACACATTCCACTATCGCCTACTCAACATGGATTCAGACCTCACCACTCAACCACGACATTACTCACTACCCTCACGCAGCACATCATGGATGGCATCAACTCCAGACGACCAGCTCAACGTACACTATTAGCAACAATAGACATTAGTAAAGCATTTGATGCTATCCCACGCTTCCCTCTCATAAACAAAATACTCAACACAAACCTGCACAATAACACCAAAAGGTGGCTGAGCAACTATCTTTCAGGAAGATACTCACATGTCACATTTAATGGCAAGTCATCCAAAAACAAGCTTTTTCCGAACGGGGTCCCTCAAGGCTCTGTTCTCTCACCAACACTCTTCAACTTATACATGCATGACATTCCAACACCCATAGATAACAGGCTTACATTATCATCATATGCAGATGACATCACTCTAACATCCACCCACAACAACATCGACACCGCTACAAATAACCTACAAACATATATAAACAGTATTCAAGACTGGCTCACACACAACAGACTCAAAGTAGCCCCCACAAAATCAACCATCACCTTGCTTACAAGCAACACAAAAGAACACCAGGTAATTCCACAGCTTACACTAAACAACATCAACATTCCACACACTCACAGGACCAAAATACTTGGGGTCACATACAACACATCATTATCTTTTGCAAACCACATTCAGGATATTAAAAACAAATGTACGTCAAGACTTAACACGCTTAGGGTACTAACAGGCACAAACTTTGGACACCAGCAGGAAACAACATCACTCATATACAGACAATATATTCGCTCAGTTATGGACTATTCTAGCCCATGCTGGGCACCCATTATCTCAAACACACACATAAACACCTTACAGACAATACAAAACAACGCACTTCGTATCATTACAGGATGCACTCAAACAACCAATAGAACACCTGCACACAGAAACAAAAATACTGAAAGTTAGGGAACATTTAGACATGAGGGGAACACAATTCATGGCAGCAGCGACAACTAACCCACAACACCCTTGCCACTACATGTACAATCACGCACCGACACCTCGCACCATTAAGGTAACACCAGAGAGACATTATAACCAAATACTCCATTCCATACCACGCCCCACAGACATCACATAGTACAGAAAACACATACACACACACCTAACCCACAAAGCACTGACACGACTCGGTCCGAATGCGGTCCTAGGTGCGAAGCCGCCACCCATTAACAGGTCAGAGATCAGCCTGAGCAGATCGGATCGAGTTAACTTAGCACGATTCCGATGTGGACATCACCCCAACTTACTAACATATAAACACAGACTAGACAACTCCATAGACGACACCTGCCACCTGTGCCACGACACACCACAAACAATTGAACACATTATGACAGACTGTACCGCTCTAGCACAACAACGAACACAACACATCATCACTAGTGCGCTGAACCTCTGGTCCACTCCGAAGAGGGCGATCGGTTACCTGCGTGCCGCCGGCTTGCTCGATCAGGGTGGGCTGATCGGCTAAACAACAACAACAACAACAACTGCAGAAGTATTAGATGAGCTGTGCTCATGCCGTGGATGCAGACAATGTAGTAAGAACTGCAGTTGTGCAACGAATAATATGGCATGCTCAGAGGAATGCGTCTGCAAGGCTACTGAGGACTGCATGAATGAACAAACCCATCACAAACCACCGCTGGATGAGCTAGATTAATAACCATGTTATAGCGTTGTGCATTAATAATTTATTAGTGTGTTTCATATATGCTGTTACAACGTGAGTTATTCCCCAGTATGGGGTAGACTGCTAGTAACACATTGAATTGATATTGCGGGAGTCAGCGAATACAGTATGCGCTGACTTACATGCAGTTTTGTAATTGAAAAACAAGTTGAGACTTAGTGGAAAGATTCCAATTTTAAGTAATGATTTCTGCTTTAAAGTTATTTAGTAGTTTGCTTCATGAAGATAATTGTTAAAATTTAGTTGGTTTAATTGATTTTAGTTGATTTAGTGTTATGTACATCGATATACGTATAGTAACTTTATTTTTGTTTTACAAAATGGACGTTCTTCAAATCTCAATATCGGTCCTTTCACACAGTTAAAAATTCAAACTTTATTTTCAAGTGCAACATTATTATATATGTATTGTAATCATGCCAACATTTGCCTGTTTTTCGTAACTGAATGATAAACTTTTCTGCTAGCATGCGAACAGAGGTTTCCATATTAGCCCATGTAGGAAGAGTACTTGTATGATGATTCACCATTTTAATATGGCATTCATTTTGTTCAACATAGTGTAGTAATGCTTGGAGTATCAAAATACCTGAATTATTGTACTCGAAATTAGTTTTGTGAAACACCTGTATTTTAGGTGATATTTTTTGGGTCTAACAATAACGTTTTTAGGTAAAAAAAAAAATGTATCCTGTAAAAGAATGTTTTATAGATGAATTGATATAGTGTAGCACTAGAGCTTTTAGAAATTGTAAAACTTCATGGGAAATAAATCTTTTCTTCACTGTTCATTGTGTCTTCAAAGATTTCAGTTGTAATGCGTGAATTGAAAACATGAATACACGAATACACGAGTACCTGTGCATAGCTGAAGTTAATGGCTGATTTTACTATCTTAGCACACTCAGAATGGAGGACAACATGCCAAACTTGTATGTCCAGATGGTGCAGATTATTTTAGGACATGATGTACATTTTCTGTACGAGGGGAGTATTAAACTCAAAAAAATATGGCCTGTTATCAGGGTTGGCCGCTCGCCTATTACACTTGCATCTAGAATTTAAACTTGACTTTGAAGTGAAGAAACTTTCATTTTGTTATCGAATTTGCACTTTAAGTTGACCAGATTAATTAGAACACGATTACTTGTATTAATCCCTAGTACATACATTTGAATGTAAATTCGTAGTTGCGTGTGGGAGCAGCTTAATATCGGAGTGGAATGAAAACGCATTTGATCAGCTACCCGACCTTTGTTGGCGTAGTGGGTTAAACTCCTTGGTCCTTCCAGCTTGAAGTTGTAACCCATTAATCATTATCGTTTGGGGGGGGGGGGGGGGGTCATTCTGACTCAACGTTATTACCCCGACCTTAACTTGGAATCAGATGTATGACCCACGAGGGAAGTCTGAAATAAAGTCCTGGCTCGGACACGATCTCCCAACCTCTTGGTTAGCAGTGCAGCGTCTCACTAAGGAGTGGGCCGGATCCGACCGGATATCACTTCAAAATAATTACTCTTAAACGGCTGAACTGATTTCAACAAAGGAGGCATCAATGAAAAGAGTTCATTATTGGGCCCTAACTAACAGAGCGTTTTTTATCTAAATTAAAATTTCAAAATTTTCTACGAATCTTCTAGAATACTACAAAACGTTCATAGATGTGAACTTCAAATCACCACTTCTCCCAAATACGAATGAATTTTAACAAATAGTGCATCGACGAAAAGAACCATCATTACACAAATAAGTAGTATTTTTTTTTTTTTATTGTCCATTCCCTGAGAAATAGCAGCACCAGGCGGTTATTTTCCCATCTTTCCAAAAATGTAATAAATATTAGGGTTGCTCCGATTAATCGGAGCCGATTCGTTGAAAAACTTACAGGGGACTACCGCCACTACTATGCACCAAAACTTTCGATATGGGTTCTCTTTTCAACACTGATTTATTGCTTTCCTTTTTTATCTCTTCAGAGTGTCTTTTTTTCTTAAATGATTCATCATGTTATTTTTTGTAAATGTTTTAATACTTTTACCACCCCTTCATAAATTGCAGATAAAAGTAGTTTTGTCCTCATCATTTATGCTAAAATATTTGCACACTATACTAGCCATTTTCTCTTCAATGACTTGTTTCAAGTTTTTAATAACGCATATTTAAACAATATAAATAACTTCATGTTTCATCAAAAATAGTAATCAGTTGATCTGCAAGACACATTAAAATTAAAAAAAATTATTGTAACATATATAACTTATATATATTAATTATTATTTTTTTTTGTTTCAAAGTATGACCGCTCATGGCCACCAAAAGAAAGGTGGATAGCAGAGCGAACACAGGACGAAGACTATGGAACAGCTAACGGAAATGAACAATAGACGGGGAGGAGGAGGGGGAGGAGGAGGGGGAGGAGGAGAGGAGAAAAAAAAAAAAAAGCAGAAAGATCATAGCTGAGTCATAGCCAGTAAAGAAGTCGGGAGCGAAAGAGGAAGGAGAACAACCCGGTTACCGAAAAGTAGGGACCTTCAGATAGAATAGCGCCAAGCCTATCACAAGGCCCGACGCTCTCCAAAAAGGGAAAATACTCTGCGCGCAGCGCAGAGTAAAGCGGACACTCCACCAGGAGGTGGGCAACTGTAAGTGAAACGTTACAATTGGGACATCGGGGCACCCGATCCCCGGCCATCAAATAGCCATGGGTCAGGTGGGTGTGGCCAATACGGAGGCGGGCCAGAGCCACCTCCTTATGGCGCGACCGATGGAAGGAAGAGGCCCAACATCCCAATTTGGGTTTAATCTTGCAGAGTTTGTTATTTGTAGCGCCATCCCAGCGACTCTGCCACCGGGAGCGCAAAAACCTACGGAAGCCAGGGATATAATCGGAAAAGGGGAGGGACACGGGTGAAACCTGTAGTCGGCACGCGGAACGGGCAGCTCGATCGGCAGCCTCATTTCCAGCCACGTTAACATGTGCAGGGACCCAGCAAAATACCACCTCCTTGCCACCAAAAGCGACAAGGATATGGCACAGTAGCTGGATTCGTCGGACCAGTGGGTGGACAGGGTCAAAACACTCCAGGGCACTGCGGGAATCCGAATAGATGACAAACGACCCATCCGGATGCTCCCGCACCACCTCCAGAGCGCTCAGAATGGCATAGAGCTCCGCCGTGAAAACGGAAGCCTCATCAGGGAGACGGGTACATCGGGGAGCAAGGGCAGACGACTGGGGAACAGCCGCGGCCCCAACGCCCCCCGACGACCTCGAGCCATCTGTGAAGACCGCAACACATGCAGAGTGACACGCTGCATGCTGAAGGAACAGAGACCGAAGCAAGGCAGAGTCAGAATCGGCCCTGCGAACGGGGCGCAACGCCCTACAGCACGCAACAGGGGTGCTCTCCCAAGGTGCAACACCCTGAAAGAGACCGGTATAACGGATGGAGGAGGAGTGCCCATACCATCGAGGAGGGAGGTCACCGTGTCGGTGAAATACCAACCCCCATCCCGGCAGAACGCCCTCTCAACCACCTGGAACAGAGGAGAGTTGGGAAGACGGAGAATCCGGAGATAGTGTGGCAATGAGGAACGACCTCCGATCCTCCAAGGGAGGGATGTCGCACTCAACCTGCAGACTATCAACCGGAGAGGAGCGGAAGGCGCCAGATGACATGCGCAGTCCTCTAGAGAGGACCGGATCCAGTATCCGAAGGGCCGTACGGGAGGCGGAGCCATACACCACACTCCCATAGTCTAATTTTGACTGTACCAGGGACACGTACAAACGGAGGAGTGTCCGCCTATCCGCGCCCCATGTAGTATGCGACAGATGTCCCAGCAAATCCAGGGTACGTCTTGTAGACTCGCGCAGCCGGCGAAGGTGGGGAACCCAGCTCAAACGGCTGTCGAAAACCATACCCAGGAAACGCACTGATGAACGAGGGCCAGAGGCTGACCCCCGAGTGTAAGATTAAAGGCCGGGACGGCGCCGGATCCCCGTCTCCTCGACGGAAGGAAGGCCACACACGAAGTCTTCGGGGAAGACAGCGTAAGGCCCACCGACGACGCCCAGCGTTCAACCCGATTGACCGCGAGTTGGACTTGCCTCTCCACGAGGGGGGGACTCGTCCCCGCGGCATAGACAGCCAGATCGTCGGCGTAGATGGAACAGCGCACCGAGGGCGGAAGGGCTCCCGGTAGCGCAGACATGACCAGATTGAAGCAGGAGACGCTCAAGACACACCCCTGGGGCACCCCCTCCTCCTGAACATACAGGTCAGATAGGGCCGCCCCATTACGGACGCGGAAAGTGCGACGGCAGAGGAAGTTACGAAGAAATGTGGGCAAAAAGCCCACAAAACCAAGAGACTTCAAACGGTCCATGACAACTCCCCGACGGGTCGTGTCATAGGCCTTTTGGATCGAAAAAGACGGCCAGAACAAGATTCCGGCGGGAAAAGGCCTCCCGTACATCATGACCAAGGAGGAGAAGGGGGTCCAGAGTACCCCGAAATCGACGAAAGCCATACTGGGTCGGGGGGTATAACCCAAGCGACTCCAGTGTAAAGGAAAGTCGGACGGCCACCATCTTTTCAAGGAGCTTGCATAAGCAGCTCGTCAAGGCAATAGGCCGATAGCCCGCCACCTCCGCCGGATCCTTCCCCGGCTTAGGTATCGGGACCACAATCGCCTCCCTCCAACGGGAAGGGAACGACCCCTCAACCCACACCCGGTTGAAAAGATCCAGCAAGAAGTGTAGGGCCATCGGGTGCAGATTCCAAATAAAGTCATACGGAATGTCATCAGGGCCAGGGGCGGAAGAACGACGGGTTGCCAAGGCAGCCCGAAGTTCCCGCATCGTAAAGAGACGGTTATAGGGCTCGTTCCCAGGCGGCGGGAACGTAACATCCGACAAAGGACGATCCGCAGCTGAAGGCGAACGGGAAACCGCAGCAAAAGCACCGGCCAGCCGATCGGCCACAGCAGCAGGATCCGAAAGGAAGCCGTCCCCGTCCCGAAGGACAGGGCGACTAGCAGGGACCGGCTTCCCCTCGATACTACGTACCTTCCGCCACACAGCAGCAGAAGGGGTAGACGAGGAAATGCCGGACACAAAAGCACGCCAAGAGGCCCGACGGGCCAACTTGAGAGTCCGGCGGGCGAAAGCCTTCGCCCGCCGCATCTCAATCAAGTGGTCCGCGCGCCGGGTGCGGTGGAAGCGGCGCGTTGCCCTCTTCCTCTCACACACCGCCTGGTGACATGCTGGAGTCCACCACGGGACGCTACGCGTCCGCGGGTTACCGGAAGATCGAGGAATACAGTCCTCCGCGACGCCCATCACCACCCGCTCGAAGAACTCCAAGCTCTCATCCACAGAGCCAAAGCTCAACACCGAACGGGCAATGACGGAACGAGCTCTGAAGGATGGCCAGTCAGCCCGCGCAAGGCACCACCTCGGTCGAGACGAGACACCCGGCTGCGGTCCGACCGGCTCAAGACAGACTGGGTAATGATCACTGCCATAAGAGTCCCCCAACACCTTCCACGAAAAATCGAGTAAGGCATCGAGGGACACCAAGGAGAGATCAATACAGGTAGATGAACCCGTGGGTTCGTGGAAGTAGGTAGGTTCACCGGAATTGAGGCACGCGAAGGAAAGTTCCTCCATTAAGGAGAGCAACATACCAGCAACATTAGTCGACCGGACATCTCCCCAAGCCGGGTCGCGACTGTTAAAGTCCCCGAGGAGGAGAAACGGTCGAGGCAGTTGCAACACCAACTCGCGAACCGCGTCGCGAGAAGGAGGGTCATGAGGAGGAATATAAATCGAGCAGGCAGTGTACTGGCGATCTAAAAAGAGCCGCACAGCCACAGCCTGCAAGGAAGTACGAAGAGGCACACCTCGCGAGGGTAATGAATGATGTACATAAATCGCCGCACCCCGCCGGCGTGTGCTCATCCGGGGTGCAAGGGAAACCAACATAGCCAGAGAGACGAGGGAGCCCCGCGCAGCCAGGATAGTCTCCTGGAGACAAACACAGGAAGGCCGCTCGCTCTCCAGCAGGGAGGCAAGGTTCTCCCAGTTAGCTAAAAGCCCCCTACAGTTCCAATGCAAAATGGAACTGTAAGGGGAAGTGGCATTATAAAAGCAGAGAAAGCAGAGAAATAGCCACGGACCAAGCTGAGCAGCAAACTCAACGGTCCGTAACCAGGGACGGAATCGGCTTCCCCGACTCACCCCGAACGGGGGGGGGGGCCGACCCCGCATCACCCGTAGTAGAACGAGGTGGAAAGTGGAACAGGGAGTTCAGAGGGGGGCTCCCCTGAGGGGGGGAGAGACGACGAGACGGGCCCAGCCGAAACCCCCGACTCCCCACCAGAGGGGGGCCGGGGAGAACCAGATGTTCGAGGGCTCGTCACACCAGACAAGTGCTGAGGGGGGGGGAGGAAAGGTCCACCACAGGGGAGAGGTAGATCCAGGAGAGAGACCCGACCACTCTCAGCAGGAGCCGAAGGGAGAGAGACTCCATGAAGAAGGGCCAGGCTCCTCTCGACCGGGTCCACCATGGGAACCGAGTCAGTAATCGAGGGTGTCATGGGGCGGTGTACCTCAACCGACACCCGGACACTAGTTGGGGCACCGGGAGGTGACGCCTCACCAGCCCTCCGTATAGGGGGGGGAGTCCCGAGCGGATCAGGAGCGGCGCGCCGCTTCCCCTCCGGTGAAGAAGGGAAGCAGGGCGAGCAGCGGTCATGATCGGGTCTGGAGGACTCCGACCACGGCGACGCTTCCTCCTCCCTTCGGGGCATCACCTTCCCCACCCGAGAGACGAGTAGGCAAGGATCCAGACCCCAAGGCCGGAGAGGGAGAAGGGGCACTTGTAGGCAGGGAATCAGATGGGATGTCTGAAAGTGAGGCAGAGGACAAGAAGGTCCCGCGGCGCCAGGAGGACCACCAACCCCCGGAACTTCCAGGGGGGGCACCACTCCGGTAGGCGCCGGGTAGCACGGGAGGGGCCCGAGGACCCGCCAGGGCCAAGAGCCGCAGCATAGGACAACCCCCGCCGCGGCTCCCGGTCACGGACCCTATCGCGCGCCTCCCGCGCACTAAGGAATTCGGTAGTCCTTAAGGACCGCACCTCGAATTCAAACTTGAAAACGGGGCAGTCCCGAGAGGAGGAAGGCAGGGCCGCCGCTTCCATTAGGCGAGGTTAGTAAATGCTACGGGCGCCAGCGCCTCCCGCCCTGTGCACGTCTGATAGTATTATGTAAGAACATGAAAAAAATAATGAAGGAATGAGAAGCATAGACAAATGATGAAAGGTTGTACGACGTATGTACACCAGTTTAGCTTGACTGATATTTACAAAATTAACTTATCTTATTGGGTCATTATAGAACTTTCAGTCTCACGACCTTTAACCCTTTAGGGACGGAAGTCGTAAATAAGCGATTTAAAAATGTTGCGCGCACAGACGGGAGTCGTCAATAAGCGACTCGGCTTATTTACGGCTTAATATGAGTTCCGGGAGTCGTCAATAAGCGAATAACTGTTTTTATGTGACATATGCCCTTCTTGTTTGGAAAAAAACAGTAGATATGTCCTTTTTGCACGCATATTTTAGCACTTTTGAGCGTTCTGATTTGTTACTACATATGCCTCGCTTTACTCGCTGTTTTGATTGGTCATGACACTTTCTTGAACTGTGAAATGATTTTATAATTTTATAATAAATGTATGTATTAGCAAATTAAAATAGATCAGTGTAAGGCAAATAGTTTCTTCAATATGGTACCTTGATTACTTTGTGGGCAAACCCAATCGTGAAGTGGGAGGCGGGTGGGGGCGCCAAATAGGCTGGCGCCGGACCTGGGAGGAAGGGTGGGCCCCCGAGCAGTTCGAGCACCGTGGGGGCTTTGTGGTGCATGGGGTAGGGTGCGCAGGCCCACCGCAGCGGACACATAGCTACATAGCTTTCCCTCACGGCGGCACGCGGAGCTAACATGGCCGAACCGGTTGCAGCCAAAGCAGCGAACCGGGTCAGGCACATACGGTCGCACCGAAAACTCTCACGACCGGCGATCACCCACGCCCAAGAACACCTGGGCCGGAGGCACAAGGGAGTCAAAGGTCAGGAGCAGACGAGCGGACGGGGTAAGAGCACCATCCCGGCGCGACGAAAAGCGGAAGACCTTCGTTACCACCTGGGGGGTAAGATCCTCCTGCAACTCGCCAACCAGGATTGACAGCAGACGGAAGCGAAAATGGTGCCCTGACAGCTATTCAATTGCGGATGGGGAGTCACAGAAACTCTGAAACCAAAACATCCTGCAACTGTAGAAGGGACTCAGTCACCCCCGAAGAACGGGACTTCAAAAGAAGAGACCCATCCTTCAGAGGGCGGATATCATAACGACAGGGAACCCCACCGTCTTAAGACGCTGAAACACCCGTTCGGAGTTGCCCGGAAGGGCGGAGAACAAGGAACCTGTCCACCGGACAGAAATTGACAGCAGGGACAGGTCCATGTGTAACGGTAACCGAGAGTGGGCGAGAACGAGGGCCGCGAAGACCCCGCCCTACGGCCACCACGAGAGCCAGACGCCGCACAGGACGAGAGGGGGCCATATGGCTTTAAGGTCAATCCAGCGGAGGCAGAGGCCGCTGAACGACCAGAAGTAGAAGTCTTATCCAAATCCAAGGGCGGGCCAGAGTCGTCAACAGGAGGGGATTGAAGTTTTGAAATTGAACCCATAAACAATAGCTTTACAAAAAAGACAGCCTCGGACCCAAGGCAATGCACCATCCGCCGCTGCATCCTTCAAGGCGCAGGCCCAACGAACCGGGTAGCCCGCCCCCAACCTGACTGTCATTTTAAAAACAGCAGATTGGCTCTACGGAGATTTGTCCGTTAAGGGCCTAGCAAAGACCCAATCAGACGCAGCAGCGGTCCGGTCGCCCGTACCGTCCCCAGAGCACGGCTCAGCCACGGAGCGATGCACCCCCGGCGGGTGCACCCGATGACCCCAAGACTGCAAAATACAAACAGGCGGGTCGGGGGTACTACAATTGACAGAGGCACAAGACCGAGTCAAGACAAAAGAAATTCCGGGAGACTGAAAAAAAAGGGGAGCAAAAAGAAAAGGAAGGTGTGGGGGGGGGGGGGGGGGGGACGCAACTAGGTAACTCTTCGCCCACACCCCGCGAGGACTTGAGGAAACCCCAACAACCCACGAGGTGTACGAGCCCCCTCGGCCCGGCAAGCCGGAGTACCTAATCGAGGGGGTATATATTATATACACAAACTCAGAATGGTTCCCTGAGACAATTATATGTTAAACACAGACCGTGCATGGAACAAGGAACTTCTATGAAAATTAAATCCACTATAGTCCGAATAAATAATGGTAAATGACAAATACCATAGTTTTTCTTTTTCATGATGTTAGCCCGACGTGGGCAACGGGTCTCTCGCAGAGAGATCCCATAAATATAGCTTCCCTCACCAGCTATCTGCAAAGCAGACAGGATCCAGCTTTGGGACATGGATCTAGGGTTTAAAGCAAGCCTAGTCCCCCTACATTCAGAACCTCTATATAAGTAAAAGACTCGTTGCATTCACGTCGGATTGAATAAATCAAAGAAAAAGGGGGTAACTATTGTATTTTTAGCCAAAAAAAACCAAAACTTAAACCTCAACCGGGACATTGAGCGTCCACTTTTCAAGGCACGTAACACGTCCGTTTAATATACACAAACTCAGAATGGTTCCCTGAGACAATTATATGTTAAACACAGACCGTGCATGTAACAAGGAACTCTTCTGGGAAAATTAAATCCACTATAGTCCGAATAAGTAATGGTAAATGACAAATACCATAGTTTTTCTTTTTCATGATGTTAGGCTTTTGATATAAAAATAAGATTCCTGAAAAAAATAATTGGTGGCCACCAACGTGTGTCCGGCCACCCCCGTTTTTGTAAAAACATCTAATGCCGCACTAGCAAAATCAGGAAAATGGCAATCTCTCTTCTTCTGAACATGCTAGAGAGATGGTTTGCATACCAAAAGATGCAGAATTTGATTTAGAACACATTATTAAGAGTGGTATCTTTTCATAAAACCTTTAGCTTTTGAGTTATTTTAGAAAAACTAATTTTTTGGGCCCATAGACCCCCTTTCAACTGAATGTCAACACAATAAAACATTCTCAAGCTGCAAATTGACATGTATTAGTGGTTTTCAATCAGCAATCAAAATCAGCCATTTTAAATTCATTGAAAATGCTTTTTGACATTCCAAAACGCCAAACATTAAATTATACAATTAACAAATTGTCATTTTGTCATATTTTAGCATGATAAATAATAATCTAGAACTTAAAATACTTTTTAGACACAAAATCTTTCATTAATTTACGTGATCTAATTTGTTTCTAATAAGACCATCTCTACGCTCATGACCTACAACAGCCAAGGATGCTTCAGTGACAAGCTTGATGTGCCTTTCAGCATTCTGACTGTGGCACTCGTGATCCAGTTTCAATGCGGTATTAATGATATCACGCAGGTCATCATTACTGAATTCTTTTAATACAGGTGGAACAGTTTCCCATGGGACATAGCAGACAGCTTGTGCTATGCAGAAGCTTTGAAATTGATGATTGGCTTTCTAAAGACCCTAACATTCTCATCTATAGCAGGATATTCATCAGTACCACCTTCATGATCCTCTTCATTCTCATCATCACTTTCAATTATTCCTTCCACCTGCAAAATCATTCCTACTACCAGATTCATCAAAATCCTCTATAACTCCCCTCAGACACAGAACTTTATTGACAGCACACCTCCTCACCTCTTCATCTGCCAGCATTCCAACTAAAATATTTTCACCATGAGCAAAATAGCTGTTATTGTTTAATACGTCATAACAAATTTCTCTAATTTTCCTGTCAGGGAATTTATTTACTCTTTGGATCATATTGAATAGGTTTCTTGACCCATCACTTAGCCTTGATATTGAACCAACTGTGAAAGTATACTTTGATGATGAATTCTACTATGATTTTGAGGTTCTTACTGGGTCTTTTTTGTGAAACATAAAAGCGAAGAATTCTACAGGCTAAGGTGAGCCATCGAGAGTGATTTAGCAGGCCAACTTCTAAGAGTGCAAGGTCTTCATCCACTTCACCAGTAATAATTGCCCAGCAGATGCAGTATCCATAGTATTGGTCTGTTGATAAATTATTGACCACCTCATTTGGTAGAAGCACAAATGCAGGATAAGGTATAGATTTGAAGTCCACAACATTCCATTCTGACACATCCCCATTGAGCTGAGAACCAATAGGGCCAGAAAATTTGTCTGGACTTTTTGTTGTCCCATCTAAAGTTATGAAGATGTGTCTAAGTGGCAATTCATTTAGATGCAGAAGACAAATATCCCACTGAAGAGGTTGCCCTAAAAACATTTCCAAATATCTGATTGACCCATGCATATGTCCTTTGTTAGTATTTGTCCCATCTGCTTTAACTAAGTTTAATTTGGCCTCAAGTTCTGTCCCTTTAATGATCTTATAAATGCCATGAGCAATGTCAATGCCTTTGCCACTCTCCGGGGTAAAATGGTCGAGGTAGAAATCATCTGAAATAAATGTAATTAATTTTACAATTAAATAAAAATGAAAAAAGGAAGGAATAAAGTTAACTGGACAGTTGTTACTTAAAAATAAAAATTTTTAAGTAATTGAAATATTACTTTATAGTACAGTAATATAACAGCATAACGCCTATAACTGTATGACAATCATTTCCATTTACCTGGCTCTCCAGTAATGGCATAATGTTCCTCTAGGATTGTGGATGTATAATACTTTTCATTTACTTTGTTAACAGCAAGTGTAGCATCCTTCTACCGTCAAAGCCAATGCCAGTCACTTTTTCAAATATCACTTCTTCTTCCTTTCAGCTCTCAATTTAGCTCTCTCCTTCTCAACTTGTTTCTGAAAAGTATTTCAAAAATATTGGCCATGCATTACTGCATTAGCATTATACAAAATACAAATGTCAGTGTCCTGTTTGAAACTAATTAATATAAATACAAAATAGAAATTTTGACGCTAATTAAAAATAATAGTAAATCTGGTGATTTAGAACTTATAGCAGAAGCTAAGAAATGTAAATCTAGAGTGATTAAAAACATACTTATCAATAACATTTTGTATGTTATCTGGGGTGATTACTCCAAAGTCCACCAATGTAGCAGAACCAATAGCCGCTCCTGCTCTATCACTTATTTGATATCTGTTAGGATATTTAAAGTAGATTTACATATCTATTGTCAATGAATAATTTATTGGTAATCTTAATCTCTTAGTCACAATGATTTCACTTTAAGCTGTATTAAAAGATTTATCTTTCAGTACTATACCTGTCACATGCTTCAGCTAATGAGCGTAATCTAGTTCTGTTCTGTAATGTTGAGACTTCTGGAACATAGTCTGCATCAAATGAATCATTACAACTGTCGCTATCTGTCAACTCAGGAATGTCCATAGGTTCAGGAGGATGAGGAGGAGGAACTGATTCTTTTGCTTTTTGAGATTGAATAACCCGTGATTTGAATTTTAAGTCAGTGGCTGTTTCTGGGACTTCTTTCAGGGTACAGTAACCATGCCTAGTTGTTTTCTTGTCCTACATATTGATTATATTTCATTACACTATAATGTATCTTTTATCTATGGGTCTCTATATGTAAATTGAAATTCTTACAAAAATGAGAAAATACTAAAATATTACTTATCATTAACATCATTAATAGTGTATTATTGATATTACTAACTTATTAAATGCACTTTAAAAATTGTAGCAAATTATCAATAATTGATAATTAATTAATAATTGATAATTAATTAATATTAATTAATAATTTACAACTTGAAATTCAATCAACAGACCTACCTCATAAAACTGGTAATCAGATTCAGTCATTTTTAGTAAGTGCTTTTTCTCTGTATCTGCCAACAGTTTGCGATCATGTCGATATATGTCAAATAAAACGTTTACAGTTTTCAGAAAATCATCCAGATCTTGATGATATTTAGGGCCCCTTTTCTTTTTGTCATACTTCAGAAGGCGGTTGAATTCCTTTATTTGGGTTTTCAGTCGGCTCTGTATGGCATTTACTGATATTGGATAAACATTATATGTGACCCACAATTTATGCAATTCCTCAGAAGTAGCTCTCAGTACAGCATCTGTTTTATAGCCTCCGAAACACAAGCACCTTTCAATAACTTGCTTCAACGTAGGCAATTTCCCTAAAGGAAACTGTTCTGCTGGCATAAAACGTACATCACCAAGTACTTTAGCAACTGTTTTCCTTGTAGAAGTCATACTTTATATTGCAAATGTTGAATTCAATGACAAATTGCAGTTGGAAACTTATAACAAAGGCACCTGAAAAAAAAAAGTTTTTTCAATTTATTACGTTGAAAAAAAGTTCATGAAGCAGCCCCACCCTCTATTCTTTAATCAAGCATAATGGATGCAAGATAACAAGGAAAAGTCATATCATGTGATCACTATGTCCATGTCAACATCCTTTTAGGGCAATGTTAGTAATCAAAAAGCCAAATCATGCTTATTTAGAATTTCTTTTGTCACTAAGGTCCGTCGAAAGGGGGTCTATGGGCCCCAAAAATTAGTTTTTCTAAAATAACTCAAAAACAAGGTTTTATGAAAAAATACCACTTAATTTGTTCCAAATCAAATTCTGCATTTTTTGGTATGCAAACCATCTCTCTAGCATGTTCAGAAGAAGAGATATTGCCATTTTCCTGATTTTGCTAGTGCGGCATTAGATGTTTTTACAAAAACGGGGGTGGCCGGACACACATTGGTGGCCAGTGGCCACCAATTATTTTTTCAGGAATCTTATTTTTATATCAAAAGCCAACTGTTAATGACTGATTAATTCTATCTTGAGTTTCAGCCCGGCCTAGTGAATACCCACACACGCTCAAATTAGCCTCAGTCCAGATTTCAAGCATTGACTAAACAAGTACAAGCCAGGCTGTAGGACTACGCAAGCTATCAAACCGATCACCCACACTGTCACACGCTCCAACTGGCTTGTGCTAACGTGTTTCTGCAGGCGAACTGACAGGAACTGAACATGTCAGTGTGTGAGGTCCTTTACTCTCAAGCCAACTTGAACCTCTAGACCAGGGGTCACCAACCTTTTTTTTTTGTTCACCGCCCACTTTTACGATTTTTAAAATTTTTTAGCTCAAAAAGAATAAATCAACATAATCGATAAAACTAAATGAAATAAATGTTTAATTACCTTTAATGTGAGTCCACTAGTGGGCGCTACCACCCAGGTTGGTGACACCTCCTCCAGACGGTGCCAGATGCGAGAGCGAGAAATGGTGAGACTGGTTGTTACCGCTATCAAAAAAATATATAATTTATGAATTTCTGGTGGTTGCAACGTTGCATTAACTTTGAAAGCAGTAATGTCAAAATTAAAACGTAATACGAGCCCACATCGTGTAGTACTTGCCAGATAACTACTTAACCACTGCGACCCATTTCTTTCCATACTGTACGGGGCTCCAATAAACCTTAGGCCACCCCCCGCCCTAAGCCATTAGAGGTACAGTAAAACTAAACATACCCTACAAAAGAGAATTTAATCCTGCATGTAATGAGAAACAATTAAAACTTGGTGTTTCCGCCAGTGGCTTCCAAGACAGCCTGAATTCGCTTTGGGTAACTTGCCAAAAGTGACGTGAATATATCTTGATCGTTACGCAAATTTGCTAAAACAGTTTCAATGTGTTGCGTCATTGTATCCTTCGAAAATCGATTTGCTGCAGGTTCTTGAAACAAGACATTCAACCTTGTCCTTTATAACTGATCCAATGTGTTCACAGACGTTCAGGTCAGGAGAATTTCCTGCCCATTCTTCATTTCCAAAGAAATCGATCTCATGGTTCCGCAACAACCGTTGAGTGGCTAATGCCTTAAAGCAGGGGGCCTTACCGTGCAGAAGTGTGACCTGATCGACATCCATAACATTGTTTGGGTTTCTTAGAAAAAGAATGACATGCTGGGATAGAATAATATCACGAAAATACTGTCCATCCCAACTCTGACCATTTGGCTTCAGCACCCACATGAGCTGTTTTGCAGTGAACAAAACAAACACAACTACACAGTCTGGACTTTTTAATAATTCGCGATAATGTTCATTGTCATCGATTTCATCTGGTGTTGTGGCCCACACTCGATCATTTTGGTAGTTAGGCCGACGTGTTACATAAACAACAAATTCATCCGAGACAGCTAAATGCATGAAATCATCCACATCCCAATCTTCAAGATAATGGGCAAACCACATTCTGTCATCGATGTTGAGTTGAGTTTTTCTTGTCTTTGGCAGTTCATGCCAAGGCTTTGAACCTTGCCTATGACGGTAGAGTCGAATGATTTCACCACTAATGATCTTTCTTCTCGACACTTCGATCTCTCTAGAAAGTTTAGCACAGCTGTTTTTCCGCTTACGCGTACCTCTTTCAATGATGTCCTTTGTTTCCTGAGAGAGAGGCAAATTTGGGCGCCCAGATTTGGTTGTATCCATTTCACATTCATCCAAAGTTTTATTCCAATTTCTTTTGACGAATTCCTCACTTCTTCGCAACCCATGAACGTGTTATAAAGGTGGCTCCAGCATCACGAGCTTCCCGAAATGTTATTGCTCGTATGCAATCTATCACACGCTGCCTCTCCGAATCACCAATTAATTGAGAAGCCATTATATTATCACTATCAGCTAGAGTAATTTTAATACCTGCAATAAATAATTTATTTTATAATCACTAAAAACTATTTAGATATAAGTAAACATGTAAGCTGCAAATAGGGGGGCTAAGGTTTTTTGGAACCCCTTACATTTGACAATGAACATTGTTCTGCTCGACTTTAAAATATTTTTATAATGAAATATTTTTGTGCTTAGTTTCTGTATCATGGACATTACTGACAAATTACGTCACAAACTGGTATACCGTGCGTCCATGTTTTCTTTCAAGCTCACGTTCAGGTAAGCCCAGGCTGTGTTTGTACTACTTGAATACAAAAACATTTACAATCAACACAATTTGTTTGATGAGAATAAAAAACAAAGTGTAATTTTTAATAAATACAAATTACAATGATATTTGGATATTAAGTGCTCAAATAGGCTGTTAGTGTGAGGTTAGATAGGGCTCGGGAGGTCGGGTACCCTTGGATGGTACACGAACTTTATTCACACTAGTATCCAAAATGACCACAACGAAAGAGATACAAATACCAAGCGATTTCATATAATTTACAACGAGAGAGAGAATATTACGCTACGAGCTACATCTACGTTCGTGTTAGTCTAATAAATTTTTTTTTTTAATAATTTTATTGCTGGCATCACACGCTGGCATTTATCGTCAACAGACTCATCCTCGAGCACCACCACCAGAGTTCCTGTTGCTAACTTTGTTTTTTATTTTCAACAACGTTAATATTTTTAAAATGTCTGTCAAGACGGTTCTTAAACACATTAACGCTGGTAGAATGAACGACTGACGCGGGAAGATTATTCTATTTATCAATTACTTTAAACGTAAAAAAGTTTTTAGCGATATTAGTAATGAAACGTCTGCCACGCAACTTAAATCCGTTACTGCGAGTATTACTATTATCGAAAGTGAACAATTTGTCAAAATTTACGTTATCGATGTTATTAACGATTTTGAAAACTTCAATAAGCTCCCTCCTTAATCTCCTAGTTTCGAGTGAATACAGGTAACTCTTTAATCCTATCTTCACAAAGCTTGTTGCGCAATGACGGAATCAGTTTCGTGGCACGACGTTGAACCCTTTCTAACCTATCAATATCCTCACGCAAGTACGGGCACCAAAACTGAACTGCATATTCTAAATGAGGCCTGACTAGGGACTTGTAAAGGGGCAATATAATATCCTTCGAATTAAATTCGAAATTACACGCTATGAAGCCCAACATCCTATTAGCTTTTGCGCAAGACTCCAGGCACTGGTTCCTAACCTTTAAATCCTTAGATACGCGTACTCCTAAATCTACTTCCTCATCAACGCTCGAAAACTCCCTATCATCCATCGTGTACGTGTAATTATTGTTGCGAGAACCTATATGCAAAACTTTACATTTGTCTACGTTAAATTGCATCTGCCACTTATCTGTCCACTCCATAATCCTATTTACATCGTCTTGGAGCCTATTTCTATCGTCCTCGTTAACAACCTTACCGCCTATTTTAGTATCGTCCGCGAATTTTGACACGTTACTAGTGAATCCTACATCTATGTCGTTAATGTAAATTACGAATAGCAATGGGCCTAACACTGAACCCTGTGGGACATAGCTACCTGCATCTAACCACCCCGATTTACTACCATTAACTACGACCTTCTGTCTCCTAGCACGAAGCCATTCTTCTAACCAGTTAGCTACCTGACCGCGTATACTGTGGCGCTTTGACCTTCGCAATTAGTCTCCTATGCGGAACTGTATCGAACGCCTTTTAAAATCTAAATAAATAACGTCAGCTGCTCTATGCCTATCGTATTCGCGCACTATTTCGTTATAAAATTCTAACAAATTAGTTAAACAAGACCTATGGCGTCGAAACCCATGCTGATTACTATTAATCAAATCTCGACTTTCTAAGTGATCGATGATACGATCCCTAACTACGGATTCCAAAGTTTACCGACAATTGACGTTAAGCTAATGGGCCTATAATTGCTAGCTACTCCGCGGTCGCCTTTTTTAAAAAATAGATGTGACGTTAGCTAATTTGAAGTCTTCAGGAATAATCCCCGTTCGAGTGACTGATTAAAAATCTTTGTTAAAGGGCCTACGATAACGACTTTCAAATGTCTGGGATAAAAAGCGTCAGGGCCTGGAGCCTTGCTAACTTTTAGCCTATCGATATAATGCGCAATCTCACCCTCGTAAACAGTTATTTCATCCAAAATAGTCTCGCTACTACATGGACGATATCGTCTACGTCGGGGACATTATTTACGTCTTCTACGGTAAAAACTGTCGCAAAAAAGTTATTGAAAATACCCGCCATCGCCTGAGCGATAAGTATCTCTAAATTACGCTTGGCATTCCTAACTGATCTTAACCTGACGTCTAAGCTCGATATATCTATTAAAGTTAGCTGCCGTGCCATTGCGCTTATTAAATCTATACGCTCGTTTATGAACTCGCCTATTTCCCTAGTCCACCACTTGGGCCTACCACGATTTCTAGCGCGCTTGGGCCTACGAGGAATGAACTCCTTCAATATTCCTAAAACTTTCTTTAAAACGCTACCAACGCAAATTGGTGTCATTACCCATAAATAAGTTATCCCAGTCCACTACTCTCATCCTATCCGCAAAACTATCAAAATTAGCCCAACGAAAATCAGGGACTTCTATGACGTTACTATCCTGAGTGCTTTCTATCAATAACTTAAACCTAAGAATTTGATGATCACTACATCCTAAACTCTCGCCTACTTCTAAACCTTCGACTATATTCTCGCCATTCGTCTTCACCAAATCTAAAAATTGTCACCGGGCGTTGGTTCGGTAACTATCTGTCGTAAAAAGTTATCATCCATAAACTCAACCAATCTCAAACCCTCCTCATTACCAGTAAAAGTCTCGTAATTAACATTAGGGCAGTTAAAGTCTCCGACAATTATACTATTCCGATTGTCAATAAAATTACCAAGTGAGTAAAATCTAGTATCTGTATCGAGGGGGTTGAACGGGAGGTCTATAAACAAAAAAATTAAAACTAATACTACGCGCCCTAACTTCAACACATATCGCATTAATTGCTGCCGGAAAATCTAACAACCTCGATAGCCCTAAGGGAATTACGAATGTACAGCAAAACGCCTCCACCAAACCTATGTAACCTATCATTAGTAGAGAGTTTAAAACCCGGTATATCAAGTTCCCCAACAAGTCCCGAGTCACGGTATGTAACCAAGTTTCAGTGATAGCAACTATATCATAGTTGCCGGAATAAATTATAGCCTTAAATTCATTTAATTTATTTCTAATACTACGCGCGTTACAATAAAAGACGTTTAAGTTATTTTTCAGGTCGGGCCCGCGTTCGCCGGACCCACAACGTTTAAAGGCGGCTTCGACCTATACAGCTTTCGCACGTTTTCGTCTATTAACCTACCTGGCCTAGCATTACCTATTTCATTAAAATGCACCCCCACTTTTATAAAAAGGCTAGGATCACTGAATTCGGACCACAGCTTTACGAAGGGTACATTCCTCAGCACAAATCTCTTCTAATTTATTATTAAAAAATATTGTTTTTGACGTAATCATAAGACCCAACCCGTGCCTAGGGGTAATACCTAGAACTAAAGACCTATCTGACCTCACCTTCAGGGACCTAATTAACCCCCTATATCTCTCCAAAAGGTCAGGCACTCTCGTATCGGGCCTATACGAGTCGTTGCCTCCTACCATCGTCACCAACATTGAGTGACGGGAGGCAACGTCAATCCTATCCACTTCGTCTCTAACTCTGTCAACCCTGGCCTCTGGGAGACAGACCCTCCTCCTCTTGGTTGGATGCCGTTCAACGAACTCTTTGTCTGTGTGGCGCACTAAAGAGTCCCCAATTAAAATAGTTTCCCCCTCATTCACGTCCCTTTCCAAATGGGCGAAAGGGTTCGAAACCTCGATAGGCGGGGAATTCCTATCACCTAAACGTACGGGGCCTAGCTCCACCTTAACCTCTCTACTCTCGGACTAACCTTAACCCCTTCCTCAACTCTATCCAACCTCCCGACAAGCTACCTAAACTAGAAACTAGGTTACGCACCTCACCTTTCAAATTATTAACATCTTCAACGTTAGTATTGGTTCGGCTTCCGTAACCGTAGCAAGTCTTTCGGTTACCTCACGTACACTGCGTTTTATGTCAACTAATTCCTTCATGAACTCGCAAAGAAACAAACTGATCTATCGGTAATCGCCATTGGACCGCCGTTATAATCCTTAAATTCCGAATACCACCGGTTACCCTACACCTAACACACGACGCTTTCTGCGACGGCATCGCGCAGTTAAAAATTAGTTTTAAACCGTCACAGGTATAAGTTAAATTAAGCCGGCACGCTATGAAAACTTCTAAATCGCTAAAAACCACTAATATTCAATTACTTAACTATAACAACGTGAATTTAAACGCAAGTATATAAAATTCAAAACTATCCAAAAGTAAAATTCTCAGTAACACAAAAGTAGATGCAAAATCAGAGCGCTCAAGAAATGCGTCCGTTCAGTACAGAGTCTGGCTGACGAATGGATGGATGGGTGGGTGGGTATCACTAAAACCATATAGGAGATGGCAGGTGGGCAGCACAGCTGAGCTGACAACATTGTGTTCACGTCTTTATGGTACCAATTAATCTAATTTAATTCTTAATCGGCAGATTAATCGGTAATTGGTCAAATTACATATCGGCGCAACCCTAAAAATATCCGGCTATCCGCTCGGATAATAAAAAGTGGCCGGACATCCGGCACACCCTTAGTCTCAACCACTGGGATACCCATTTATTTACCAAGCAGTATTTTTGTATGGAGGCATGAACAGCTGGGTGAGTTGAGCGCTGCCTGCCCTCGTCGGGAGGTGAACCTGGGCCGATGACTTCGTAGTCCGATGCTGACCGCACACCACCAAGGCGCTTCACTACTACTAAAACTTGCAGGGAGTTAACAATTACAGTCCACTACTTTCTCCATAAAACCTATACAAATTTCCCCCCACTGTGTACTTAGTGCGGTGATCATGTTCAAACACATGAACCCTTGAAATGAGTTCCTGTAGCGATGTAAGCTCTATAGTATAGGGTGGGGCACGGGAATCAAGTGTTTTTTGAATAGCTAGTAATCGGCCATTAGGAATGGGAGGGGCGTGCGGTAGGTAACATTCCATTCCTGGGTTCATAGCATTTAACTTTAACTAACACTCACCTTTATCTTTCAGGTGCCATCATGGAGCAGTGGACGTTAGAACACCGCATGTTCGCGTATGATCATTTTGTTAGGAGTGGCGAGTCAGTGACAGCAGTTCAGCGTGCGTTTCGCCGCAGATTCAACATTCATCGAAATGACTCTGTTCCCGCTCGTGACACAATCTTACGTTGGGTTAACAATCTTCGAACAGGAGGCTCAATAATGAAAACAAAACCGAAGGGGCCGCAACGCACTGTGCGTACTCCAGAGAACGTTGAAAGGTCAGACAAGCGATGTTGCAAAGCCCAGGCCGCTCTGCTCGGAGACATTCAGCTGCACTCGGAATCAGCAATCGTACTGTTAGACGGATTTTGCATGAAGAATTACATTTTGAATCCGTCTAACAGTACGATTGCTGATTCCGAGTGCAGCTGAATGTCTCCGAGCAGAGCGGCCTGGGCTTTGCAACATCGCTTGTCTGACCCTTTCAACGTTCTCTGGAGTACGCACAGTGCGTTGCGGCCCCTTCGGTTTTGTTTTCATTATTGAGCCTCCTGTTCGAAGATTGTTAACCCAACGTAAGATTGTGTCACGAGCGGGAACAGAGTCATTTCGATGAATGTTGAATCTGCGGCGAAACGCACGCTGAACTGCTGTCACTGACTCGCCACTCCTAACAAAATGATCATACGCGAACATGCGGTGTTCTAACGTCCACTGCTCCATGATGGCACCTGAAAGATAAAGGTGTGTTAGTTAAAGTTAAATGCTATGAACCCAGGAATGGAATGCTACCTACCGCACGCCCCTCCCATTCCTAATGGCCGATTACTAGCTATTCAAAAAACACTTGATTCCCGTGCCCCACCCTGTACAATAAACTAAATGATAGGATTTATAAGGAAGGCGACACAAATGGTGGCGTGTGAAGATTGTATAAAGTAGTAGGATAATGAAGACAAAGGAATGGAAACGATTGACACTGAATGATTAGTACTTTGCGCTCTCTTTAGCAAAGAAGGTGCAGTATTTTCGTGGATACAGCAGTGGGCTGTAAATCAGATTGCAGGTTTGAGGGCTAACTTGGAATTCAACACTTAGACTTCTCTAGTCTTCCTTGCTGGGGATTCAGTGTTAAGTTGCAATAATAGTAGTAAATTTGTCACATGTCGAAGGGGACCTACGGCTTCACGTGGAATTCAAACGTCTAATACACTAACAAGAAAGATTCAGAGAAATGCCTTAATCATCGAAACTCGCATTAAAGCCGAGACTTTAACTCGTGTAGAGCCTTCAGATCAGCAGGCCGGTGCTTTCTCCATTGGTTAAATTGTGAGTACCTTCTATAATAGAGCTCAGGTGCTACCGAATGATTAAGTTCGATAAGTCCCTGGATATCCGAGGGCAGAAAATCTCTCAATTACAAAGAAAATATTCAAAATTTCCCAATTAACCTCCAAGGCATACAGGGTGTTTATAAAGTTTCTATTTCAGTGAAAACGTAGCAAAAAGGGTAAAATTCAATAATAATATAACAGGAGGCATACATTTAATGAATACTTAAGCATATGATTTTACGAGCACCATTAGTATCTCCACAGAGTTCGACTCTGTCAGCAGCATTGTGGAACACATTTTGGAGCATGTTATTTTTGTAACTGCTGTTACGATACGAGCACGTAAATGTCCCAGCTTCATTCAGATGGCATTTTAAACACCGTCGTCTTTCAACAAGATGGGGCACCTTGTCATTACGCAAACATTGTTCGGGAGTACCTAAATGAACGATTTCCAAATCAGTGGATCGGACGTGGAGGCAACATGCCCTGCGCGGCTCGATCTCCTGACCTAATTGGAGTTCTTTGCATGGGGCTTCATCATATCAAATGAGGGTTACAGATCTGCGAGATTTACGTGCTCGTATCGTAACAGCTCCAAAATGTGTTCGCAATGCTGCTAACAGATTCGAACTCTGTAGAGATACTGATGGTGCTCATGTAAAATCATATGCTTAAATATTCATTAAATGTATGCCTTCTATTATCTTATTGAATTTTACCCTTTTTGCTACGTTTTCACTGAAATAGATAGGGGACTTTATAAACACCCTTCATGTAGTATGATTCTATACACGGAGTGATAGTAGTTTTTGGAAGGCATCAAACAAATCTGAAAAAAAAAATCATTTACTAAAAGCCTCTAATAAAAATTGACAAAATTGTAACCAGTAAGAAAATATAACTTCTTTTTTAACATCAATTAATAAAGTTTGAACAATGAATGAGTAGTTTAAAAAAAATGTAAAAAAAAGGAATTTTAAACGATGAATAAACCATATTCTTTAACAACATACAAAAATTGGTTGTTGGGTGAATATTTTCAATTTATTATTATTAAAGGAATAAAGCCGCAATAAAAGATGATTTAATTAGTAGAAGCACAAACTTTCGGTTTCGTGTTAAATTTACCTCCACCTATCCCTCTTCACTCACGTCTGACGAGGGCTTTAGTATAGGCCGAAAACGCGTGCTGCTCATAATCCATTCATATTGTTGCTTTGTTCCCGCAGTACAAACTGATGAACTTGAAAACATTTCTTCAAACTACTCTCTCTCTATACTATAATGAAATCTACAGTTGATTTTGAGTGACGTTGACGTAGATCATAGTAGTTCCAAGTAAATAGTTACGTATGTCCTGAAAAAGCGACCAACTGGGCTATAGATTTAAGAACGTGCTATGTTAACTTCTACATTTAAAATTTAAGTCTGACATTTCCGATGAAAAGTCAATGTCTGAATGTATATTTATTGTACAAAATTAGGTAACATGGAGTCAGTTCCACTGTAATATATTTAAGAAAAGCTCGAGTGCCAACTATTTTGTGTAACATATTCCACAAAATTTTCAGCTGTATTTAAGACGCATTTATTCTTCATCTTTAGAGTATTCAGAATCTGTTTCATCCGTGACGAAAGACTTCGAAGGATCTACTGCATTAACTTTATTTCGAATAAGATCACCATAACTGTATTTGGATAAAACCTTTCGAGAAGCTGCTAACACGTGGGACGACTTCATATCAAGTTTGTTATCCCTGAAAAATGAAATGAATGTCAAAAGCATGCTGAACCCGTTATTGAATTCGTAACTACTACGCAAAACCTACCTACCCATACAGGCCTTCAACCCAGAGGCAGTCTGAGGCAACATAAACAGCTGCTTAGACTGTAATAAAATTTTAAGTGTTTTATTAATATATCCTGGTGCTTAAGATTATACTCCTACGAAAACCCTCACAAATTAAGTTAATAACAGGCCTATGACAATGGCCCTGTCACGTGTATATTGCTCTTTCCTCATTTTATGCTCTTTCCTCATTTTATTTCACATATCTATAAACCTGATATTGCTGAAATAGCCATTATTTACATTACAAGCCTCCATTTTCAGTGAATGCATGTCGTCTTGGGCAATATTCTCGTTTTAGCAAATTGTTTCTAATAGAAATTACTTGTTCGAACTTACATAAACAACAACTTATCTGTCTCGGCTGCTAATTCTTTGGCAAAAGAAAAATAAAGCAAGGCCAAAATAGCTGATGTTCCGTCATTTTTAATTTTAATCTTGGAACGCTCCTTGGAATTATGTCCTCGAAGATGCGTTCAAAATCTGGTTTCGTTGGGATCACTTTCATTGTACCTGCAAATGAAAAAAAATGAAGACATCTTGTACAAATCATAGAATCTCAGCGTGTGCGTAAAATAAATAAATAAATATAAATAAATTATATAGATATATCCCTTCGCTTATTCCGGAGCTATAGGGCGCGTCCCTCTGTGGCCAATGGGGGAATGCACCTTCCTTTCCCCAACTCTTTCTAGTTTTGTTGTTTCCTCCCTTCCCGCATTTGTCTTTGTTTTGGACTTGACTTGATTTTTTCCTTGGACCAGGGTGAAGGAGGTGGTTGTCCTTCACCCTTGTCACTCTTAAACCAAACCCAAGCCCTGTCCCTGCCATCTTTCACCGCGCGTTGGATGAGAGTGGCCGCCTCGTAGGCACGGGGACTGGAATGGGAGTATCTCCCCTGCGTGACATCTATTGGCGGTGGGACCGAGTGAGCCCACGATACGCCTTTCCCTTGTTGGAGTCGATGGTGGCTGGATGCGTGCCGGGGATGAAAATTCTCCTTGTTTGCTATGGCTTCTTCTACTCAGTTAACGACTTCCGCTTCTAATACTCGGACTACTACTTCTCTCAACACTCGGGTGGGCAACCAGGCCCTCGAGTCCCCTACCACTGGAACACCGCATCCAGATGGGGTTGACCCCCCCTTTGGTAACTGATCACTTGCATCCTCCTTTACCGTTGCCGACCCCAGGCTGTACCCTGAATATCCCTTTGGATTACACCCTCTGGAGCAGGGGTCTCGCCCCAATCCACCTCAGCTGCCTTCGGGCAAGTCAAGTTCCACCCAAGATTTACCTCCAAAACCCGGCTTCTTGCTTTCCCCTATGCCCCCCTCACCCGCCGTCGGCCCGCCTCCCACAGGGAGAGCCCCGCGGCGGAAGGGGAAGTCGGCATACACGACCACCCTATCGACAGTTGGATATCCAGTCCACTTCGACTCTGCCTCCATATCCCTTCCAAGTATCCACAAATTCCTAGAGATCCGGCCTACCTCTGGATCCCTTCCGACCAACTGTGAACGGATGTTCAGGCGATCCGAGCCCGCAGCAACTCCAGCCGTTATGATGTGCCACCACAGAGGGATGGTTCCCTCCTCATAAAATCACGCTCAGCCACAGAGACGAAAGCCCTACTCTCCATCACTGAGGTCCTTGGATGCTCGGTGTCCGTTTCACCACACCCTCGCCTGAACAAGAGTCAGGGCATTATGCCACACGCATATTGCCAATTACAGTGAACGAGCTCTTGGAGGACCTCGCACCCCAGGGTGTCACCAAGATCCATTGCTTCACATCCCGACAGGGAGGTACCCCCCCCCCCACCCGCGATCTACTTCTTACCTTTAATAACTTAGTCCTTCCCGACCGTATTGTATGGGTATGGGAGACCGCACGTCATGCGAATTCTCTGTCCGCCCATACATCCCAGACCCGACCCGTTGTTTTAAATGCAACAAGTTTGGACAAGTTAGCTCAGTTTGTCGGCAGCTGCACCAAATGTGTATTCGTTGCGGACAAATCGCTTACCCAGAAAAGTGCCCCAAAACACCCAAATGCACCAATTGTGAAGGTTCACAGTCACTGCACACCCACCTTCATCTGCGAATGCCTGTTCTTCAGGTTCGAGGAGGAGGACCGAGGCCTGCAGGTAGCGGATTTCCTTAGCCTCCGAGAGGCACGAGACAGGGTGCGGAGTCGGGAGGTGAGACCGGGCGTACCTTACGCCGCAGCCCTGTCCTCTGCCGTTCACAACCCCCTCGACCAGTGCTCCCCCATCCCTCCCAGGAGCTGACGACCTCCTGTCCCCCCACCATTCCTTCTCTCCACGCACCTCACCTGTCCATATTCCACAGGAGTCTGGGACCATGACACCCCTGCCCTCCCAGCACACACCCGAACCTATCACCCGGAGTAAGCCGACGAGGCGGAGACGTCGGAGTGAGTCGCCAGACCTTCCGGACTTTCAATTTCTCTCTCCCTCTTCCCCTAGTGCTAAGAAGACGGCTCGGACCTTCACACCGCCCACTTCATCTTTGAGGACCAAACCACCCCACCAGAGAAGTCCCATCAATCTACCCCAACAGACTCGGACAATAGTTGCCGAAGTGCATGACCTACCCCAACGACGAGATCCAATCTGGACATCCTCTCCCCCGAAGATCCAGTGGATGCGGCTCTGGCGCAGCTACATGGTGAGGAGAACTCGGCTGCGCCCGTGAGTCTCATGGACCTGCCCTTGCCTCCTGGTGCAATTTTTTCTACCCCTCCACGAGAACACACTGGTTCATCTCCCACCCCCACTGTACCTGCTCCCCTAAAATCCCCGGCCCACACCCTGTTAACCACTCTGAGCACGTCCTCCCTCCCACATGCCGGGTCCTTCTGGCACCCCCTATCGCCACCTGGGGTCCGTCGTGAGACCTCAGACAGGCGGGGAGGTACCAATTTAGCAAATAAAACGCCCCCCATGGCCCGAACACAAAAGCCCATCAAGAAACTTCTCACCATCGGAGCCGACGACGATCTCGAAGCTGCAGTGATCAACGCCTTCGGTCTCGCTCGGCCGACTCGACCCCGCGGTCTCCGCGGAGATCGACTGGCCGACCGATTCCTTCTCTGGTGAACGGCAGATAGCCAGCCATACTCCTGACCCATTCTTCGCCTTCGCGAACCTCAGATCTACCTTCACACTCCAACCTCTTCGCACCTATACCTTTACCCATCCCCCATCATCAAATAATGATCCACCGAAAACTACAATAGTACACTGAAACTGCAGAGGAATATTCGCGAATTACGAAGGCCTTAATTCCTTGATTGCCACTTCCCGTCCGGTGTGTCTGTCTCCAGGAACTCATCCTGGGGACCAGACCCATGCTCTGCCCGACTGAATATTCTTTCACACCACCCCGTCTCCTACCTGCATTCGAAAGGGGGCTGCCATTTTCATCCACCACGCAGTCCCCTTCTACAATCTCCCTATTCGATCCCCGTTACAGGTGATTGCTACCTGGCTTTCACTGGATAGACAGTACACCGTCTGTTCAATATACCTCCCTCCACACACCCAAGTCTCCCGCGATTACCTGGTGGAGATGGTACAACTCCCCAGGCCCTTTCTATTACTGGGCGATTTCAATAGTTACCACCCCATATGGGGAGACGCACACACCACCTATATGGCCCCGACCCTGATCAACATCATGACCGAGCTCTCCTTTGAGTGCCTCAATGATGGCTCTCCTACATTCTACCATGCCACCACCTGCACTCCATCCTGTATAGACCTGTCCTTCGTTTCGACCGATGCCCTCCTAGATTTCTCATAGCAAGTCCTCCAAGAGGATTATGGAAGTGATCATTTCCCAGTTCAACTCACGCTCAATTGGCCCGACCAGACCGTTCGGGTACTGGAGAAATAGATTACTGCAAAAGCTACACTAATTGGTCCCGCTTCCTCGACGATACATATACAACCCGAACGACTGCCAACTTCCCATCCTCCGACGAGTGCATCGCATACTTCGAATCAAACGTGGTAGCGGCTACATGCTCTAGCATCCCGCGATCCTCCACCTACCCCGGCGCCCGACATGTACTTTGGTGGACCCCAGAGTGCACGGGGGCGGTATGCGCCAAGTAGCTACTCGACGGTTCTACCGTACGCGACTTCCCATCCATCGCACGGAGATGCAGCGGGCCAGGGCCATCGCCAGCCGCCAATGAAGACAGCGCGCCGAGGTTCTTGGTTTGCCTTTGTATCCGGCGTCACCACCACCAAACCTTCGGCTACCATCTGGAAGAAGATACTGGGCGTCAAGAGGTGACATGTCCCCTCTCGACCCCCGGTACTCCAGACTAACGACAGACTCCTATACGAGCCAAAATCAGTGGCAAGCCATCTAGCTTCTACTTTCGCCGCAGTTTCTTCCTTTGAAGTTAGCTCCCTCGTACCCGCCACTAAAAATAGCTCCTCTTCACCGTCCATAGACAGCTCCTACAACCGACTGTTCACCATGCGTGAACTACAGGCGGCACTGGCCTCTCGACGATCCCCTTGTCCCGGCCCGGGAGGGAGGCCTACATAATCCCTATCCCCAAACCCGGCAAAGATTCCCTCGATCCCACAACTACAGACCAATCGCCCTAATGTGTTGTGCCTGCAAAATTTTCGAAAAAATGGTCGCGACGCGACTATCGTTCTTCCTCGAAAATAGTAATTCCTTCCCGGATACCCAGTCCGGCTTCAGACAATTTCGATCCACCACTGATCCCCTCCTGCTTCTCAACCGTGACATACAGAATGCATTCGACAGTGGACAGTTCGTCCTATCAATATTTTTTGACATCCAGAAGGCCTACGACACCACTCATCGGACAATAATCCTAAGACAGCTCCAAAGTCTATGGCTCGGAGGACCCATGCCGACCTTCATCAGGGGCTTTCTATCCTCCCGAACCTTTAAAGTTCGGGTGGGCTCAGTCCTCTCAGACACTTTCGTGCAGATGGACGGGGTCCCACAGGGAAGCATCCTCAGTGTTCTATGCTTTTCCATCGTCATGAACACAGTCTCAAAATGCCTTCCACCCAACATCCGTTCTTCCATCTACGCGGATGACCTTGCGATCTACTTTGCAGGGCGGGAGCCGTCCGTAGTTCAACGGCAAATTCAGCTCTCCATCTACCGGGTGGAAAGGTGGGCGATGTCGGTGGGTTTCCGCCTCTCCACCCCGAAGCCCAAGTGTATGCTCTTCAGCAGAAGATCCGCAACCCTTCCTGTTCCTTCTGTCACGCTATACGGCAACCCTCTTGAGGTGGTACCCTCTACACGATTTTTGGGCGTGATTCTAGACCGAGGCTCAACTGGGTTCCTCATATCAAACTGAAGCAGTCCCTCCAGCGTCCCCTCGCTCTACTAGATCACCTCTCCCACACCACATGGGGCGCAGACCGACGCTCTCTCCTTCGTCTTTACACTTCCATGGTCCAGTCGAAGCTGGACTATGGCAGTGTAGTATACGGTTCAGCCACCAACATCTAACTCCGTATCTTGGACCCGGTCCTTAATAGGGGCCTCCACCTCGCCACTTGTGCTTTCTGCTCTTCCCCACCTCCAGCCTTCAAGTGGATTGCAATTACCTCCCTCTCGCCCTCCGACGGGGTCTGCTCCTTATGAGGACATACCTCCGTGCACAGAGACTACCCTCTTTGCTTCTATGCGCGGCGATTTGTGAACTCTCACCCCAGGGACGGATCTGGCACTTCACTAAAGAGGTCCGCTCTTTCTTTGACCTTTCTAACATTCCCGTCCCCTCAATTATCCCCATTTCATACAACATTTACCTCCCCCTATCAAGTTTTGCAGAGACCTGTGTGCCCTACCGAAAAATACCACGAGCGCTACGGTATACAGGTCACTCTTCCGCATAGAAGCGAAGAGGGTAGTCTCTGTGCACGGAGGTATGTCCTCATGAGGAGCAGACGCCGTCGGAGGGCGAGAGGGAGGTAATTGCAATCCACTTGAAGGCTGGAGGCTGGAGAAGAGCGGAAAGCACCACTGGCGAGGTGGAGGCCCCTATTAAGGACTGGGTCCAAGATACGGAGGCAGGTGTTGGAGGCTGAACCGTATACTACACTGCCATAGTCCAGCTTCGACTGGACCATGGAAGTGTAAAGACGAAGGAGAGAGCGTCGGTCTGCGCCCCATGTGGTCGGTATGGCTCCTCCGAGCCATAAACTTTGGAGCTGTCTTAGGATTATTGTCCGATGAGTGGTGTCGTAGGCCTTCTGGATGTCAAAAAATATTGATAGGACGAATTGTCCACTGTCGAATGCATTCTGTATGTCACGGCTGAGAAGCAGGAGGGGATCAGTGGTGGATCGAAATTGTCTGAAGCCGGACTGGGTAGCCGGGAAGGAATTACTATTTTCGAGGAAGAACGATAGTCGCGTCGCGACCATTTTTTCGAAAATTTTGCAGCACAACACATTAGGGCGATTGGTCTGTAGTTTGTGGGATCGAGGGAATCTTTGCCGGGTTTGGGGATAGGGATTACGTAGGCCTCCCTCCACCGGGAGGGAAAGGTGCCCTCTATCCATATGCGGTTGTATAGGTCTAGTAGGAAATTTTGTAAGGTGGGGTGGATGTGCTGGATCATGCTGTAGGGAATACCGTCCGGGCCGGGAGAAGGGGATCGTCGCGAGGCCAGTGCCGCCTGTAGTTCACGCATGGTGAACAGTGGTTGTAGGAGCTGTCTATGGACGGTGAGAGAGCTATTTTTAGGGGCGGGTACGGGGAGCTAACTGCAGAGGAAGAAACGGCGGCGAAAGTAGAGGCTAGATGGTTTGCCACTGATTTTGGCTCGTATAGGAGTCCGTCGTTAGTCCGGAGTACCGGGGGTCGGGAGGGGACATGTCGCCTCTCGACGCCCCGTACCTTCTTCCAGATGGTAGCCGAAGGTGTGGTGGTGGTGACACCGGATACAAAGGCACGCCAAGAAGCTCGGCGCGCTGTCTTCATTGTGCGGCGGGCGATGGCCCTGGCCCGCTGCATCTCCGTGCGATGGATGGGAAGTCGCGTACGGTAGAACCGTCGAGTAGCCGTCTTCTTGGCGCATACGGCCTCCGTGCACTCTGGGGTCCACCAAGGTACCCGTCGGGGGCGGGGTAGGTGGAGGATCGCGGGATGCTAGAGCGCAGCCGCTACCACGTTTGATTCGAAGTATGCGATACACTCATCGGAGGATGGGAAGTTGGCAGGTGTTCGATTGTATATGTATCGTCGTGGAAGCGGGACCAATTAGCTTTTGCAGTAATCCATTTCTCCAGTACCCGAACGGTCTGGTCGGGCCAATTGAGCGTGAGTTGAACTGGGAAATGATCACTTCCATAATCCTCTTGGAGGACTTGCCATGAGAAATCTAGGAGGGCATCGGTCGAAACGAAGGACAGGTCTATACAGGATGGAGTGCAGGTGGTGGCATAGTAGAAAGTAGGAGAGCCATCATTGAGGCACTCAAATGAGAGCTCGGTCATGATGTTGATCAGGGTCGGGGCCATATAGGTGGTGTGTGTCTCCCCACATGGGGTGGCGACTATTGAAATCGCCCAGTAATAGAAAGGGCCTGGGGAGTGTTGTACCATCTCCACCAGGTCATCGCAGAGACTTGGGTGTGTGGAGGGAGGTATATTGAACATACGGTGTACTGTCTATCCAGGGAAAGCCGGGTAGCAATCACCTGTAACGGGGATCGGATAGGGAGATTGTAGAAGGGGACTGCGTGGTGGATAAAAATGGCAGCCCCCTTTCGAGTGCAGGTGGAGACGGGGTGGTGGTGAAAGAATATCCAGTCGGGCAGGGCATGGGTCTGGTCCCCAGGATGAGTTCCTGGAGACACACACACCGGACGGGAAGTGGCAATCAAGGAATTCAGGCCTTCGTAATTTGCAAATATACCTCTAGTTCCAGTGAACTATTGTAGTTTTCGGGGGATCCATTATTTGATGATGGGGGATGGGTAAAGGTATAGGTGCGAAGAGGTTGGAGTGTGAAGGTAGATTTGAGGTTCGCGAAGGCGAAGGATGAGTTAGGAGTATGGCTGGCTATCTGCCGTTCACCAGAGAAGGAATGGTCGGCCAGTCGATCTCCGCGGAGACCGCGGGGTCGAGTCGGCCGAGCGAGACCGGAGGCGCGGATCACGGCAGCTTGGAGATTGTCGTGGGCTCCGATGGTGCAAAATTTCTTGAGCTTTTGTGTTCGGGCCATGGGAGGGGGGTTTTATTTCCCGAAATGGCACCTCCCCGCCTGTCTGGGGTCTCACGACGAACCTCAGGTGGCGATAGGGGTGCCAGGACCCGGCAGATGGGAGGGAGGACGTGCTCAGAGTGGCTGACAGGGTTTGGGCCGGGGATTTTAGGGGAGCAGGTACAGTGGTGGTGAGAGGTGAAACAAGTGTTCTCGTGGAGGGGAAGAAAAAATTGCATTCAGGAGGCAAGGGCAGGTCCATGAGACTCACGGGCGCAGCCGAGTTCCCCTCACCATGTAGCTGCGCCAGAGCCGCATCCACTGGATCCTCGGGGGAGAGGATGTTGTCCAGATTGAATCTCGTCGTGGAGGGTGGGTCATATACTTCGGCAACTATTGTCGAGTCTGTGGGGTAGATTGATGGGACTTCTGCTGTGGGGTGGTTTGGTCCTCATAGGCGAAGTGGGCGGTGTGAAGGTCCGATCCGTCTTCTTAGCACTAGGGGAAGAGGGAGAGACAAATTGAAGGTCCGGAGGGTCTGGCGACTCACTCCGACGTCTCCGCCTCGTCGACTTACTCCGGGCACTAGGTTCGGGTGTGTGGGGCTGGGAGTGTCCTGGTCCCAGACTCCTGTGGAATCTGTGGCAGGTGAGGTGCGTGGAGAGAAGGAATGGTGGGGGAAAGGAGGTCGTCAGCTCTTGCGGGACTCCCCGAGAGAATGGGGAGCACTGGTGTGAGGGTTGTGAGCGGCAGGCCAGGGCGGCGTGCCGAGAGGACAGAGCCGAGGGCTGCGGCGTAAGATACGCCCGGTCTCACCTCCCGACTCGCACCCTGTCTCGTGCCTCTCGGAGGCTAAGGAAATCCGCTACCTGCAGGCCTCGGACCTCCTCGAACCTGAAAACAGGCATTCGCGGGATGAAGATGGGTGCGCACCTTCACAATTGGAGCATTTGGGTGTGTTGGGGCACTTGTCTGGGTGAGCAACTTGTCCGCAACGAACACACAATTGGTGCGGCTGCCGACAAACTGAGCTAACATGTCCGAACTTGTTGCATTTAAAACAATGGGATGTATGGGCGGACAGAGAATTCGCATGACGTGCGGTCTCCCATACCCATACAATACGGTCGGGAAGGACTAAGTTATTAAAGGTAAGAAGTAGACGCGGGGTGGGGAGGGGGTACCTCCCTGTCGGATGTGAAGCGATAGATCTTGGTGACACCCTGGGGTGCGAGGTCTCCAAGAGCTCGTTCACTGTAATTGACAATAGGCGTGTGGCATAGTGCCCTGACTCTGGTTCAGGCGAGGGTGTGGTGAAACGGACACCGAGCATCCAAGGACCTCAGTGATGGAGAGTAGGGCTTTCGTCTCTGGCTGTGCGTGATTTTATGAGGGAACCATCCCTCTGGTCGCACATCATAACGGCTGGAGTTGCTGCGGGCTCGGATCGCCTGAAACGTCCGTTCACAGTTGGTCGGAAGGGATCCAGAGGTAGGCCGGATCTCTAGGAATTTGTGGATACTTGGAAGGGATATGGAGGCAGTAGAGTCGAAGTGGACTGGGATATCCAACTGTCGATAGGATGGTCGTGTATGCCGACTTCCCTCCGCCGCGGGGCTCTCTCCGTGGGGAGGCGGGCCGACGGCGGGTGAGGGGGCATACGGGGAGAGCAAGAAGTCGGGTTTGGAGGTAAATCTTGGGTGGAACTTGACTTGCCCGAAGGCAGCCGAGGCGGGCTGGGGCGAGACCCTGCTCCAGAGGGTGTAATTAGGGTGCCACTTATTTGGGGTGTTTTTCATTTTTGGGAATTTCTATCAGGACGGGCGCATTTCTGGTGTCATTCCGTCTAAAAACATTGTGTGTAAAATATTTTTGAAATAAAATAATAATTAGAACTGCCTCAACGAGGTCAAAGTTTATACTTTTTGTCGAAAAGTACTCATGGCGTTCTGTTATGTCAGTTTTCGTTTCGATAGCTGCTGTAGTTTCTGAGTTGAAAAATGATAACAGACAGACAGACGGACGGTCAGAGTCGTTGGTTTAGTCTTCCGCACTGGTGTACAGAAGACTAAAATGAGGTATTATACAGGGTGTAACACGAGTTTATCCAAATATTGATACAGGCGAAAGAACATGTTATTCTAAGTAGAAAATGGGTTGGGACGAGTTTTGCCAACACTAACAGTGTTTCATTCTCTTTTTCAGTGAGTTCTGAAACGACGTGATGGCTTCGGCAACAAGATCTAAAACAGCAGTCTATCTCCTGGGGACCGTGGACCACAGCATCACAGGAAGCATGCTGCCTACGGGAAAGCAGGCGCTTCAGTACATTTTCCACCTTCACCTTGACGTCAAGAAGCCGATCAAGGAAGCAGCCGCTGAGACAGTGACCGCAGTCAAGGAATTCTGGGAGCGGTCCCGTATTCCTACGCAGAAAGACCAACGCGCAAGGGACAAGGTTCTCCGAATGTACGAGAAGTGGCGGGCTCTGAACAAGAACTCGAAACGGCGCACTGTGACCCAAATCAGGAACGAGGCCGAGTTCCTCTCATCCCTTGACCGCCTCTTCGACATCGCACACGAACAGGCGATGTCGATGATCACAATCGAAGAGGACAGGGAGTTCCTGACGGGACAAAGGGCCGAGGTGCGGCGCGGCCGCATCTCCTCCACACGTGACATGACGCTGCACACTGAGGAGGAGCGTGCGAGGAGACAGGAAGCGGAAAGGAGCTGCCGGCAAGATGATGAAAGGGCGAACAGAGAGAGCCGAGAAGAACTCGTCGAACTGGCATCGAGCTCCAGCTCAGGTGCAAGCAGCCCGACTCGGTCACCGACACGGCGTCGTCGCCGAGAAGAAGAGGAAGAGCTCTCTCTCCCGGGCCCGTCCACGTCGAATGCAGAAGCATCTACGACCCCTTTACCACCCAAGCGATTCCGCGCGTCGAAAAAGATGATCACCCCTGATCTCTCCGCAGCGATGGATCGGACGAAACTTACCGACCGAGGTGTTTTTTTGCTGTCGGCGGCTGCGAGGAGCTTGGGCCACGACCCTGAGGAGCTGGTCTTGAACCGCGAATCCTCCCGCCGCGACCGAGCAAAGTTCCGTGCTATGGCAGCAGCGGAAATGAAGGCAGCCTTCCATCCTACTGTGCCGCTGACCGTTCACTGGGACGGGAAAATCGTACCAGCGGCTGACGGAGGCCCTGCTGAAGATCGCCTTCCAGTTCTGGTGTCTGGGGAGAACGTCGACAAGCTTCTGGCTGTGCCCAGCCTCCCCGACGGCACCGGCCGCGCCATGGCGGAAGCCGTCCTCTCTGCCCTCGAGGATTGGGACATCAAGGGACGGATCTGTGCCCTCTCTTTTGACACCACCGCCTCAAACACAGGACTCTCAGGAGGAGCTTGCTATATCATTGAGCAGAAACTCGAGAAGACAGTGCTTCATTTGGCTTTCCGCCACCACATCCACGAACTGGTGTGCGAGAAGGCATTCACGGCGTGCCTAGGTCCCTCTACTGGTCCTGACATCCTCCTGTTCAAACGATTCGCCGCCCAGTGGGACTTCATCGATCAAACCAAAGCGAAGCCCTTCGAGGATGGAACCATGCCGCAGCACCTGAAGGACGCCCGCGACGACCTGCTGATCGAATTCAGCCGCCTCCTCGACGGTCAACATCCACGTGATGACTACAGGGAACTTCTGGAGCTCTCTGTAATTGTGCTGGGCGGTCCGAACAAGCGGGGTGCCCGGTTCGCTCGTCCCGGCGCCTTCCATCGCGCGCGCTGGATGGCAAAAGTCATCTATGCCATCAAACTGTTCCTGTTCCGGGAACAGTTTCAGATGTCGTCAGGCGAAGCGGCTGGAATCCGGCGATTCACCATCTTCGCCGTGTCCATCTACGTGACGGCCTGGTACAAAGCGCCGCTCCCGGCAACGGCCCCAGCCGCGGACCTCGCGCTGCTCAAGGCCCTCGTCTATTATCCGGACTCAGCGGTGGCCAAGGCGACGGCGACAGTCTTCGCCAGGCACCTATGGTACTTGAGCGAGCGCCTCGTCACCCTGGCCATCTTCGACGAGGGTATCGACTTGGCGACAAAGCGGGAGATGATTAAAGCGATGGAAGAAGAGGAAGGATCGGAGGATCCCCCGCGGCGTATCAATGTGGACCTGTCCACCGCCTCAATCGCCAACAATACATTGGCCAAGTTCACAACGACTACATCAAAGGAGTTCTTCAAGGTTCTGGACATCAGCACCGCCTTCCTGCTCAAGGATCCGGAGGAGTGGCGGACGGACCCAGCCTTCATCGCCGCATCCCGCCGAGTCCAGGCCCTTCAAGTTGTCAATGACTTCGCGGAGCGCGGGGTGGCGTTGATGCAGTCTTTCAACCTGGCCCTTACCAAGAGTGAAGACCAAAGGCAGTTCCTCTTTCAAGTGGTCGAGAAGCACCGCTGTGACTTCCCAACCGCCCGCAAGTCCACCGTGACCTCTGCAAAGTAGGCAACAATGAGAGGGAGATGGGCGCCCATGATACCCCCCCCCCCTTGAGGGGCTAATACTCGAGTTGAGGGGGACCTAGAGTTGAAAGTATGAAGTCCAGTTATATGTTTTAGGTCAAGATTAGTAGCTTGAACAAACTAGAAGTGATATTTTATTTGCTAGAGGCATAGAACATCATGATCTAAAATTTCTACTTTTCGAGAAAATATACAAACTTTGACCGTATTGAGGCAGTTCTAAATATTGTTTTATTTCAAAAATATTTTACACACGATATTTTTTGACAAAATGGAACCAGAAACGCGCCCGTCCCGATAAAAATTCAAACTTTCGAAAATAAGTGTCACCCTAGACTGTACATCCAAAGGGATATTGAGGGTACAGCCTGGGGTTGGCAACGGTAAAGGAGGATGCAAGCGATCAGTTACCAAAGGGGGGTCAACCCCATCTGGATGCAGGCTTCCAGTGGTAGGGGACTCGAGGGCCTGGTTGCCCACCACCCGAGTGTTGATAGTAGTAGTAGTAGTAGTCCGAGTATTAGAAGCGGAAGTCGTTAACCGAGTAGATGAAGAAGCCATAGCAAAAAAAAAGAATTTCATCCCCCGCGCGCATCCAGCCACCATCGACTCCAACAAGGGAAAGGCGAATCGTGGGCTCACTCAGTCCCACCGCCAATAGATGTCACGCAGGGGAGATTCACCCATTCCCAGTCCCTGTGCCTACAAAGTAGCCACTCTCATCCAACGCGCGGTGAAAGATGGCAGGGACAGGGCTTGGGTTTGGTTTAAGAGCGACAAGGGTGAAGGACAACCACCTCCTTCACCCAAGGTCCAAAGAAAAAAATCAAGTCAAAGTCCAAAACAAAGCTAAATGCAGGAAGGGAGGAAACAACAAAACGAGAAAGAGTTGGGGAAAGGAGAGGGAAAGATAAGTAGGAGGGTAGGAGATCAGCCGGGTCCCCAAACGGGTCCAATGGTCCACGAGGGCAGAGAAGGCCCTTGCATCGGAGGAAGATGCATTCCCCCATTGGCCACAAAGGGACGCGCCCCATAGCTCCGGACAACGCGAAGGGACCTGAGAAGATACGACTCGGAGTATTCCAAAAGAAAAACATGAACTACACCCGTACTTGTGTTAAAGGAAGAGTTGGGGAGAGTCCAGGGAAGCAAATGCAGTAACAAGACGCACGAGAATTTTTAGAAAAAGGAGAACGTTTTTTCCGCAGCCAAAGGGGAGGGCGACCCCTCAAGATGCGTCCTTCCACTAGTAGAGGACTCGAGGGCCTGGTCGCCCACCACGAGTGTTAGGAGGAAAAGTAAGTGTATCCATAAGCAGAAGGATAATGAAAACACACAGGAGACGCAAGTAACTGCCTACCAGTAAGAAAGGGGACCAAGCGCAAACCACAGCACGTACGCACACACACTAGGTTTAAAAGCAGGACCACGTGATATGAAAGTTTGCCCCCAATGGCGCAAAGACCCCAGCCCCCTTATCCCACCAGCTTGTAATAAAACAGTTTCCTCAAAACACTTATTTTCTGAACAACCCTCGTACATTTTAAGTGCAATAACTTCACTTAAATAAAGTTCCTAATTTCCCACTGTACTGCCTTTCCCAAGTATGAGAAATTATGAAGATGCAAGTTGGTCCATCATCTGTTTCCAATGTAACCACAGAAAGAAAGAATGACAATAACAAAGACTTAAAAAATTATAAGGAATAGAAAAATACAAAATCTTTTTGATCAAGTTTATTTTAAAAGTAGAAATTTTTTTCACCACCACCACAACCATTGCACAGATGAGATGGCACACGCACAATTTTTTTTTTTTTTTTTTTTTTTTAAATCTGATCTGTACATTAAGACCAAAACAATTTGTCCTCATAATTATAGATTGAAAGGCACCTTAGTTCAATAATGGCTCAGATAAAATTTATAAAATTTAAAGATGCACAGATGCACAGATTCCACAATTTTACTGATGCCCAATTTTATTTAGAAAATTAGTACTTAATAATTTTAGTGCACAGAACCCCCTACCCAGTCACTACACTTCATGTGCATGGCACGAGATGTGCAAACCTGAATCACTGCTGCTGTGACACATACCAACAAACATTTTCAGTTTATAATGCCATTTTTGATTGTACAATTATTTTTTTGTATTTATATACAGTATGTACTTATATTTGCATTTATATGCGCGAGCTAAAGTTCTCTGGATGATGCAATATGTGGCATTCGTGCGTAAAAATGTTATTAGTTTTTAGATTTTTAAATTCTGAATGCTCAAGAATAAAATAAAATTCAATAAAATTGGCTATAAAAATATATTAAAGAGTATTAACTTGGTTTTCTTCATCCACTACAAACTATTTCTTATAGGATAAAAAAAGATTTTTTTTACAACTCAAAATACAATAATACAATATGAAGCTACGGACTTAACACTCTAATAAATTATTTTCTTAAAATTGCATCAAGGACTCCGTAAGCATGGTGCAATTGGCTAAAATTTTGTCAGATACATCTCTAATAAAATTTATAAAACATTAATCGACAAACAAGACAATTCGACCATTTTGTACGTGTGTATATACAGGGTGCCCGGAAATGAATATACCAAAAATAAAGTTCAATAACTTTTGTTATTCGAGATAGTGGCCCATTTTTTAATGAAATGAAGTCCCTAACAGATTAATACATTAATAGGTTAGGTTGATTATATTAATATCAATGTATTATTGAGATATTATGAACTGTCTCCAAAATGTGTCTGGATTATGCAATTTTACCAAAATAAGCTTAAAAATAGTTATTGCATTTTTTACCATAAATAATGAAACTATACAAACATAAATGAAAGACAATTTTGTACCTTATGCAGTGTATAAGTTTGCACATAATCCCAATAGGCCTATATGACAATTACTATCATAAGAGTACCTTGAGAAAGGCACACAATCTATTGGAAGACAGAAAATTACTGCACTGACCATAAGATTCAGTAATTATTAAATAATATTTGACTAAACATTAAAATTTTAACAATTTAAAAATCTGATATAAAGACTCGTAACCCAAAAGTTTTTTACAACAATGGAAACAAAAAAAAATTATGAACAAAAAATTGTATGAACAATAATGGAAGAGTAACTTTTTATAAAAAACCTTTATTTCACTCTAGAGCAGGGGTGGGGAACATTCCACCCACAGGCATAATGAGTAATTAAATTAGTGTAATTTAATTGCCCACAGACAGTTTGATTATTTAAAGTATTACAGTACTTACATCTTAATTATGTCCAAAACTATTTTTAAAGTTGCAATTTGCCCAGTAGAGAGTATTTTAGTTGAAATTTGCCCACCCCTGCTCTAGAGAATTGTTAATACTAAAATCAATCTAGAAACAAAAGTTATTTGTTGATTAGAGAAAAACCTTTCAGATTTAGGATCTTAAGAGTAAGCTAATGATGAAGGATAATTAAATTTATGTTACATACTACAGCATTTCCTCCCAAATTAAATCATAAATGAATATATATTTATCAAATCTCTAAAATCTCAGATAGTTGACACACACACACTTCTTGACATAAACCACAAACTACTGGTATGTATGAAGAGTACTGTGGGTTAGTTTTACTTCCACACTAATTTTAAATAAATTCACACAATACCTTGTGCAATAACTTAAGTTACAGACTTTGATAATATCCATTTATCAACATTATTCAGAAAATATAAGAAAATTAATTTATATCATCAATACAAAGTTTCTCATCATCATCAGTGCAAGTTTTATTTTAATGATTATAGTGAAATTTGTTACAAAAAGTGATATACACATAATCAACATAGTTTCTTCATAAATGCAATATAAAAATAGTTAGCGATGTAATTTAAGTTTTTGTCCTTTAAAATGATTAAACATACATAAACTATATATCTATTACTCTAATTTGTAATAAGCAAGTATTTATTGCTACAAACCATTTACACCACCTAACCACTACTGCTACAAACCACTACAAAAAATATTTTGGTTCTAATTTCATTTTTGTTACTAAAAAAGTTAAAAGCAGCAGCAATAAGGCCTGTTGTAACTAATAAATAAAAAATAGAAAAACTAAAAAATAAACTTTATCCCTCATATTAACTTAATTAATGGCACTTGAAAGACAGAATGGAATAAATTTTCCTAAATGGGTTTAGATTATACACACTCTTCATTACAAAACATTTCTTAATAAATTACTTGAATATTCTTCACAGTTCCCACATTTAATTTATGAAAGACTCACTTCACTGCTTGGTGACAATTCATAGCTTTATATTAATATGTGTATAGTACATCATTTCAACTATAAACTGTAATACAATATAAAACAAAATATATGAACCCAATACTTGTTAATTTCATATTAAATAAGTTTAATTTAATATAAATGTATACAAACACATACTCAAATAAGAAGAAAATGGTTGAGAGAATTCATTCCAACTGCTGATATAAATTTTCAAGGTAACTCAAATAGGCAATCTCAAACTCTTAAATATTGACACACTTAAATTATATTATTAGCTATTCTTAAAATAAACCTATGCCTATCTGAACTTACAAAAAGTTTATGTTGGTAGTTTTGGAGGAAAATTTGCCAATAAACAAAATTTCTAAAAACCATTAAAAACTACTAAATTAGTAGCTCATGACTGAGTTTTGTTTTTGTAATTTTTTTATTGTCACCAAAAAGCATAAAACTTACCAAGAAAAATAGAAAATTACCAATTAGTATTTTTTCTCTGCTATTCTAAAATTTTGTTTCCAGGCAAACTTTATTATGAAACCATACACTGTTTTAAGACACCCCAATGAAATGTAAAAACAAAATATACACAAACCAAAGATTTCTTAAATATGAGCTGAATTAACCAACTCTCAAAATAAAATTCAACAAATAAAATAGTGTAATATATACATACACACAGGGTGTCTGGGATTAAATGGCAAAACAAAACATTATACAGTATGTATATTTTTTTGTCATTTAAGCCCAGACACTGTGTGTGTGTGTGTGTGTGTGTGTGTGTGTGTGTGTGTGTGTGTGTGTGTGTGTGTAAACCTTCATTATCCAGCAAGCTCAGGGATTAGGCCAATCCAGTTGTCTAAATTTTCTGGTTATCTGAGGGTACCATTTAACCAAGGAAAAACCAATGGACAATAATAGTAAAACTAAAATTTTGGCTATACTGCACTGTACACCACTGTAAACTATATTGTAATCAACATAAACACTATGCTAACTATGTGTGTGTGTGTGTGTGTGTGGTGGTGTGTGTGTGTGTGTGTGTGTGTGTGTGTGTGTGTGTTAATAAAATGCTTTCTAAATAAACACAAATTCATAGATCTAATTTAAATAAGATAAAACTGCTTCACAACAAACTAGGCAATTCAACAACAGTCATAACAAAGCACTGACCTATAAACGTGTAGCTATCATGCAATAAACACATTACACTTAAAATTTTTTTTTTGAATTCATGAAATTTCATTAAGAGCTAAAATTGGAATAAAAAATCCATGCCATTTGTTTACCCTGTAACAATTAGGTTTTATTCTCAATTTTCATTCCTTAATCATTACAATAAGTAGGATGTAATGCAACATTTATAAGTAGAGCTAGAGTGAACATAGGTGATGACACATACAAAATAAACTGAAATTACTTATGGTTTGTTATAGGCCTGTCTCTACATGAAACCCATTTCATTCTCCAAATAATTAACAATACGATCAATCACTTTATTGTTTTGAGTTCCTCTAACTTTGCCATCCACTTTCTCACCAAGGAATCTCATCAGTTCATCTTTCCCGCCCTTTTTAAAGGAAACCTCTAAATCTTCACAGGTGATACCATTACTGGAGAATTTGTCAGCCATCCCTTTTAGGATCCCCTTTTTATGTTTCATCAGAGTATAAGATTCTAGGATTCTCTTTTTCTCTCTACTAAACTGAAAAACATCCCACATTGAATTGCTTGTAAATGAGTGCTTTAGGAAAATGGAATCCAAAATTTTGGAGAATAAAATCAATTGTTGTAAGGCTTTCACATCTTCAATAGCATTGTGTTCATCAAATGACTTTTGAAGAAGAGTCATAACCAGATAATTCTGCTTATACATCCGCATTTCAGGATTTATATCCCTGTACAAAGGAAGTGTATCTATGAATCCAATGACCAGTTCACAAAACTCTGTTACAAGGTTATGCTGAGAGAGAGATGCAAAGAAATGATGGCAGTCAAAGCGCTTGATATTGTGACCTAGTAAAATCCGAGGTGATGGTATGTCCTTAAGCCATTGCAGGAAAGAGCTTAAAACATTTATTAAAGGTCTGCTATCTACAGCATCTCCTTTATGATGTAATATGCCATCAACGACTGTAAGATGGTTTACAGCAGATGCTTCAGAAGCTATATCCCTCATTGGATTCACATAAGCATTGAATTCTTTTAATTCCCATACAGCAGCTATTTGTAAAATCTCTGCTTGAAACACTCCCAGTCCACTAGTTTCTAAATCAAATACAATAAGTGAACAAGAACTAGGCTGAATATCTTCATAACTTTGAGACAGACATACAGTCTTCTTGGGTATAAAGAGTGGAGAAAATTCTGATGTATTTCTATCCAGTTTATTTCTTTCATTCTCAGTTTGTGATTCCTTCTGGATTTCTTCACAAATGGAAAAGCTTTGCATTATGTTACCCATGTTTCTTTTCCTTTGTTCCACTCAAGCTGTAAATCAAAAGTTATATCAGCCTCTATGAAAGAACTGGGTATCAGAGTTTCAATTTGGTTATTATTTGGTGTACACTTCATCTCACTCAGTAAAATTCCATCATAATTTTCTTGTCTGAGTTGCAATTCCTTGTCTGTAACATTGGAAACGATTGATGTGCAATGTCTACTAGAATCTAACTCTGGAATAGACATTCTTTTCTTTTTCCTCTGAACAAAGTTTTCACTTTCATCACAAGCTTTAACATTTTCATTTGGCTCCACATTCATAATTTTAGATATATCAACAAATTCCTCAAAAAATTTAACAGTTAGGAAGGGGAGATTCAGTATTATTAAATGTATGAAATTCACTAACTCTAACAATCTGCTGAATTCATTTTCCTTATTTTTATTTGAGACAACTTAATTTCCTTGGTTATTTATTGCATGGAAAGAACATTTAGTTACCTGAAAATAATAAAATTATCACATAATACACTGTATCCTAACAAACTGGGTATAAAACAGTTTATGAATAGGACAATCTAGCTTATCATTAAAGATTATATACTGTAGCTATATAACACGTATAACAGTCCATATGACGCGTTCGGTGGAGAAGGGGCGAATGCCACAAAATTCGAAAAATGAGTTTTTTGTCGTATAATTATCCTTTAAAACCTTTGCTTTACCTATGCAAAAATTAGATGTTAGTCTGCACTCTTTCACGGTAAAATTTAGGTTTAAAGACAGGTGATAAACTAGCGAGATAGGTTCATCGAGTTCAGGTGATGTAGAGACGAATAGCCACCTCATTATCTATAGTTTGTTCGGTGTGCGATGTTTGTTGTGTCAGAGGATTTACAGCATTATTATTTACACCAAAAAAGATTATGTTACGGCCATAACTACAGCCGTTTCGCAGCACTTCCTAGTTGTAGAAATGAAACAGGCTGATTTTCTCGATTTTGACATCCTAAAAACGTGCATTGTCATTAGGAAATCAACAACTACTAAATTTACAGATGCAAGAAAGTTAATATTTGACTTTTAACACAAAGAAGGCTACGTAATATCTACTGCATACCGCACAACCCCAGATAATAGCCATCCCGTCAGACTGCAGAAAGGGAAAAAATCCTACAGTGTCAGTTTATTCAATCTAGCCCAGCAGACACTGCAACCAAAGTATTCCCAATTGCTGCCAATAACTAAGGAAAAAATAAAAGATCTCAAAGAATTATCAGACCTAATGCCTGCAACTGCAGTGAACTATTATACAAGATTGTTAAAGGAACTGGAAGAAACCGAAACAGTTGAAGCAGGTAATAACAACATTCGTGAAGAGACCAATAACACTTGTATGCATCAATTTGCTGTAAAGGGTTTGAAGTGATTCTTATAGTGTGTTTCCTGCTGATTTCGAATCTGCAATCCGTTTTTCTCAATCAGCTCAGGTTATCCGGCTATGGCCTCATAAGTAAAATAGAATTTTTCGTGATTTTCAAAGCGGAATTGGAACAGTAACATCTATCATCACTTGTTTCACTTGTATAATATCTTTTTTACTTTTCAGGCATATAGATAAAATATTTCATAATGAATAGAGCGTGTAAAAATGATCCCAATAGATTGTGCTACATATGTGGGATGGTTACCATGCAAAATAACCAGTCCCAAATCACTAAATTTGTGAAGACAATGTATAGAGCATACTTTGGAATTAAGCTAAGGGACCAGGACAAAAATTTTGACCCTCATATGTGCTGCAAGACGTGCATTGAAAATTTGAGAAGATGGAGCAAAGGCAGAGCGAAATCTTTGCCTTTTGGAATTCCCATGATTTGGAGAGAAGGAAAGGATCACATGACAGATTGCTATTTCTGCATGACAAACCTCCAGGTGGGCTTATAAATTTATTTTTCTTAAATATTTTGAAATCCTCGTATGAAACTTGACATAATATTCACCATAATGTAATATTCACCATATATAGCATAATATTCACCATAATGGTAATCATACATTTACATATACATATTGTTATAGAAAATACATTTACACATACATATTGTTATACAAGTTACATTTACATATACACTGATTGTATATTTTCTTTCTTTTTCATTCATATTGTCCCCGAAGGGACAATATGAATGAAAAAGAAAGAAATATACAGACTCCATCGACCTATTTCATATCTTACAGACCGCAGCCTTCCCTCACGAGCTGCCACTGTCTGAATGCTTCTTCTATTTCATATGCAAGTTTTATATCCATGTTTCTGTGTTTCTATTTTCAGGAGTTAACAAAAAGAATAAACACATTGTTGTATACCCTGACATTCCTTCTGCTATGAGACCTGTACCCCATGGTCCTGGAATTCCAATACCCGACCCACCTCAAACCCTGGACTTCGATAATTCTGATGATGAATCAATGACCAATGCCAATGACCAGTCCCAGTCGTATATACCTCAAAATACCGCTTCAAATGAGCCGAGGTCTCTCAACCAGGCCAAACTTAATGATCTTACCAGGGATTTAGGACTTTCCAAATTAGCTGCCGAGATCTTGGGCTCACGACTTCGAGAAGACAACTTGCTGGCTCCGGGAACAACATTCTCCTGGTATAGGAAACGAGAGGAAGAATTCCGCAAGTTTTTTGCAGTGCACGAAAATACCTCTTCCTTAGTGTACTGCTGCAATGTTGAGGGGCTAATCGAATCCTTGGGCCTGCCATATAACGCATCAGAATGGAGGCTATTTATAGCAGGGTTGGCACTAGTGGGCCCAGCCCAAAAAAACCACACGGTTTTTAAAAAAAAAAACACTTGAAAAAACCCACTATTTTACCCACTTGTGGGTTTTTTCATGAAACTTAAGAAGTGCATATGCAATTATTTTTAAAAATTGTCATATAGGCGCCTATAATGATTTTACATGCAAAGCAAGCAAACATGAGTCAACAAATAGACCTACAGGTATAACTCTTTGGGTGAGGTAGCAGGTTATAGAGTGTAGACATCAGCCAATCAGGGTGTTATACATCCTGATTCTTCAGTCAACTGCATCTTCAAGGAATTTTCTACTTCTTCATGGATTGTATTTAAAGGTGGACCAGACAAATTTCAACGGGAAGGTGGAGTGTAGCCTGGTCTTAGAGTCTCTATCATTTCAATAAAATACTTAGACTCTGCACATAGAAATGGAATATTATTTGCATAAAAGAATTTGGCTATTTTGTTATCAATGACATTTTTCTGCAAAGTTGTTGTTGTCATGCCAAAATCACTTACTTTCTTTTGAATTTTTCTTTTTTTCATCTGTAATTGTGTCAGTGGTGGTGAGGATGAGTCTGGATCATCTGAGAGGTCTATGCATGGCAGTATGAAGATGATGTACTGGCAGTATTGTCAGTCTTGTTTCTTGATTCCATGTGTTTCAAACATTTCATTAAATGCATTTTTATTCGCTCTATTTTATTACTTATTTCATTACTGCAATGTTTGCATCTAACTTTACTAGTCCCATCAATAATATTGACTTCACTCCATTCATGCCCTGATTTTCTTCCTGATCCAAAGGTCTTTGGCATTATTTAATGCAGTTATAACTTCAAACAGACTAATTCTGTAGGCTAGCAGTAAAGATAAATATGCTGTTGCCAGTTTGTTTTATTTAACTGTGAAATAAAAGAAAAAATATTCAGTAATATGAATTAAATAGATATAACTAGCTGAATTAAGTTCCCTTTGGGAGCTACTTCCAGCAGAAGACACAGGGGCCTGTCTTCCATAGGAAGTATAGCCTAACAAATAGGATAATTTACCACACCAAATTTAGTTCAAATTGGTCCATGTTTTCCAAATTTTGTGAAGCTCAATCTGAGAAAATAATAACTTTTTATGCTTAATTGCCTGGAAGGCAACCTTTTTGCTAAAAACAAGACAAATGTTATATTAATAGTGTACGGTACAGTACAGTATTATTATAAAAATAAGAATAGGTAGGTCTAATATGAACTACCATATGAACAAATGAAAAAACCCAATTTTACCCGGGGTTTTTCGGGTTTTAGGTGAAAAAACCCGAAAAAACCCACCTGGGGTGGGCTTTTTCAAAAAAAGTGGGTTTCTTGCCAACCCTGATTTATAGACTCGTCTAAACGAAGTTTGAAAGCAGTACTTCTCAACATTGGGAATAGGGTTGCATCAGTCCCTGTAGCACATTCCGTACAACTTACTGAGAGCTACGATAACATGAAAATTTTACTGGATGCTCTCGTATACGACCAACATAACTGGAGGATCTGTGGAGATTTGAAGATAATACTAATATCATAAGTAAACTATTGCTATTGACTATGTTGTTTTTCCAAAGGTTATTTGAGGGCGTATAAGAACACTTAACTTCCCCACAGAAGTGATACAGTCCAATGCATAGATTTTTTTATCTGATAGAACAAATTCTCTAAATTCTTTAAATATTTTCATTTTTTTTCAGATTGTGGCATTTGTATTGGAATGCAAGGGGGATACACGAAATACCCATGTTTCCTCTGCAAATGGGATAGCCGAGCGGATGAGAAGCACTATGCACAGCGTGAATGGGCATCCAGAGAGAATTTTGAACCTGGGTCGCATAATGTCATTTCAGTGCCCCTTGTACCACCAACAAAAATTTTGCTCCCACCACTTCATATTAAGCTGGGCTTGATGAAAAATTTCATCAAATCAATGAATAAGGAGGGTTCAGCATTCCGATATCTCGAGAGTAAATTTCCTCATATATCTGATGCTAAACTAAATGCTGGGGTTTTTGATGGTCCTCAAATTCGAACTTTGATCAAGGATACTCAGTTCGAAAACGCAATGACTCCAACTGAGAAGAATGCCTGGCAGGCATTCAAATCAGTTGTCACTGATTTTCTTGGCAAGCGTAGAAGTCCAAAATACGAGTCCATTGTCGAAAACTTGATGGAAGCTTTCAAAGCTCATGGGTCGTGCATGTCCATAAAAATGCACTTTTTGTGGTCCCACTTGGACTATTTTCCTGAAAATTGCGGGGATTATAGTGAGGAACAGGGTGAACGATTTCACCAAGATATCAAAATAATGGAAGAGAGGTACCAGGGAAACTGGGATATCAATATGCTGGCAGACTATTGCTGGTGTTTGAAGCGAGACGTGCCCGAAGAAAAACACAGACGGAAAGCCAAAAAAACTTCATTCCTTCCTCAATAAACTTTTTTTCCATATTCATTGTATGAATAAAAGTATTTATTCACACAATGTTTTCATTTTTCATGAGTGTTCTTATAATATTACTCGTATCTACAGTGTTTAAGCTAAAAAAATCAATAAATTTGGGGATAAAAGTGGACTTATAATAAATGGCCAATAGAGAAAAAACCTGACCTGACTGAGGAAAACCAATGTCATTTTCGAATTCAGCATGGTCGAATTATATAATATGAGTTGAAAAAACCCTCATAGCAGACAAAACAATTTCATATGCATACCAGTGTAATGGATTACACCAGTTAACATTAGAAGCTATCAATAAATAATATTGTAAAATTTCTTGGCGTTTTATTATATCGACTATTACACAACAATATTTTACTCAAATATGTGTTCAAATTCATACAACATTTCAATAAACTGGAAAAATACAAAGGTTTAAAGTTTACAAACTTTAACTGCATTTTGTGGCATAATTCGAAAATGTTGCGTTCGCCCCTTCTCCACCGAATGCGTCATAGGGTCATTCCATATCAACTCAGCCACAAAATGGCACTTTTTGCACTCACCCCTTTCAATTTTGCTCATACTTGGCACAATAGCAGATATACATGCCAACTTAAATTCCCAAATTATTAGAGCTGACTGACCTTTGGTTACTGAGATACAAGGTCACAAAGTTGTGACATTTTGACCTTTTTGCATTAAATGACTATTTTCAAAATGGTGTAACTAAAAAACTATTAAAGCTAGAGCATTGATTTTGGTCTCATTTTAAAGCTCTTTAGTAGCCCCTTGTTTATTGTCTCTTGTTAAATATCTCTACTGTGAAAAATAAAAAAATCCCTTCAAAAGTTGACCTTTGACCTTGAATAAAAAAAAATACCTTCTCCTAAAAAATTCAATTTTTTTACATTAATACCTTGAGTCATGTACAACAAAATCCCAAGAAGCTGTAAGTGGCTGATAACTAGTTCAATGTATAAAAAATAAATGAAGTTGGCATCATTCTTCAATTTTAGATTTTTTTTGTCAGTTCATTTATTTAAAAGTTCTGTTCTGATATAGTGTCAGTGAAGACTTAGTTCAACTTAACATTATTAGTTCAAAAACCTTTTGTGACCGGTGCCAAAAGAAGTCTTTTAAAAGACAACCAGGGTTAAACCCCTCGACAGCCCCAAATCTACTGGAGTAGCGCTGATCCAAAGGCCCAACTAGTATATAAGTACTGTCAACTTTACAGAGTTGACTCCTGACTTCAAGTTAAAGTTAATTTATTTTTACTAAATACATGTATAAAAATTTATTTAATAATTCATTAATTGTTCATTGTTTTCTTTTCAGGATTTTCTTTGTGCTTTTGTGATTTCAGAGTACAAACATGGAACATTTAAAACTGAAACAGAAGTGTGCTGATCCTTTGCTGCGTCACAAAGGTCAGTGTCGAAAGAAGAGTTTGAGAATTGTACCACAGGAACTTGTAAATAAGTTTCCCGATCTGCACTTAACACTACATCACAGACTTTGTAAGCAGTGTAGAGAACATCTTGAGTCCTTGCCTGAGAAAGGAATAGGCACTTTGAATTCAGACATAAATGATGATTCTTCTTGTAGTAGTGAACCACCTGAAGATCTTGAGAAAATTGAAAATGTTGACAATAGTGATGCATCAACTTCAGAGCAAAACCATGAGATGTGTACTTTGAATGCTTCTTTTGTTTCAATTGGTGAATCACCCATAAAAAGAGAAAGCTTGTAGAGCAAAAGTCATATGGAGCTAAAAAACTAAGCAAGGTGACAGAGACAGTTAAGAAGAGAATGGAAACAGTTGCAGGAAAAGAGATTTCTGACTCACAATTTAAGGAGCCATCTGGAGATGTAGACTGTTTAGAAATAATAAATCAACTCAAGGAAAAATTCAAAAATGAAAATACTAAAAGAAGTGATAAAATAAAAATCCTCACTGTATTGCCCAAAAGTTGGAGCATTAGGAAAATTGCTTCAGAATTTAACACAACAAGGCATACAGCATCTATTGCTAAAAAAATAGTTGAAGAAAAAGGTGTCCTTTCAGACCCAAATCCAAAGGGTGGGAAAAGAATTAAACAGGATACTGTTGACGCTATTAAAGCATTTTATCTTTCAGAAGACATCAGTAGAACAATGCCAGGAAAGAAAGACTATTGTAGTATCATTGACAATGAAAGAGGAAGGATACATTTGCAAAAGCATCTTTTACTTTGCAATTTAAAAGAAGCCTATCATATTTTCAAAGAAAGAAATCCTTTGGTTAAGGTGGGATTCAGTAAATTTGCAGAATTGCGTCCAAAGCAGTGTGTTATTGCTGGAGCAACAGGAACTCACTCAGTATGTGTGTGTGTGTGTGTGCAATTCATCAGAATGCCAAACTTATGTTTGTAGGAGCTGAATTAGGAAAACTAACTGCAAATGATGACACACCTATTAAGAATGTACGTCATTGTGTTGCCTTTATGGAATGCAATCCTGCCTCACAGAAATGCTGCCTCAGACAATGTGAACAATGTCGAGATCCATCAGATTTAAAAAACAGACTATCATATTTTCAAAGAAAGAAATCCTTTGGTTAAGGTGGGATTCAGTAAATTTGCAGAATTGCGTCCAAAGCAGTGTGTTATTGCTGGAGCAACAGGAACTCACTCAGTATGTGTGTGTGTGTGTGTGTGCAATTCATCAGAATGCCAAACTTATGCTTGTAGGAGCTGAATTAGGAAAACTAACTCACTCAGTATGTGTGTGTGTGTGTGTGCAATTCATCAGAATGCCAAACTTATGTTTGTAGGAGCTGAATTAGGAAAACTAACTGCAAATGATGACACACCTATTAAGAATGTACGTCATTGTGTTGCCTTTATGGAATGCAATCCTGCCTCACAGAAATGCTGCCTCAGACAATGTGAACAATGTCGAGATCCATCAGATTTAAAAAACAGCCTATCATATTTTCAAAGAAAGAAATCCTTTGGTTAAGGTGGGATTCAGTAAATTTGCAGAATTGCGTCCAAAGCAGTGTGTTATTGCTGGAGCAACAGGAACTCACTCAGTATGTGTGTGTGTGTGTGTGCAATTCATCAGAATGCCAAACTTATGTTTGTAGGAGCTGAATTAGGAAAACTAACTGCAAATGATGACACACCTATTAAGAATGTACGTCATTGTGTTGCCTTTATGGAATGCAATCCTGCCTCACAGAAATGCTGCCTCAGACAATGTGAACAATGTCGAGATCCATCAGATTTAAAAAACAGACTACTGGACATATTTACAAACAACTTCATTGATATCATAAATTTTAAAAAGTGGACCAATACAGATCGGTCAAATCTTGAATCAGTAGAACTGAATACAGATGAATATATTGACCAATTCTGTAACCAACTGAAAGAATACCAGATACATGACTTCAAGACAAAGATGCAAGCAACTTATTACCGTGAAACAAAAATGTCTTTGAAAGATGGTGAGGTCCTTGCTGTGTGATTTTGCTGAAAATTATTCCTTTATTCTTCAAGATGAGGTTCAGAGCTTTCACTGGAACAATGAGATGGCTACTCTACATCCATTTGTTATTTACTAAAAAGGAAGATGAGATTGCTCACCTTAGCTTTGTTATTATTTCAGTGTGTAACATCCATAACACAGTTGCTGTACATTTGTTTCAAAAGCATCTGATAAAATTCCTAAAAGATAATATCTCATCCATCAGTTCCATCCACAAAATAATTTACTTTTCAGATGGGTGTGCAGGACAGTATAAGAACTGCAAAAACTTTTTGAATCTTTGCCATCACAGAGATGATTTTGGAATTGAGGCAGAATGGAATTTTTTTGCAACAAGTCATGGAAAGGGACCCTGTGATGGTGTTGGAGGCACAGTTAAGAGATCAGCTGCAAAAGCTAGTCTACAACGACCTTATGATGAACAGATCCTTACTGCAGAACAGTTATATACATTTGCAAGTGAAAATATTGTAAATATAAAATGTCATTTTTCAACCAATAAAGAGCATGAAGAGGAAAGCCAACTTCTCCAAGAAAGACACTCAACTGCAAGGACTATTGCTGGTACACAGAAATTACACCATTTACAGCCAGTTTCATTGACTTCTCTTAAGGTTAAACATTATTCATTATCAGATTATTCAAATATTGAGAAAGTTACTGAAAAGGAAGAAGTTGTGACTGAGGAGAAAATACATGGTTTTGTTACTGCTGCATATGATGGCCATTGGTGGGTGGCATATGTGCTGGAAAAGATACCAGAGAATAGAGAAGTAAAAGTCACATTCCTTCATCCTCATGGCCCAACCCATCATTTGTGTATCCTGGTCGACCAGATGAATTAATCTTACCATATTCAGATATTCTAACACAAGTTGAGGCATCTACTACTAATGGACAAACATACAGGATTTGCAAAGAAGTTACTTTGAAGGCATCCAAAGCTTTGGCAGATCTACAGCACAGAAAGGTAAGAATTCAAAATTAAAATGGTCATGTAACTATATATACACTGCATACATTTTAAGTTGTGATAAATGGAAATCAATGAGCACTATACCTATACATATTGTATATACATTTTAATATGTTACTTGTATTTGTTAATTAGGTAGCTATCTAGGTATACATTAAAAATTGTTTTCTCTTCTAGAAATCACAATAAATTGGGTGGCCCACAAGAATCTTGTCAACTACTGAAAACCATCACATACATGCACAACATACAGGTGAGGTGGGTAAAGAACAAATATTTAAAAATAAGCATTTGCTTGTTTGTAGAAGGCTGCAGATAGTATGTAGATATGGGTTGTATTTGTAAGAGATTGAGCTGACCTTAGACAAAAATGGTTACTGACATACAAGGTCACAAAGTCATGACTTTTTGACAATTTTTGTATAAAATGACTTTTTTTCAAAATGTTGCTTGAATTCATTATTTTTTATACATTGAACTAGTTATCAGCCACTTACAGCTTCTTGGGATTTTGTTGTACATGACTCAAGGTATTAATGTAAAAAAATTGAATTTTTTAGAAGGTTTTTTTTTTATTCAAGGTCAAAGGTCAACTTTTGAAGGGATTTTTTATTTTTCACAGTAGAGATATTTAACAAGAGACAATAAACAAGGGGCTACTAAAGAGCTTTAAAATGAGACCAAAATCAATGCTCTAGCTTTAATAGTTTTTTAGTTACACCGTTTTGAAAATAGTCATTTAACGCAAAAAAGGTCAAAATGTCACAACTTTGTGACCTTGTATCTCAGTAACCAAAGGTCAGTCAGCTCTAATAATTTGGGAATTTAAGTTTGGCATGTATATCTGCTATTGTGCCAAGTATGAGCAAAATTGAAAGGGGTGAGTGTTTTAGGTGGCTGACTTGACATGGAATGACCCCATATGCTTCCACGTTTAAAAAAAAAAGCCCACGTTAGAATGAGTATTTATCATACTTCATTATTCATACTATAGGCCTAAGTAAAACATTCAGTTTCATCATGCACTACATGCATTTTATGTCCATGCATACTATATAAAAACCTCTCACAGAGCACTACATAGCTTACACAAGGTCCATCACAATGAAACGTATCAAACATTTCAATTCAGTTAAGACTGTTTTAGTACAATATGGTCTGAAACCCAAGGAACAACTCTTGGAGGCTAAGATAAATAAAGCCCTATATATTTTTTTCAGCATAGCCTAGTATAGCAGCTCCCAAACTGTGGTACATGAGCTACTGCTTAGTGGTATGCAAGCTATTGTTTAATGGTAGGGCCACTCCAAATTACATTAGACCATCACATTGAAATGGGGGCACGATGCTGGTAAGTGTATCTGTGTAAAGATGTGTTTGCATTACTCACCCACCAGATACTCTGTTAGTGGGGTCACGGCAGCTGCTGCTGGTTGCTGAGATGGGAGATTTAGCTGCCAGTGAGGACCACCCAGGGGGCCTTCAACTGAATAAAAATAAATCCTTTGACTTCAGCACCACCCGCACTGCTAAGAATGAGAGAAATGAGGTGAGCAAGTTACCAATTTTAGTATGGTTGAGATTATGTCAGATAGGCGGCTCCTACCAATTTGAAAATGGGTTCCCACCTTTAAGATCTCTGGGGCAAAGCCAGTCTGCCTCTTTTAAAGACTTGCTCCTCGGCTTATGGTGGGAGGATTTAAGGAAAGTAAAATGTCCTTTGCCTAATTTAATCAACGAAACAACAATAACACTTACAAGGTTAACTGCATCAGCAGGCGTTTTTTTTTACATGTAACTAAAGAAAATATGTCCAATTTTATTGATCATACACCAATGTGTATTCAGAACCAACTAAGCACTTGAAAAAAAATTATTACTACAAAACAAAAGAAACAAACATCATTAGTCCCATACCACACAAAAAAATGTCAACATAAAATAAAACCATTAAATTATTGGCCATCACCAGCCCATTACCACACACAGGAGACGAGACTTACAGGAAAAAAGGAACTTACATAACTAATGCAAAAAAACAAAGAATATTAGTCACTAGGGCAAGGTCAATGAGTGTTACCCAAATTGTATAAACCTGATAAGTCTCAGATGTGTCATTTTAAACTCCACTTCATCTCACAATCATTAAAGGTATTCTTGGCTCAATCAGTGCAAACAAAAGCAATGTTTATAACAAAAAAAATATGTAAATACTGGCTTCAGCATTTGTGCAGGTATTGGGGAAGAAAAAAGCTTTGTCCAAATTCACTTCAATAAGCAAATGTCCCAACCAAAAACAAATCCCTGATAGAGAGAAAAAAAAACAACAACATTTAGAGATTATCCCCCCAGCACTGTCATCAATGGACCCATAGGAATCCATGAGTGCAATGATGCCAGAAAAGGGAGCAAAATTGACAATGATAATTAATGTTCTAAAATTTTGGGATATATATTTGCATTAATATGTTGCTCATGAGGCAGTTAAAGGTACAATTTATTTCACAGCCTGAGAAAGCTCAAATCCATTGTGATGCATATTGATAACTGAAGTTAGGTTTTTCAACAAGGTCTTTATAAAGGAAATCAGGCATTCAAAAATGATTATGATATTTACATGATAATTTTAAGTGATCCAAATGTTATGTTATAATGTTATAATGTTTCAGACCAACAAAGACCCTAGGATCCACTCATGGCTGGTCTACCTAACTGTGTTCGTAATTGTGTATTGTGGATGTCCTCCATGGTGGCGGAGGGGACCTACAATTTTATGTGGGTTCCGAACCACAAGAACATAAGAAATTTATGTAAAAACTGCTGGTAAATTGGCAATGACCAATTTTTACGAAACTAAATAATTATCAATTTAAAACTAATTAATTATCGATTTAAAACTAAAGATAGAATCTCTGGATCCAGAGGATCAAGTCATAATAGACTACTATCCACAAATATGTTACACTCTATATCTATTTATAATGGACATGCAAATATATCAGATCCAAAGAATCCAGTCAATTTCATTACGGTATCCATCAAGTCACGGTCCATATCGATTGCGGACCAAGTGAGACATGTGAGACATAGTTCTTATAGCTAATGGATAAGCAATACAAAACACCAATGGTAAAAAACAAGACTATAGGATCACCTACCACACCATCAAGAAGTGAGATGCTTTCCCATCTCTTGAAATGGGCATATGGATTGCCTCAAGCTTCTGATTATTCTCTATACTGAGAGAATTTCAAAGCTGTTATACTCAGGCATATGATTGCCTCAATATGCTTAATATTCTCTATGTTGAGAGAATTTCAAATCTGTTATATTGTTATAATCAATTAAAAAGAGAAGAAAAACATTTTTAGTAACTCTGAAGGCCTGGCTTTCTAAGAAAGCTCTAGCCCAATGGGGATTACTGAAACCTCCCAGGCCCTACTGAGGGGTTTGGGAGCTTTCAGGAATCCTTCCCAATAGTGGAGTTCCCACCAACTTGGGGCTAACCCCACCATCTCAACATTAACGTACACTTTGGGGGAAGTGTGTGGTCACTAAAGTGAAATTTCCACTAAAGTGAAGTACGGAAAATCCCCACTTTAATGTACCAGGGAACATTAAAGTGAAGTACAGATAACCCCCACTTTACTGGACTATGGGACATTAAAGTGGGGTTTTCCATAACCAAAATACTTCAGTACAGTTACACATGTATGTATACCCCTCAAATCTCTAACACAACATGAAAATGCATACATAGACTTGCCTACTTATGAACACATGCACATGTAAATATTTATTTTTATGTCCTTACCATATATAGTCAATCCTCCAAAATATCGTCGGGAACTTCTGGTGTGATGGCCAGAAAATCCAGGTCTGGTGTGAGGGTCCTGAACTCCACTTCAGGCTCCGGTAGGATGGCTGGTGAAGGAGTACTACTGCTAGTACTTACACTCTCAGGAAACTGGAGTGGTGACACAGTGAAGCCAACACTGCTGCTAGTACTTGGCATTGGTGATGGTTCGGTGGGCAGTGAAAGGTCAGACATTCTGCTTGAAATGGAGCTTCAGCATGAAACAGGCATGGACATGCATCGGGGCTTGAAGAAATCATGAATTTTCATTTGCTTGATCCTTTTGTTTTGACTGGCAATTGCCTCATCGCCATTATACAGCTGGTAGGAAGCAACCCCAGCCTCATTAATCAAAGTCTGTAGTTCGCACCTGACTGTCTCCACTTGAGACAGGTCCGCACTGGCTGCTTCTCCCATAAGCTTTCTGTTCGATAAGCCATGCCTGCAATGGAAATGATACAGCCAGCCACCACTTGCTTTAAAGTCTGCATCATTGAACTCCTCCATGAAACACTTAGCTGCCAACTGGATGTCAATTCCTCTGACTGGAACATTTTTGGCCCATTGCTGCTTGAACCACATGTACACAGCCATATCTAAGTTTTTCTTGTAGGACATGTTCAAGCGCGAACATTTTGAACGCCTGCCTCCAGATTCACTCTAGCACATAGGCATGTATTTCATTGCGCTTCTGCTTGACTTCGTAGATGGTGGTCTTGATTATCTTATGTTTCTGCATAACAAACGCTACACTTAACCCTTGTTCTATGTCAGTGAGAATCGCTTTCTTCTCTTCAATGGAGATCATATTCCTTTTCTGTTTGATACCGGTAGTACCACTTGTGGAGGCCATTGTTCAGAAACTAAAGTTTGTACAAGCAGGCAATAATTAAGTAAAGTATGTACATACACTGTTAATGCACAGACTATCACTGTACTCCTATATGTACTGCTATTAACTGATAAGTCACTTTGAACTCAAAAACTGCTATGAACTGATGACCTGTGTAACACAATAATAAGAAATAAAAACATATAACCACATACAGTATTCATAAATAGACATTTAGATACATAAATACAAATAATTATATGTAACTATCTATGTAACATACATCACACAAAAGAACACCTAACATGCACAACACTTGGAAGCGGCACTATGCACATACACAACCATTTGCCACCACTGCCCACACAATACAACAGGAAACAACTGACCGCAACCTCATTCAAGGGCTGGTTCCAATAATATTCCAGTGGTGTCACCTTCACTTTAACAACTCAGTCTGCTAAAGTGAAGTTTGGTGATGCTAACAGACTTTTTTAGTAGAAATCTTCACTAACAACCTGTATTACGTTAAAGTGAATGTTGTTAACCAGACAGTGAGTCCATCCAAGTGAAGTTTCCACCAATGTGAGTCATTAACACAGGGAATTTCTGTACTGTCAACCTCATCATCATATAATAAAACCCCACTCTAATAGACAGAGTTTATTTCCACAACAGTTTGGATGCCAACTGGCATCCTCTTCAGGTGGCTACAGAAAAATGTTCATTCATTTTTCTGTACCCACTCGAAGAGGATGCCAGTGGGCATTGAAACTGTCATGGAAATAAACTCTGTCCATTAGAGTGGGTTTTTATCATCATATTTTGACCTTCACGTAGAAAAGAAGTTTTTTGCACTCATCATCATAATTGAAAGTTTATCCAATACAGACATATGGTATGATATACCATTTTAAAGGGAGAATCATCAGGAATTCAAATTTGAAATCGAAAATGTTCTAGGACTTGGAGGAGGGAAAAAATAAATAAATAAAAAAATAAAAGTTACAAATGTGAACCTAAGTCAGTGATGTTAATTTTTACAAAAAAATTGCAATATTTAACACTGGTATCTCAAACATATATATATATATATATATATATATATATATATATATAATATATACATATATATATATATATATATATACAGGGTGAGTCAAAAGTAGCGCCCGATTTGTGTCAGTTGATTGTTTGTCATTTGTATTACAGTGTACAAGAAGGTAGAAATAAATGAATGACATGTTTATCTGACCATTTATTCAGGGGAAAATTATTACGGAACTGTACCGGAACTGTATCTGCAAGACAATTATTAACAACATGACTTCCCAGAAAGAATCTGACAGCCGAAAAAACAGAAATCGGGCGCTACTTTTGACTCACCCTGTATATATAGATATTTTAGGGTGCCACATAAAAATCATTTTTGATTTTTAGGACGGCCCTTTGTGGGATTGTTAGGTTGGGTGAAAAAGCCCTGAATATGAAATTTTAGCCAAATTGAAGGATATTTAGGGGTTCTGCATCGACCATCTCTAGCGTACCACGTGTCAGAAGTAATGAGTTTCTCCAAGAAATTGCTCCAGCTCCAAGGGGTAAAGTAACATGTACAATGTCAATATAAATGCTATCGTATACCATGGCGTAGAGGACAGTCACAGCTATATTTCCATTGCATTAAGTTTATTCCATCTCCAATATTTTTTTTTACATTATTTTTGTCACGGTTCAAAAGTTTTTTTTCAAAGTTTCACCTTAATACGTTTATGCTTTGTAATCCAAACCACACCAACCGGCAACCAGCTTATAACAACACAATACGCAACTAGCAAACAGTGCAAACACCTTAACAATATTGTTCAACATTATTTCATAATTAATTGGAATAAACTTGTCCCACCATGCCTGGGACTTTGGCCATCCACCGGGCGTGGTGGAGTGCGCCCGGTCGCATGAAGTGCACACCTCGCTGGGGGACGCCTCCAAGCGCTATGATCGCCAGCTCCAGGAGCTCTCGGTAGTCATCCCGCAGCTGGCCCTTGGTGATGTGACCCTTGAAACGCGCGATCAGATCGTCTCGCGCCTTGAGCAGCGGCTTAGTAAGATCTTCCTTGGAGATGGCACTGAATTGGTTGGTGCAGACAGATTGCCAGTGCTCCTTCAGTCGCGAGAACAGTTTAATGTCAGGACCAGAGGAGGGGCCCATGCACTAGGGTGTGACTGTTGCCCTCCAAAAATCAAAAAATGGTCCTACAATGCTGTTCAAAGTTTTAGTGTTGTGTATTTATCTAGGAAACACCCCTGTAAATTTTCTTGGAGATCGGTGCATGTTTGAGCTAGCACCGTCATACCAAACAACTTCTGGTCGATTGGGAGTGTGAACAGAATGTCATTGGTATGGTTTTCGACACAACTTCATCCAATACAGGTAAACCTATTTCAAACATCAGCGTGAATTTATCACGACATTAATACCAAAATACAGTGAATGATTTAACAGAAATCTGCAAAAAGCACATGCCTGAAATGGTGGCCTTAAACTACAATTACATTTTTTTTTCAGGACAAAAAACAGCTGCTTGCGTCTCCCTCCAAAAGGAATTAGAGCGTGCCGTATTCTGGTGCGCCTGCCGCAGGCATGTGGGCGAAGTCATCCTAGGTGTTTGCTAGGATTGCTTGAAAGTGGAGGGCTCTTCAAGTCCAAACATAATGGTTTTCCAGAGGTGAGTCATAAGCTTTACAAAATAACAAGGAATATTATTATCTAATGAACAAATTTAGTGGAATTTCTTTTATTAGACTTATAAGATATACTAACACCAAGCAAATGATCGATCATATCAATCTTAATACCCCTAAAACAATATTATAGATTAGTACGAAATACAATAATCCCAATAATTGCATTTCTAGGTTCAAGAACCATTTCTCTCAACTGGCGTACAATGAAAAAAAGAAATACTACTACCCCGATGCCTGGAGTGTTTGAGGAGCACCAGCAGGAGATGGCTGACTTCTTCCGTGAATCTCTAGCCCAACCATTTACACGTGGTGACTACAAGGAGCTGGTAGAGCTTTGTCTGCTGCTTGTAACTAAAGGATCTGAGCCAGTGAACTTCACATGGTCTACCCCGCGCACTTCACAAAGCAAGGTGGATGGCTAAACTGCTCTATACCCTCAAGATTGTTCTTTTGTCAGGCCAGATCAAAGAGCAGTTTCCCAAAGCCGAGGTTGTGACAAAGTCAAATCAGCAAGTTAGAACGGTTTGCTGTGTTCACAGTCGCTGTTTATGTCCCATGGTGGATTGTTTGCCCCGTTCCAGCAAGTGCGCCACTGAATGACTTGAATTTGGTCAAAACCTTGGCTGAATTTGCCCCATATGACGCCACAATAGTTGACAAAGCACGTGTGGCACTCGGTAGACACACTTGGTACCTAACTGAGGAGTTGGCCCCACTGGCTTTGTTCTCGTCCCAAGTACAAGAAAGGACAAAAGAGGAGATGAGGAAGGCCCTTCTTTGCCATGAAGGCACTGAAGTTACTAAGAGAGTGTGGCTCAATCATGGGGGCTATGGAAAGCCATATCTTCCCCCTGTCCCAGAAAGTGGTACTGCCCTGGTGGACCTAATTGGGCCTGACTCAAGCCGGTTCTTCACCATTTTAGGCATGCCCTATCAGTTTCTCCACAGTCCAGCCAGTGAATGGGCGGATCATGACGACTACCTGAACATGAAACGGGTTGTGGACAAGCTTCAGATCGTCAATGAGGCTGCAGAGCATGGTGTAAAACTTTGCCATGACTTTCTTAATGTTGCCAGGGATGAGGAGCGCTTTCAAGAAGTCCTTCAAGTAGTTGAAAATGACAGACACCGCATTCCTAATCAGCGCAAACGATCATCTGTTTCCGAACAGAAATCATGGTTTCTTGCTTTGCTTTGCAGTTAATGCATATAGACTTGCTTCGCAGTTAATGCATATAGACTTGCTTCGCAGTTAATGCATATAGACTTGCTTCGCAGTTAATGAATACAGACTTGCTTCGCAGTTAATGAATACAGACTTGCTTCGCAGTTAATGAATACAGACTTGCTTCGCAGTTAATGAATACAGACTTGCTTCGCAGTTAATGAATACAGACTTGCTTCGCAGTTAATGAATACAGACTTGCTTCGCAGTTAATGAATACAGACTTGCTTCGCAGTTAATGAATACAGACTTGCTTCGCAGTTAATGAATACAGACTTGCTTCGCAGTTAATGAATACAGACTTGCTTCGCAGTTAATGAATACAGACTTGCTTCGCAGTTAATGAATACAGACTTGCTTCGCAGTTAATGAATACAGACTTGCTTCGCAGTTAATGAATACAGACTTGCTTCGCAGTTAATGAATACAGACTTGCTTCGCAGTTAATGAATACAGACTTGCTTCGCAGTTAATGAATACAGACTTGCTTCGCAGTTAATGAATACAGACTTGCTTCGCAGTTAATGAATACAGACTTGCTTCGCAGTTAATGAATACAGACTTGCTTCGCAGTTAATGAATACAGACTTGCTTCGCAGTTAATGAATACAGACTTGCTTCGCAGTTAATGAATACAGACTTGCTTCGCAGTTAATGAATACAGACTTGCTTCGCAGTTAATGAATACAGACTTGCTTCGCAGTTAATGAATACAGACTTGCTTCGCAGTTAATGAATACAGACTTGCTTCGCAGTTAATGAATACAGACTTGCTTCGCAGTTAATGAATACAGACTTGCTTCGCAGTTAATGAATACAGACTTGCTTCGCAGTTAATGAATACAGACTTGCTTCGCAGTTAATGAATACAGACTTGCTTCGCAGTTAATGAATACAGACTTGCTTCGCAGTTAATGAATACAGACTTGCTTCGCAGTTAATGAATACAGACTTGCTTCGCAGTTAATGAATACAGACTTGCTTCGCAGTTAATGAATACAGACTTGCTTCGCAGTTAATGAATACAGACTTGCTTCGCAGTTAATGAATACAGACTTGCTTCGCAGTTAATGAATACAGACTTGCTTCGCAGTTAATGAATACAGACTTGCTTCGCAGTTAATGAATACAGACTTGCTTCGCAGTTAATGAATACAGACTTGCTTCGCAGTTAATGAATACAGACTTGCTTCGCAGTTAATGAATACAGACTTGCTTCGCAGTTAATGAATACAGACTTGCTTCGCAGTTAATGAATACAGACTTGCTTCGCAGTTAATGAATACAGACTTGCTTCGCAGTTAATGAATACAGACTTGCTTCGCAGTTAATGAATACAGACTTGCTTCGCAGTTAATGAATACAGACTTGCTTCGCAGTTAATGAATACAGACTTGCTTCGCAGTTAATGAATACAGACTTGCTTCGCAGTTAATGAATACAGACTTGCTTCGCAGTTAATGAATACAGACTTGCTTCGCAGTTAATGAATACAGACTTGCTTCGCAGTTAATGAATACAGACTTGCTTCGCAGTTAATGAATACAGACTTGCTTCGCAGTTAATGAATACAGACTTGCTTCGCAGTTAATGAATACAGACTTGCTTCGCAGTTAATGAATACAGACTTGCTTCGCAGTTAATGAATACAGACTTGCTTCGCAGTTAATGAATACAGACTTGCTTCGCAGTTAATGAATACAGACTTGCTTCGCAGTTAATGAATACAGACTTGCTTCGCAGTTAATGAATACAGACTTGCTTCGCAGTTAATGAATACAGACTTGCTTCGCAGTTAATGAATACAGACTTGCTTCGCAGTTAATGAATACAGACTTGCTTCGCAGTTAATGAATACAGACTTGCTTCGCAGTTAATGAATACAGACTTGCTTCGCAGTTAATGAATACAGACTTGCTTCGCAGTTAATGAATACAGACTTGCTTCGCAGTTAATGAATACAGACTTGCTTCGCAGTTAATGAATACAGACTTGCTTCGCAGTTAATGAATACAGACTTGCTTCGCAGTTAATGAATACAGACTTGCTTCGCAGTTAATGAATACAGACTTGCTTCGCAGTTAATGAATACAGACTTGCTTCGCAGTTAATGAATACAGACTTGCTTCGCAGTTAATGAATACAGACTTGCTTCGCAGTTAATGAATACAGACTTGCTTCGCAGTTAATGAATACAGACTTGCTTCGCAGTTAATGAATACAGACTTGCTTCGCAGTTAATGAATACAGACTTGCTTCGCAGTTAATGAATACAGACTTGCTTCGCAGTTAATGAATACAGACTTGCTTCGCAGTTAATGAATACAGACTTGCTTCGCAGTTAATGAATACAGACTTGCTTCGCAGTTAATGAATACAGACTTGCTTCGCAGTTAATGAATACAGACTTGCTTCGCAGTTAATGAATACAGACTTGCTTCGCAGTTAATGAATACAGACTTGCTTCGCAGTTAATGAATATAGACTTGCTTCGCAGTTAATGAATATAGACTTGCTTCGCAGTTAATGAATATAGACTTGCTTCGCAGTTAATGAATATAGACTTGCTTCGCAGTTAATGAATATAGACTTGCTTCGCAGTTAATGAATATAGACTTGCTTCGCAGTTAATGAATATAGACTTGCTTCGCAGTTAATGAATATAGACTTGCTTCGCAGTTAATGAATAGACTTGCTTTGCAGTTAATGAATATAGACTTGCTTTGCAGTTAATGAATATAGACTTGCTTTGCAGTTAATGAATATAGACTTGCTTTGCAGTTAATGAATATAGACTTGCTTTGCAGTTAATGAATATAGACTTGCTTTGCAGTTAATGAATATAGACTTGCTTTGCAGTTAATGAATACAGACTTGCTTTGCAGTTAATGAATACAGACTTGCTTTGCAGTTAATGAATACAGACTTGCTTTACAGTTAATAAATATAGACTTGCTTTACAGTTAATAAATATAGACTTGCTTTACAGTTAATAAATATAGACTTGCTTTACAGTTAATAAATATAGACTTGCTTTACAGTTAATAAATATAGACTTGCTTTACAGTTAATAAATATAAACTTGCTTATCTGTTCCAGTTATATTAATTTATATTTTGCACAGTATTGATATTTGGATGTTTATAATATTAGTTAAGAATTTATAGATCAAGTAGGTTAGGTAGCTAGGTGTTAGTAAATTGAGGCAACAAATTAACGAGACTGACTGGGAAGTTTGATGGATGGGATCTCTAGAGGGGGGGACTGTAAACCCTCACCTGATCTATTAATTTTTTTTCCAAATTTTAAGAGGTGAGCAATCTAATTTAAGGTGAGAAACTGTTGGTGGTACAAGCCAGCAGTTGTGGAATCGGAGGTCTGGGCAGCGAGCCTGGATCCAATAACCCTTCAAGATGGGCAGCCTGGTTGTCTGAAGGCCTTAAAGTAAAAATTTCTATATTTTGTCTGGTGTGGCCATTAGGTTAACTGATCCCACCACAATGTAATACAAGTCATTAAAGTGAAGATTTCTGCTAAAAAAGTCTGGTAGCATCACCGAACTTCACTTCAGTGGACTCCGAGTTGTTAAAGTGAAGGTGACACCAGAAGTTCCCAGTGATATTTTGGAGGATTGACTATATGACGCGTTCGGTGGAGAAGGGGCGAACACCACAAAATTCAAAAAATGAGTTTTTGTCGTATAATTATCCTTTAAAACCTTTGCTTTACCTATGCAAAAAATTGGATGTTAGTCTGCACTCTTTCACGGTAAAATTTAGGTTTTAATGTATCTCAGAGAAATTCACTCTGCATCATTGCTTCACATTGAACACATCTATCTACTTTCTGGTCACTCGACAATGCCCCGTGATGCTCAATTTGGCCAAATTGAACAAAATATAAAAAATAATTACAGCAATATTATTTACACCAAAAAAGATTATGTTACGGCCATAACTACAGCCGTTTCGCAGCGCTTCCTAGTTGTAGAAATGAAACAGGCTGATTTTCTCGATTTTGACGTCCTAAAAACGTGCATTGTCATTAGGAAATCAACAACTACTAAATTTACACATGCAAGAAAGTTAATATTTGACTTTCAACACAAAGAAGGCTACGTAATATCTACTGCATACCGCACAACCCCAGATAATAGCCATCCCGTCAGACTGCAGAAAGGGAAAAAATCCTACAGTGTCAGTTTATTCAATGTAGCCCAGCAGACACTGCAACCAAAGTATTCCCAATTGCTGCCAATAACTAAGGAAAAAATAAAAGATCTCAAAGAATTATCAGACCTAATGCCTGCAACTGCAGTGAACTATTATACAAGATTGTTAAAGGAACTGGAAGAAACCGAAACAGTTGAAGCAGGTAATACAACATTCGACGAAGAGGACCAAATAATGGATTACACCAGTTAACATCAGAAGCTATCAATAAATAATATTGTAAAATTTCTTGGTGTTTTATTATATCGACATATTACACAACAATATTTTACTCAAATGTGTGTTCAAATTCATACAACATTTCAATAAACCGGAAAAATACAAAGGTTTAAAGTTTAAAAACTTTAACTGCATTTTGTGGCATAATTCGAAAATGTTGCGTTCACCCCTTCTCCACCGAACGCGTCATATATGGTGAGTACATAAAAATAAATATTTACTTGTGCATGTGTTCATAAGTAGGTAAGTCTATGTATGCATTTTCATGTGTTGAATGTGGAGATTCGAGGGCTATACATACATTTGTAACTGTACAAGTATTTTGGTTACTGAAAACCCCACTTTAACATCCTGTAGTCCAGTAAAGTAGGGGTCATCCATACTTCACTTTAGCGACCACATGCTCCCCACAAAGTGCACATTAATGTCAGGGTCTACTGTACCGTTCATTATTAAATAAAATATCATACATTAATAAAGATTTCTGTCATCAAATATAGGTCAATATAGGTCAAAAGTGAAAAATTGTGCCAGGGGTATGAGGCTTTAAACAGCAAAAATAATTTATGAGGGGGTTTCTGTGTTCCATTCAAACCCCTCACAATATGTACCTTTTCAATATAAAATTTTGACCCAGCCTACTGTATAGAGTATTTGAATGTACACCCATTCAGGGTCTCCCATTTAAAGGTGTTTATACCGAGTCTTTCCATACATCACAGTGATATGGGGAGCACCACTCAGAAGAGAAATCTCTAAATAGTGGGTATAAAGACAGAGGGTATCCCCTAACTCAAGATGCTGCCTCCCTACATCCCATCACTGTGTGGGTGATGTGGGTGATGAGATTTACCCAAATAAAAAATAAAATATATATATATATATATATATAATTATATATATACACTACTGTGCAAAAGTCTTGGTCAGTTGCAATTTCATTAATTTTAAGGTCATAAAGGTTAAGTGTACAAATGAACATTATAATGAAGTATATTTAAGTTAATAGCACATAGCACCACATAGAAACAAAAACCATCACCAAAAATAAATGTGTTCCTAATATTTGGTATGTCCCCCTTTTGACTCGATAACAGCTTGATCCTTTTCGGGATACTTTGCTGCAGACTCGAGAAAATCATTCGGAATGTTATTCCAAGCATCTTGCAAGACAGCCCATAGTTCATCCTGTGATTTTGGTTGCTTCTCTATCTTCTTTTGTTCCAGATAATCCCAAACAGCTTCAATGATGTTCAAATCTGGACTTTGTGGTGGCCATTCCATTAGTTGGAGCTCTCCAGCAGCCTCTTTTCTTTCCAAATATTTTTGACATTATTAGCAGTATGTTTGGGGTCATTGTCATGTTGGAACATAAAGTTCCGGCCGATCAGACGTAATCCTGAGGGAACTGCATGGTATATTAATATCTGTCTATACTTTTCAGCTGTCATGATTCCGTCTATCTTCACCAAATCACCAACTACATTTGCTGATATGCACCACCAGACTTTTATAGACCCTCCTCCATGCTTAATTGTTGGTTGTAGACAGATGTCTTTGAGATCTTCATTGGTCCTTCTCCTCACATACTGTCTTCTCTTTGTCCCAAATATCTCAAATTTTGACTCATCACTCCAAAGTACTTTTTTCCACTGTTCCATGCTCCATTGATGATGTTCCCGTGCATATTTTAATCTTTTGGCTTTATTCCCTTTCCTAAGTAATGGTTTTCTTCTAGCTACTCACCCATGAAGACCATTTTTAATCAGTACTCTTCTAATGGTGGAAGGATGCACTTGTGTTCCTGAAGTTTGAGCAAGTTCTGATGACAGCTCGGCACTTGATGCTCGTCTATTTCTCAGGGATGTAAGTTTCAAGTGTCTGACATCAGATTCCGAAAGTTTTCGAGGTCTTCCACTGCGTTTTCTGTCCGATACGGTCCCTGTTTCTTCTTTTTTCATGATTTCTCGTATTGCATGTCTTGAAACGCCGGTTTTTCTTGAAATTTCCAACTGGGAATTTCCCTGTTCATGTAAGAATATGATTTTGTGCCTGATCTCAATAGAAACATTCGTCATTTTGGTAGTCCTTACGTAAAACTTCAGAAAATACCTGAAACAATATAATATCCATTAATAAATTTAGAACCACTTAAAGAGTAGAATTATCATTTAATAACATCACAAAGGACATTAATTAACCATGAAACCATGTTGCTTTAAATAATATTGTGTACTACCCAGGGATGGGGTCAAATACATATTTGTATTTGTATTTACAAATACACAAAAATGGATATTTGCATTTGTATTTGAGAATTTAAAAACCTGCATATTTGTATTTGAATTTGTATTTGAGCCTTTTATTTGCCGTATTTGCTTCAAATACAGTTAAATACACTAATGTAATTTAAGTTAAATGTTTTAAATCCATTGTACAGACAGTAGATATCTTAATGTTACATTGGAGCGTAAAAAGCCCCAACGTACATGCTTGGACCCCCTTGCGGGGATGCATTATAATAAAACAGTCACATAGTGCAAGGACCTGTGCATATAACTACAAATTGATATGAACAGTAAAAATCAAACATTGAGAAATATGAATTTATTTTCTTTAATTATGCAAAAGTGCAGAAATATCAAGAAGTGTGAAATAATTTTCTCTAATAAAAATAATAAACAAGAGGAATTTGTTACTTTTCTTGCCTTGGTGTGAAAATGAAGTCTACTTTGATAAGAGCCAAAGTATTGCAATGTTAAGTTTTATACAATAAGTACTATACCAGTATTGTCTTACTTGAGGGGTAGCCGAAGTCAAGTAAATATTATCCGTTTATATTTAGGATGTAATTGGTACGAAATTTGCAAATGCATTAAAAATTGTATTTGCATTTTATTTGTATTTGAAGCTTCATATTTGTATTTATATTTGTATTTGGGGATTTATAAATTCGAATATTTGTATCTGTATTTGAATTTGGCCATAAAAAAAATAGTGTATTTGTATCTATATTTGTATTTGGGCAATTGTATTTGACCCCATCCCTGGTACTACCACTAAAATGTATACTAATTGTAACGTAAATGCCCCACTTGTTGATTACAACACAGTATTGGTCTATGGTGCTAAAAAATGAAACCTCAATTTAAATTAAATGTTGCCTTTAAATTGGAATGTGCTTCTACATATTAGATTGATTTGATGTATACAACCTCAAAACATCAAGTATATTCATTTACATTACTCTAAGATTTAGATGTACGTGATTAATCAGAAAAATATATACCTGGCTAAGACTTTTGCACAGTAGTGTGTATATATATATATATATATACACACAGGTAGCCCTCGATTTATGCTGGGGTTAGGTTCTTGGGGGGACAGGCGCAAATGGAACCCTTTATATAATGGAGTCAATGGGAAATCACAGGGTTAGGTTCCAGGCACCAAAAATTTTACCTAACCTTTTCAATACTGGAGTATTTAAAGCTCAGAAATAAACTTTTTTAATTAAAAAAACATGTTTTATTTTTAACCTACATAAATATAATAAATAAAAAATAAATTAATACATAAAACAATTAAATTTTGTACACTTACCTTCACATGTTTGGAGCCCACATGTGGTCTTATAAGCACCACTGTCAGGCCCCTGCATTGATGTTTTTTAACAGTAACGTAATGCAGAAGTTTTAGTTGGCTTTTGAAGGTCCTGGTTGAGGACCTTCTGTTGAAGGCCCTGGTTGAGAAGGTTGCCTTTTTTGAAGAAAGAATCAAGTGTTGATTGCCTGGATTTCTTCCTCCTTTCTTTAACAATTTCAAAATAAGGGCTCAGGCTTGATATGACACTCCTCTCCCAGTCGTGATCAATGTTACAGAGCTCATTAGTGAGGGACTCTACACTTGCAAGAATCCATTGTAGATCACTGGTCTTCATAATTTTTAGAGGGTCTTCTTCTTTCTCTTCCTCCTGCTGTTGGCTAAGTTCTGCATCTAACTCTTCAAGGTCTTCATTTGAAAGAGTCTCTGCATGACTTTCCAAGAGCTCAGTTACATCTTCAACTGTAACTTCTTCTAACCCTGCCTCTTGTGTCAGCCTGGTGATGTCTTCTACAACATTCTGTTGTGGCTAGAATCGTCTGAAGTCATGCATGAAATCTGGGAGAAGTTTACACCACACTCCATTTAGACAATCGACAGTCACTTCTTGCCAGGCTGTGTTAATGTCATTGATGCCCTTTAAGACATCAAACGACCACCAATATTCTTTGATGGTAATGTTAGACATGTCTAAAGCTTTTACCATTTCTCTAAATGTTTGCTGTAGGTAATAAGCTTTAAAGGTGGCTATTACTCCCTGGTCCATGAGTTGCAAAACTGATGTTGTATTAGGGGGCATGTAGACAATATTAACTTTAAATACAGTACAGTACTAAGGACCGTGAGTGGGAAAGTCGGTCCTTTTCTCAGTGAGGACCGAAATGAGAAGCGATGGTCCATTTTTAAGCAATTCCGGACAGTCTTTTTTAGTGATTTTAGTGTGTTCAGTGATTATTTGAAGTTCTAAAGAAGATGGATCATTTCCTCCAGAAGACTCAGAAAGAGACTGAGACTGAACTGAAACTTGTTTCAACACCTGGAGGAGATGAAGAATCTACTGATGTTAGTGCTTCAACTTCAAGTCAAGCAACTGGAGCTCCTAGCGGAAGAACTGAACCCAGCAATCCCTGGCCGTACCTGGACAAATACTTTGAATACGTGGGCGCCAAGGGTGAGCAGAACCTGGAGTACAAGTGCTTGCTGTGCCTGCCGAACAAGAACATCCTCTCGACAAGCAACAAGAGCCACAACAACCTCAAGCGACATGTCTCCAGTCATTTTGAAATGCTAGTCTTCTTGAAGGGAAACTCAAGCATTTAGCTTAACTTTTTTTTCATCATTTATGTATTAATTATAATTTACGTTAATAAAATCAAAGATTTCCGGTGTCTTTAATTTCATTTTTCATTTTAATCAAATTTTTCACTTATATTATATAAGGACGAAGGACCGAGTTGTTCCTAGGTCCTATCTTCAGAAAGGACCATGACCGTCGGTCCAGTTTGAGGCAAGGACCAGGACTGGAACCATCGGTTCTTTTTGAGGCCTGGGTGCCCACCTTTGTGTATATATATATATATATATATATATATATATATATATATATATACACACACACACACAGTAGTTACATATTTTTACCATTTTAAATTTTAAATTTTTAAAAAAATTGCAAAAATAAATATTCATGGCCTTGTGGATAGTGACTGGCGCTATTGCGAATCGGCCCAAATTGGACCAGCACAAAACAAGGAATATATATATATATATATATATATATATATATATATATATATATATATGCAGTATATATATATATATATTTTTATATATTTTTTATAAACCCCCCTCCCCCCTCCCCTAACTTATAACTCCAACCGCCCAACCCATAGCTTGTTTCCTGTTTTGTTTTGTTTTAAATTACTCGCGCCTCGGAACCAGCATTGAAAGGTTCGTAGTGTTAATTATTCCATTGTATTAGTGTTAATTATTCCAGTGTACTAATTTCAAATTTACTATATGTAATTTAAAAATAGCTTTTTAAATTTCTGGTTAATTTTATATGTAAATTTTTATAACTTTGAATTTAACCCTCTTCTTTTAGTCTTTTTAAAATTTGCTTTTACTGAATAGGTTTTATGGAAATTATTGTGTCTTGTTCACATTTATTTATTGATTCTAATTTCATATTGTTATTATCTAGCCTGATGATGAGCGTATTGCTCGAAACGTTGCGCATTAAAGAAGACTTTTCATGGCATTTACATTCCTCCTTGTCATTGGATTTCTCCTAAATATTAAATTGAAGCTTTGTAGAAGCAAACCGCATGACTATATATACTCAAGGTATGGACAAGATTGCCTTAGGGCTTATCGCTATGTTTGGAAGACTTCACGAAAGCTTCTCAAGTCAAAACTCGATTGTTATTTTCTTGAAATGTGTCGTACCTACAGGGTTTTCCCAAAATTCGTTTACTTCAAACTTTATCGTGACAATCTATATGACTCTGAATTTTATCAATCTTCCCTGGAATATTTATTAAATAATGAAATTAATTATAAAATCAAAATTTCAGACTCGCATAATAAGTCGCTTGAGCATCATATAATTACCCTTAAAAATACCCTTTCGTTGTTGGATTATTTATTAATAATTTCTCTTGTACAACGTGAACTTGAAAAGTTTCATTCTACCATTTCTGAAACTCATGAACGTAAGTTAAAGGCCCTGGGCCTGAATTCACCTAATTTTTTCAATTCTGATGAAGTAATTTTGAATTTTTCTAGTTACACCCTATCCCCTCGGGAAAGGTTTTTACTCTCACTTGGCTTGCAATTTAAGCTTCCGTTATTTCAAATATATAAGCCTTCATTTTTTCTTTACTTTGAAAAATTTTTAATGGCTTGAAAAATGTTCCCCATGTCGGTGATTTCAATAATTTTAAATGTCAGTTTGCTAATTTAACTCATGAATTTTTTTAACTCATGAATTTTTTCACAAACTTAGAAACCTTAAATTTAAATCTTTCATATTTAAGAAGAGTGACTTGCAGGTTATTAAGAATTTGGCAAAGAACCAGGAGATTGTTGTGACTAGACCGGACAAGGGCAACGGAGTTGTTATTTTGAATAAATCTGATTACATAAATAAAACTAATGAAATCCTAAGTGATGTTAGCAAATTCAAACAAATTCTTGAACCTATCAATAAAGTCATTTTAAGGTTGGAAGACCAAGTTAATAGATTTTTGTCACGATTAAAGTCTTTAAAGATAATAAAAAATGATACTTACTCTCAGTTGTTCGTATCTGGTTCTGATCTTGCTCAATTATACTGTTTGCCTAAAATCCATAAAGTTGGAACACCTCTCCGTCCTATTTTAGCTTTGTAACTTACCTACCTTTCAATTGTCAAAATTTGTTGTTGGTCTCCTGTCACCTTTTGCGAAAAATGCTTATACTATAAATAACTCTTATGAATTTCAAAAAGATCTTCTTAGTAAGAATTTCGATTCAAAAAAGTTTTTTGTCAGTTTTGATGTAAAGTCGCTTTTCACGAATGTACCTGTATCAGAAACTATTGCCATTATTTTAGATAGGGTTTTTAGCTCTGATGATAGTTTTCATGGTTTTTCATGGTCTTATTTTAAGGAACTTTTAGAATTGGTTTTTAAGCAATGTTATTTTACTTTCAATAATAAGGTTTACCAACAAATTGATGGTGTTGGGATGGGATCACCCGTCGGACCTCTATCAGCTGATTTTTTTATGACTCATTTAGAAAGTGTAATTTTTAGACAATCTCCCACCCATTGTAAACCAATTTTCTATCGACGCTTCGTTGATGACTCGATAGCTGTTTTTGATAATGCTGCACAAGCGCAACAATTTTTTAACTTCTTAAATTCTCTGCACCCCAATATAACTTATACAATGGAAACTGAGAAAAATGGCTCCCTTCCCTTTTTAGATCTTTTAATTTCGAAAAGAGGTGATTCTATTACTACATCAGTTTACAGGAAACCCACTTTTACTGGTTTGGGCATGAATTTCTTTAGTTTTACTGATTTTAACTATAAGATGTCGTGTATTAAAACTCTCTTGTTCAGAGGATATAATTTGACCTCTAGTTTTACCTTACTAAACGATGAATTTAATAATTTAAGATCATATTTTACCAATAATAGTTTTCCTGTTCAATATGTAGATAAACTAATAAGATCTTTCTTAAATAATGTTTATAGCCCTCAACTTTCCTGTATTTCAGTGCCTAAAGATATAAAATATTTCCTGGTACCTGAAATGGGTCCCATGAATAAAGAATTTAAACTTAAATTTACAAAGTTGTTAAGAAAATTTTTTTATCATACTGATTTTCGCATTATATTTATTAACAAAATGTCTTTAGGTAGCTTTTTCTCAGCGAAGGATCGAACTCCTGATTCGTTGCGTAGCGGTGTTCTATATTTATTTACCTGCCCAAGGTGTCTCCTTGGTACTTACATTGGCAGCACCGTGCGCTCCCTCAGGACTAGATTTTATTCACATATGGGAATAAGTTGCCGAACAGGTAAAATTTTAAATAAAAAAGAAGCCTCCAGTATTCGGGAACACAGTATAAAATGTAAAACTGATGTCACTTTAGATAATTTTAAAATTCTCGGTTGTAATTCTTGTCCTAACTCACTTAGAATTTTGGAATCTCTTTATATTAAAACATTGACCCCTTCTCTAAACGTGGATTCCTCAGCTGTCCCTCTAAATTTTTTATAATCCCCCCTCCCCTAACTTATAACTCCAACCGCCCAACCCATAGCTTGTTTCCTGTTTTGTTTTGTTTTAAATTACTCGCGCCTCGGAACCAGCATTGAAAGGTTCGTAGTGTTAATTATTCCATTGTATTAGTGCTAATTATTCCAGTGTACTAATTTCAAATTTACTATATGTAATTTAAAAATAGCTTTTTAAATTTCTGGTTAATTTTATATGTAAATTTTTATAACTTTGAATTTAACCCTCTTCTTTTAGTCTTTTTAAAATTTGCTTTTACTGAATAGGTTTTATGGAAATTATTTTGTCTTGTTCACATTTATTTATTGATTCTACTTTCATATTGTTATTATCTAGCCTGATGATGAGCGTATTGCTCGAAACGTTGCACATTAAAGAAGACTTTTCATGGCATTTACATTCCTCCTTGTCATTGGATTTCTCCTAAATATTAAATAGAAGCTTTGTAGAAGCAAACCGTATGACTATATATATATATAATTATATATATATATATAATACACACACACACACACACATTTAACTGCAATAACCACGCAGTATATTAATGTATAGAGACGACGTAAGTATAGAGGAGTGTTCTGCACACGAGGGAGAGAAATAACGAACAAATGAAAAATGAGGTAACCCACCCGGGAATGAAACCCAGGATCTTCCAATTGCCGGTCAGATATGCTAACCACTACACCACAGGGCCTCGATAGTCAGAAGTCACAATTCTCCTACATAGGGCAGAAACCAATGCCTTGAGAGGGCACCCTCGCAAATCGTGAATATGTGCATTTCACTGCAATAACCACGCAGTATATTAATTGCGAGGGTGCCCTCTCAAGGCATTGGTTTCTGCCCTATGTAGGAGAATTGCGACTTCTGACTATTGAGGCCCTGTGGTGTAGTGGTTAGCATATCTGACCAGCAATTGGAAGATCCTGGGTGGGTTACCTCATTTTTCATTTGTTCGTTATTTCTCTTCCTTGTGTGCAGAACACTCCTCTATACTTACGTCGTTTTATATATATATATATATATATATATACTCCTCGATTAGGTACTCCGGCTTGCCGGGCCGAGGGGGCTCGTACACCTCGTGGGTTGTTGAGGTTTCCTCAACTCCTCGCGGGGTGTGGGTGAAGAGTTACCTAGTTGCGTTCCCCCCCCTTCCTTTTCTTTTTGCTCCCCCTTTTTTTCCCATCTCTCCCGGAATTTCTTTCATCTTGACTCAGTGCTGTGCCTCTGTCAATCGTAGTATCTCCCCCCACCTGTTTGTATTTTGCAGTCTTGGGGTCATTGGGTGCACCCACTGGGGAGCATCGCTCCATGGCTGAGCCATGCTCTGGGGATGGTACTGGTGCCCGGACGCTGCTGCGTCTGGATTGGGTCTTTGCTTGGCCCTTAACGGACAAATCTCCGTAGTGCCAATCTGCTGTTTTTAAAATGACAGTCAGGTTGGGGGGCGGGCTACCCGGGACGTTGGGCCTGCGCCTTGAAGGATGCAGTGGCGGATGGTGCATCGCCTTGGGTCCAAAGCTGTCTTTTTTGTAAAGCTACTATTTATGGGTTCTATTTCTAAACTTCACTCCCCTCCTGTTGATGACTCTGGCCCGCCCTTAGATTTGGATAAGACTACTACTTCTGGTCATTCAGCGGCATCTGCCTCCGCTGGATTGACCTTCAAGCCGTATGGCCCCCTCTCGTCCTCTGCGGCATCTGGCTCTCGTGGCCGGACTCGTGGTGGCCGTAGGGCGGGGTCTTCGCAGCCCTTGTTCTCTTGCCCACTCTCGGTTATCGTTACACATGGACCTGTCCCTGCTGTCAATTTCTGTCTGGTGGACAGGTTCCTTGTTCTCCGCCCTTCCGCTGGCTCCATTCCAGGCAACTCGGAATGGGTGTTTCAGCACCTTAAGATGATAGGGGTTCCCTGTCGTTATGATATCCACCCTCTGAAGGATGGGTCTCTTCTTTTGAAGTCCCGTTCTTCGGGGGTGACTGGGTTCCTTCTACAGTTGCAGGATGTCTTGGGTTGCAGAGTATCAGTGACTCCCCATCTGCAATTGAATAGCTGTCAGGGCACCATTTTCGCTTCCCGTCTGCTGTCAATCCCGGTTGGCGAGTTGCAGGAGGACCTTGCCCCCAGGGGGTAACGAGGGTCTTCCGCTTTTTGTCGCACCGGGATGGTGCTCTTACCCCATCCGCTCATCTGCTCCTGACCTTTGACTCCCTTGTGCCTCCAGCCCAGGTGTTCTGGGGCATGGGTGATCGCTGGTCGTGTGAGTTTTCAGTGCGACCATATGTGCCTGACCCGGTTCGGCCATGTTAGCTCTGTGTGCTGCCATGAGGGTAAGCTATGTGTCCGCTGTGGTGGGCCTGCGCACCGTACCCAGTGCATGAAGCCCCCGCGGTGCTCGAACTGCTCGGGGGCCCACCCTTCCTCCTCTCGGGACTGCCCCATTTTCAAGTTTGAATTAGAGGTGTGGTCCTTAAGGACTACCGAATTCCTTAGTGTGCGGGAGGTGCGTGATAGGGTCTGTGACTGGGAGCCGCGGCGGGGGTTGTCCTATGCTGTGGCTCTTGGCCCTGGCGGGTCCTCAGGCCCCTCCCGTGCTACCCCAGCATCTACCGGAGTGGTGCCCCCCCTGGAAGTTCTGGGGGTTGGTGGTCCTCCTGGCACCGCGGGTCCTTCTTGTTCCTCTGCCTCACTTTCAGACATCCCATCTGATTCCCTGCCTACAAGTGCCCCTTCTCCCTTTCCAGCCTTGGGGTCTGGATCCTTGCCTGCTCGTCTCTTGGCTGGGGAAGGTGATGCCCGGAAGGGGAGGAGGAAGCGTCGCTGTGGTCGGAGTCCTTCCGACCCGATCCTGACTGCTGCTCGCCCTGCTTCCCCTTCTTCACTGGAGGGGAAGCGGCACGCTGCTCCTGATCCGCTCAGGACTCCTCCCCCCTATATGGAGGACTGGTGAGGCATCACCTCCCGGTGCCCCGACCAGTGTGCGGGTGTCAGTTGAGGTACACCGCCCCATGACACCCTCGATTACTGACTCTGTTCCCATAATAGACCCAGTCGAGAGGAGCCTGGCCCTTCTTCATGGAGTCTTTCTCCCTTCGGCTCCTGCTGAGAGTGGTCAGGTCTCTCTCCTGGATCTACCTCTCCCACCTGTGGTGGACCTTTCATCCCAAATTGGGATGTTGGGCCTCTTCCTTCCATCAGTCGCACCATAAGGAGGTGGCTCTGGCCCGCCTCCATATTGGCCACACCCACCTGACCCATGGCTATTTGATGGCCGAGGATCGGGTGCCCCAATGTCCCAATTGTAATGTCCTACTTACAGTTGCCCACCTCCTGGTGGAGTGTCCACTTTACTCTGCGCTGCGCGGAGAGTATTTTCCCTTTTTGGAGAGCGTCAGGCCTTGTGATAGGCTTGGCACTCTTCTATCTGAAGGTCCCTACTTTTCGATAACCAGGTTGTTCTCCTTCCTCTTTCGCTCCCAACTTCTTTACCGGCTGTGACTCCGCTATGATCTTTCTGCTTTCCCCCCACCTCCTCCTCCTCCCCTGTCTATTGTTCATTTCCATTAGTTGTTCCATACTCTTCATCCTGTGTTCGCTCTGCTATCCACCTTTCTTTTGGTGGCCATGAGCAGTCATACTTTGAAACAAAAACAAAAGCAAAAAATTATATATATATGTTAACCGCTCCGTCTATGGCCCTGGGGTGGTTCGGATCGACGGGGGTTCTGGTTAGGAGGCAAGCAACGGATGTGTGACTTGAAGTGGTTTTCTTCTATACTACTCTCCGAGTTCTTCTTTAGTGGCTCGGAGGATTCTGAGAGGCTTATTAAATTCTTTGGGGTTTCTCCCCGATTCTTCTTGTAACTTATCGGGAGATTCTAATGACTAAGTTTTCTGAAGAGAGCACGGCTCGAAGGAGAAGATAAAGACTTTTTCTTACTGTTTTACTCCTAAACTGTTACAGGTAATGCTCAGCCTCGTAGTTGGAATCAGAACGAACATGGAAGAAATTTGTGGGGTTTATATACCCCGATTCTACTAACATCATCATTAAATGTTGAAGAGGCTGTATTATTTTTGCACAATATTTGAAAATAAAGTAAATCTTTTAGCTGTGTAAGGTTTAAATGAATAAACAAGATATTTGAAGATGAAGCCATATTTTTATCTTAAATTGCATATTTTCAGATCTGATGTTATCACGATCTGCCAAGTTAACTAAAAGTGGAAATTGAACTATGCATCTTTACACTAAAATATGCATATGAGTAAAAATTAAAGGTTTAAGATTTACAATTAAATGCTTAGGTAAGAGATGACTTCATCTTTTATAACGAAGAAAGAATGTATACAAAACATGACATGGCAAAAGTTACTCAGGATTCATTATTAAGCTAAATCTAAAAAGATGATTATGAGATTTTAAAAAACAACAGGTCATCAATTATTTGGCAAAGTAGAAAGCACATCAAAATTTATGCCAATGGAAAAATAATAATAAAAAAAATAACAGTATCGCCGATTCTACATTCCTTATGGCGACACAATGTCGGGTCGGACATTGAGTACATTGTAATTTTGGTCTACTGTAACTATGATTATAATTATCAATTCATTTATTATCATTAACTACAATTTCATTAAAGTACATTGACTACGTTATTTAGTACATTACATCATTAAGTACAGTTTCATTAAAGTACATTACATTATATTAAATTAAAAGTATTACAGTTAATTATAATTAAACAGTTACTATAACTTTTTGTTTTTACAGTGTTTCATATTAATAGACAATTAAGATGTTTAGAAATATAATACAAAGTACATGGCACTTATGAGATAATTTATTTACGAAATAATATGCTATCGGAGGTATTTTATCTTTGAAGTGCTCGATTCTGTCTGTCAGCTGAATTCGAGAATAACTAACCAAGCATTTATGAATATCTTTAGGGGTGAACGCACTTAAAAATAAAAATGAAAAAAATATAATACGAGAACGTTTTCGAACGAAGGCAAAAGTTTTGCGTTTCATAGATTGACACGAGTAAAAATAGACTGATAAGTTGATAGGGCATAAGTAGACAATAGGTAGATGAATGAATAAGTAATAAAATTAATAAAGGATAGCGGTCAAGAAAGAACATGAATTAAGATGAATTAGGGAAACACAGTAATGAATAAAGAAGTATAAATCGAAATTCTATCCAAAAACTCGCTTAGGCGATTTTGGTTTATGTAAAAATGAACATTCAACATAAAACTAAACGAACATAAGTTCTGCATGAAGACAATGAATCCATATAATGATGGTGTAGGAATTGTTCATTGTTCACTTTTTATATATAATATATAATTATATATATATATACCAGATACCTCTTCCAGACATTAATTTATCTAGTTTATTCTGAAAAGTTTCCAAAGTATGGGAATTTGCTACTTCTTCATCTAAGCTATTCCAGAACTTCACTACTCTATTTGAAAAACTATGTTGTACTAACTGTGATTTACATCTTTGCTGAAAAACCTTAAGGCTATGGCCTCTTGTCTTATCATTGTGATCTTTTGTAAAAAGAGAGTGGAAGTCTATATTATCTAACTCATTTATTATTTTATATACTTCTATCATATTACCTCATAACCTTCTTCACTTTAGGTGCTCCAATCTATCTTTGTAACTAAGGTGTCTAAGGTAGGGTATCATCCTTGTGGCTCTCTTTTGTACTTTTTCTAGTCTGTCTTTGTCTTGCTCTAAATAAGAACTACTGAACTGAATGCAATATTCAAGAAGAGGCCTCACGTATGAAGTGTAGAGCCTACTTATAATTTCTGGTGATTTATATTCTGTGTGTGTTTGCATTAGGTTCAATCTAGCATTAGCCTTATTTCTAATTTCAATACAATGATTTGTAGGTTTAAGATCATGATTCACAATGACACCCAAATCTCTCTCTTTTTCTTTATTTATCCAGCTTTCATCCATGTTATACTCAAATTCTTGATTGTTATGACCAGGGCTGTGGAGTCGGAGGTGCATAGTTGGATGGAGTCGGAGCAAATCCTTCAGTTATAACCATAGCAGCCTAGGCCTAGGCCTAGCTCAATTTTATGAATAAAATAGATTTAACTTAATGTTTTAATATATAATATAATATACAGGGCTATTCAAAATGATTCACCTGATTTCAAATGAGAATATTTTTTAATGTTACAAATACAGTGATTTGTGATACATCAACCAAAAGAAAAACTGTCCAAATTTTGTCTCTCACCTCATAAATGCTCTATGTGACTTCCCCTAGTTACACGAGCAACGTCGACACAATAGTTGAATTCCTCCCATACTCGCTCCAGCATGTCCGTTGTCACTGACTCTACGGCAGTAACAAGCCTTTACACAAACACCCTGTTTCCTCGAACTGCCGATACCACCGACGGATGCTCTAAGCACCCGGTGGATCTGTTCTGTAACATCGACGAAACTCACGCTGCACTGTGACTACCGATTTACAGCTCGAAAACTGCAACACACAAAACGCCTTCTGCTGTGCGGATGCCATTTTCACACTGACTGTTTGTTGCTAGGCTAGGCCACGGCGTGACTTTGGAGTCCTCTCGCAGTGATCTTATAAAACTTGGAGATTTCCTCTTTCATGTGGTGTATGCCCAGTTGATGCACGGTTGATAGGTACGGAAGTATTCTCAGTTGAAATCGGATGAATCATTTTGAATAGCCCTGTATAAATAATATATAATATATAAATATATAAATATGTTAACCCCTCCGTCTATGGCCCTGGGGTGGTTCGGAATCAACGGGGGTTCTGGTTAGGAGGCAGCAACGGATATTTCTTCTATAACATTCTAATTCTTTTCTCTCGCTTTATGGGGTTGACAGTTGTTAATTCTTCTCTTTCTATAATACTCTGATACTTTCTCTTGGTACGGTACTAAAATTACACTGGTCAACAAAGATTTTTCATCAGAGTAAAATTTGTGTTGGCTGGATAGCATTTTTCACGCTGATTCCAAAACTGCATTCAGATTTTTTCTAGCACGTATAATTTTCAAGATGAAGGCATATATATAGCTACACAGATTTAACCATTTTAAATAGGCAAAATACTAATATTTCAACATTTGATTGTGTTTATTTTATTGTGTTTTTTTAGTTTATTCATCTTATTTATTTCAATTATCTTAATTATACATCTTATGTATTTCAGGTGTGAGCTTTTACGTCTAGCAGCATTGTGATTCAGGCAACAACGCCGTGCTTTGTGTGTCAAAAGATCAGTCCAGTCCAAGAACTTGTGTCAAGTTGGTGTACATTTTTTTTAAATTTATAGTTTGCTCAGGTCAGTCAACATGCCTCGACAATGTAAGAATGACCCCGACAAGTTCTGTTTTGTATGCGGCCAGTTGACAACTAAAACACAGCAATGAAGTATTACAACTGACATTAAGAAAATATACAAGCTATACTTTGGTTGCCATCTAGGTGACCAAGATAAACCATGGGCGCCACATCAAATCTGTTCTGGCTGTTCAAATGGATTACGTGATTGGCTTAACAAAAAGAAAGCTTCAATGCCATTTGCCATACCCATGATATGGAGGGAGCCGAGAGATCATCATGAAGACTGTTATTTTTGTAGTGTGAACTTAATGGGGTTTTCTGTCAAGAACAAACACCAGATTGTATATCCAAACTTGGATTCAGCACGTACACCAGTAAAACATGATGAAACATTGCCCATTCCAATTCCCCCAAGTGATAGGCTAGATTCTATCAAAGATGACATGGAAAGTGATGAAGGTGCAACTGGCGTTTCCGGACCATCCACAGAACCAGAGTACACTTTTGAAGGTAGACATTTAGAGCCTAAAATGTTAACCCAAGGACAGTTGAATGATCTTGTTAGAGACTTATCACTGTCTAAAGAGAAATCAGAGCTTCTCGCCTCAAGACTAAAGGAGAACAATTTACTTGAGAACAATGTTCGTATTAGTTACTACCGAAAGCGGAATTTTGAATTAACAGCATTCTTTTCAGTAGATGGTCCTCTCTGTTATTGCCATGACATCAATGGACTATTTACAGCCATATCTCAGACGTATGTGGCATCTGAGTGGCGCCTCTTTATTGATTCGTCGCAGAGAAGCCTGAAAGCAGTTCTTTTGCATAATGGTAATATAATGCCATCCATCCCCATTGCCCATTCCATCCATCTAAAAGAGACATATGACAATATGGATATACTACTTAAGGCAATCAAATACGACAGTCATCAATGGAATGTTTGTGGAGATCTAAAAGTTATAGGAATGCTTATGGGTATGCAGTCAGGATTCACAAAATTTTGTTGTTGTTTCCTTTGGCCACTTAGGTATACATATGTCCCAGGGATAAGCAATGTCCAGTCTGTCCCTTTAGTGGATCCCCAAAAGATCTATCTGCCACCTCTTCACATTAAACTTGGTTTAATGAAGAATTTTGTTAAAGCAATGGGTAAAGTCAATTCTGAAGGGTTCCAATACCTTTCAAGGAAATTTCCGAAGGTTACTGCAGCAAAATTGAAGGAAGGAATTTTTGTTGGGCCACAAATAAGGGAGGTTTTGAATGACACTGAATTTGAAAAAGTCCTAAGTCCGCTGGAATTGAAGGCTTGGCTGGCGTTCAAATGGATATGTGAAAACTTTCTTGGAAGCAACAAGTCACCTGCGTATAAGGATGGAGTCAAGAACCTCCTTGATGCCTTCAAAGAAATGGAGTGTCAAATGTCATTAAAAATTCACTTCCTGCATTCCCACTTAGATTTCTTTCCTGAAAACCTTGGTGCAGTGAGTGACGAGCAAGGAGAGCGCTTCCATCAAGATATTCAGATGATGGAGAAGTGCTACCAAGGATATTGGAATGAAAGCATGATGGCGGACCATTGTTGGATGCTGTATCGTGACAATCCAGGCCAAATTTACAAAAGGAAATCACACTCACAGCACTTTTAATAAAATAATGTATATATTCTTTATTTATGAGTACATTGAATAAGGTATATGATGTATTTGTTGTTTAGCATTCCTAAGTGTGATATATACATCCATAAATTTTCTTATAGCAATATCAAAAACTTAAAAATATCAAAACCAGTGTGTCTATATAACTATACGTGCTAGAAAAAAATAAAACCAGATTCGGAATCAGCATGAAAAATGCATTAAGAAAAGTGTGATCATGTTTGTGATGAGAAAAGGTGTTTCATTTTGTTGGCCAGTGTTATTGACTTTTCTTTTATAACATCGACTTTACTGACTAAATTCCTGAAGAGAACAAGGCTTGAAGGAAAAGATAAAAACTTCTTTTACTGTAGTTTACTTCTCAAAATGTACAGGTAGTGCTCTGAATTTACAGGGGTAGAGGTTTGACCTCTTTCAACCATGGCTCAGGCCGGAATCTAAAAAAATTAAGGAGGCAAGGGGCCTCTGCCCCCTCCCCGCAGCGAGGCTGCTAACAAGGGAGTCTCATAGCAGTGACCATAGCAGAGAGCCGTAATGAAGTGAAGTTCATTTTACAAATACATGTATAATATAAGCCTAAATGTTGGGGGACAGCAGTTGAAGGTTAAGTTTCTCCCCTTTTAAACACGATCAGATGTTTGAAAGATTCCAAATAAAAATTTTAAAAAAATAAAAATAAAAATTGTATTTTTTTTTGCCGCGTCTTCATTTCTGAAGGCGATATCATTTCATAGTAGTACATAAGTACAATTTAAGTACATGACGGTACATTTTCATTTGGGTTTATTACAATTATGAATTACTTCACATTCGCTTATGATTGTCCCTTACAGTTCTATTAAAGTACATTCTTACATTATATATTAAGTCATTACATTCAATTACAGTTTCATTGAAGTACATTACGTCGTTTACCATTCTTACAGTGTTTTTATATACCGTATTTATGCATGGTTATAATGTATGGTTATTATATATGGTTATTATAAGCACACCGGACAAAAAATTAGTCACCCCTCTCAGAATGTACCTAATAACATGTGACGGCGCCTCTGGCCTTGATAACTGCACGAATCTGGCGAGGCAGAGACTCTACGAGGTTGTGCATGTACTGAACATCGATTTGCTGCCACTCGTTCATCAGCTGGTCCCGAAGTTCTGCCAGAGTCCGTGGGTGTCTATTCCTGCGCTTCACTTTCTGTTTCCAGCCTGAACACCACCTTCGACGCATTCAGGATTAAAGGCTTCATTGGACCTGCGATGTGCTCGTCGCCTCCCATCATTGGAGAACAAACAAAAACGGGACTCATCGGACCAAATTACACGTTTCCAATCTGCCGCAGTCCAGTTTTTGTGCCTCTGAGCCCATTTATAACGTGCCAATTTGTGACTTGCTGTTAACAGCGGCCTCTTCCGTGGTACCCTGCTCCAGATGTCCATCGCATGCAGTTCTCGTCGCAATGTCCATTCGGAAATTGGTCGCTGGAGAACCTCATTGGTTTCTTGGAGCAATTGTTCTCTGGTTTGAAAACGATTTGCAGTTACTAGACGAGAAACATGGCGGCAGTCACTAGTGTCAAGAAGTTTTCCGGCCACAATTACGCCGTCGATTTTCAGTTGATTGCGAACTACACCACTCTTTGTAAACTCGCTGGACAGTACGCGTTGACACACCAACAAATTGGGCTACTTCAGACATTTTGTGTCCGTGGGCTCACGACCCATTTTGCAGACTATATCCAACACACACTTTGTTCTTCACCACCTCACGAAACAGATCTGATCCTGTGTGCTACATCACCGCTACTTTTTACTTACCAATGCTACATCAGCGCCCTCTGTGTGACCTTGAACTTCCTACTATCGGTGCTATTAGGGGTGACTAATTTTTTGTCCAGTGTGCTTATATGGTTATTATACAGGGTGGGTGGAAAGTAGCTCCCTATTTTGGATTGGTAAAAAAATACGTATATTATCCATTTATTTCAGAAATAATATGAAAAGGTAGGCATACATGGTAGGTTTTCTCTAAAATTCAATGTGGGCTCCAACTCTTTCCACCAGCTTCTGGAGCCGCCCAGGAATGGCATCCACTGACTTTAGCAGGAACTCCGGCGGGATGGAGGACATGACTTCCCGAATTCGGTCCTCCAGTTCTTCCAATGTCCTCGGTTTGGTGCGGTAGACTTCTTCCTTTACCCACCCCCAAAGAAAGAAGTCGCACAGTGTCAAGTCGGGGCTCCTGGCTGGCCATTGATGTGGACCACGATGACCCATCCAACGCCCAGGGAAGTGGGCATCCAGCCACTCACGGACAACAAGAGCGAAGTGCGGAGGGGCGCCATCTTGCATAAATATCAGATCGTCGATGTTCTCCCATGTGCTGACAACCGGCCAGACCTCGTTTCGCAACATAGCAAGGTACCGCTCAGCATTCATGGTGTTGCGCAGAAGGAACGGGCCCACAACCTGATCTGAGGTCATATCACACCACACCGTTACACTGAACTGATTCTGCCATTTTTCAGCGGTAACCGTGCGACTTCTTTCTTTGGGGGTGGGTAAAGGAAGAAGTCTACCGCACCAAACCAAGGACATTGGAAGAACTGGAGGACCGAATTCGGGAAGTCATGTCCTCCATCCCGCCGGAGTTCCTGCTAAAGTCAGTGGACGCCATTCCTGGGCGGCTCCAGAAGCTGGTGGAAAGAGTTGGAGCCCACATTGAATTTTAGAGAAAAACTACCATGTATGCCTACCTTTTCATATTATTTCTTCTGAAATAAATGGATAATATACGTATTTTTTTACCAATCCAAAATAGGGAGCTACTTTCTGCCCACCCTGTACTATATGGTTATTATATATGGTTATTAGTACAACACAAGTACATGAGCACATACAAGATAATTTATATACAACATAACATGTTATATTATATTATAATATGTTATAAATTTGGATCAGAGTGAGAGGAGATTTTTATCTCAGAAATGTTCGACTTTTGTGTCATCAGCGGATTCACCCACTTGCCTAAGCCTAATGAATATCTTGTGAGGGGTGAACGCACTTGAAAAAAAAAAAATAAAAAAAATTTCATGTGGACGTATTTTACATGTACGTAATACAATAGGTTGTGTGCGTAATATATGGACTGATAGGTTGATAGGTATCAGTAGACAATAGGTAGGAAACAACATAGATAATGATGTATAGAGAATGAAGTTTCTTTTTATTATTAAAGAATTTACCATATATTGAACATGGAAGATATCCACATACTAAACAGTGATTCAGTGTTCAAGGTATGCAAAACGTGAAGAGAATTAAGTTACTTTATGATGTCATAGTTATTGAATTTGTACGTATAATACAAATCATTATTAGGAAGATTTACAAGAACGAATTAGAGACAAAGAGTGGGTATTAATGACTAAGAAGTACAACTACAGGTTCCAATCCTGTTATATGCAATGTGTATGCATAATCTAGGGACGAGGGTGAGATGCAAGACAACCATAATAATTATAATAAATTCTATACAAATGAAAAATGGAAAAGGATATGACTAAACCATAGAAATGGTAGATCGTAGGGTTGTGACACAAACAAAAATAGAAAGCTACAAATAAATTTTTTAGCCAAACTCGCGTTAAGCGATTTTGGTTCTTATGTAAAAATGAATATTGATTATTCATTGTTCATTTTTACATTGCTCTCCCCTTTAAAAATGATATTTATACAATAATATAATAGGGTACAATTCATACAATACAATTGAGAAAATAACATCTAACAAATTCAAATTAGATGACGACGAATTTTTCTTTAGATTACAAGTTTTATACGGAACAAGTGTTATTATGCTTAGTGTTATTATAAAGTTATTATAAAATATAAAAAATTCAAAGATTAATACTTTAATTTAGACAAACAATTAAGTTAGACAAACAATGATATTGTTAAAATTTTTTACAAAAATTTTATTTTTCTGTGGGAAAAATTACATACATAATGAATAGTAGATAAAAGGGAAAAACGTAAATCGTACAATCTATAAACTAATTTTTATTGACTGTTGTAGGTACAAATCGAATTACGTAGTAGATGATGTATAGACCTATGGTCCAGGGTTGTGGAGTCGGAGTCGTGGAGTCGGAGTCGTGGAGTCGCAGTTTCAGGGCAGAGTCGGTAAAAAACTTCCGACTCCAATTTCTGTGTCCTGTGTCACCTTTAATTTCTAAATCCTAAATACTAACATTTAGGTTATTTAGTTTTTTTGGTCAATAAACCTTATTCATTGATAGCCCTAGATTAAGTTTTTTTAATATTTTTTTTTACATTTTCAGAATATACAATTAATATTTATTTAAATATAAAATATAAAATTTCACACTTAGTTCATCAATTTTAATTCATGTAATTTTCCGCGATAAAGGCTATCCATTCATCATTAATTATAAATAATCAACCTCAATATGGCTCATAAAATAAAGTCATCAGTGTTGAACATTTTTCTATTAGTGATGATGGAAAATATTTTGCTTGTCAATGTACAGTTAAGGATAAAAAAATGATAAGGAAACAATTTGTGGTGAAAGAATAAGTACGTTTACTGGGGGAAATCTCATTCTCCTACACGAGCTTCTAATCTGAAATGTCATCTACAGCGACGACATCCAGAGATACTAAAGAATGTTAACAAAAAAGATGAAGAATGCAAAGCCTAAAGAAATTAAAAGAGTAGCATCAACATCAAAGCAAAGACTTGTTACTTCATTTCTTGTTAGTGACAAGGTAACTGTAACCATCTGCAGCAAATTTCAAAAAATACATTATTGAAATGGTTGTAAAAAACTCTGTTCCTCTTAGATTATTTTCAACACCAGCTTTTGTAGGATTAATGGCAAAATGGTGCGTAAGCTGGGGGTTTCCTTGGAAAGAAATAGTATAAGATCTCTTGTAATCCAAGAAGCAAACAAACAAAAAGAAACTTGTACTAAAAACTCTTCTGCAGAGAAAATATATCTTTTTGAAAATGGATGCATGTACACGTATGAGGATAGTGATAAAAAGATTGTAATCTATACATTGGCTATAAGATACACAGAGGCCCAACACACAAGTGATTGTATTCAAAAGATAGTGCTTGAAGTATTGGAGGAATATGGCTTGCGCAAAGAACAGGTGCTTTCAATCGTCACAGACAATGCTAGCAATATGATCAGTACTGTAGAAAAATTAAATGATGTTACAATTGATGATAATGATAGTGACCTGAACATACCAGTATCTTTAATTGAAGAAAGTGGAGGAGAAGATGATCCTCATGACTTTGAATACTTACCGGAAGCTGCTGCAAGGATTTCAGAAATACACCACATGCGTTGTGCAGTGCATACTCTTCAGTTGGCTATTCGTGATGGATTGAAAGGAAGGTATGCAGCCAACTTGGTTGCTATTGTGCGAAAAGTTGCTACAGTTGCTAGAACCCCAAAGATTGATGCCATCCTCAAAAGAAGAGCTGGGAAAGGTGCTATTATTGATCAGGCAACAAGATGGGGGTAGTACATATTTGATGATAGCTCGCATTCTTGAAATAAAACAGTTCCTCTCTGATATGGCCAACCCTGAAGTATCAATGTCTGAGGCTCATTGGGAACAAGTCAAAGAACTTGAAAGCCTTTTATGTTACCCTTATACAGTAACAAAAATCTGCAATCATCAGATCTTACATAAGGTCATTTTTATAAAGAATGGAAACCCTTATTTTTTGGCTCTCACAAATTGGAGGCATGATAGCTGATGAGATGAAAGCATCAATGATACGAAGAGAGAGTTCCCTTCTTGACAATGGTATTCTACTGGCTGCAATTTATGTTGACCCCATGTGCAGAGTCATTTTGACAGGAGATCAAAAAAATAAGGCAAAATCTACACTTTGCGATATGGCCATTCGCATGAAGGGATTTCAAGAGAAGGACCAATCGGGACTACAACATGAAAGTGATGAAACTGATGAAATTCCTATCTACAGTAGCCCATCTTTATCAAGCTCAGAAGATGAATATGAAAAGTTTCTTGATGACCAAGAAAAGATTCAAAAGCGTCGCCGTGTCCAGTCAGAAGAATATGAACGCCCTACGGCTCCAACAAAACAGGATAAATTCAAATGGAATCTTTTTGCTGCACTGAAAGAAGTTGAAAAAATTGACCGCTTTACAAAAATGGAAGTAATGAAAGCTATAGAGAGCTATCCAGAAATTGTACAGGAAGCTGCCCTTGCTGTCACTGCCCTACCCCCTATGCAAGTTAGTGTTGAGCGCCTTTTTTCTACTCTTCAGATCATCAAATCTGACTTAAGAGGACAGATGAAGGAGGACCTGACAGATGCCATCCTTTTCTTATGAACAAATTTACCTACCGTAACATGTAATAAGTAGTTAAGATAATATAAGCATTTAATTTTATATATATAGTAAAAGGTTTATGAATTACGATTTATGTTTTCAATAGGTTAATCATTATTAATTATATAAAATTTCTAATATTTTATAAATTTGTTAATCAATTTTATTTTCTGGAAATTATTAACAGTAGCATCGGGCCTACTATGTAATTAATTTTGTATTTTTAAATGTTAATTCAATATGTAATTGTGTAAAAATTAATAAAATTAATTGAAAAAAGCCATCAAATGCATAGTTATAGCCACTAGGTTAAGAAGGGTTATTCAATTTTAAGTAGGACTACTACTGGTTAGACCTTAATTATGTTTAAGAGAATCTTTTTCATTTATATATATATATATACTGTATATATATACAAATATATATTATTGGAAAAAATAAAAATCCCTTAATATGATAATATCTACAAGTCAATATCCTTCTTAATATTTGAATGTTCCCTTATCCTAGAAAGTAACCTGACAATTCATGTGGTGGTGATGAAATGTCTTATTATTATGATAATTATAGAGTGAAACACTAGAGGAGTCGGAGTTGTATATTTAAAATGTGAGGAGTCGGAGTCGGATTTTTAGATTTTTTACAATGTGTGGAGTTGGAGTCGGATTTTTACAATGTGTGGAGTCGAAGTCGGAAAATTTTGGACCGACTCCACAACCCTGCTATGGTCAAATGTGTATTTGTGTGTATTAGGTACAAAGTGTGTATCTTATAATTTTGAGATTAGCTGAGAGGATTGTTAAATTAACTGAATAAATGCCTGAGCAAAAATTTATATATAGTAAGCAAAAATGCTTAAGATTATATAAATAGCATGGTTAGCACTTACACGCAATGAAAGAGTTTATTATGATCTCCAATGATTTTAGCATAAGGTTTGTATATATAGTATATGACGCGTTCGGTGGAGAAGGGGCGAATGCAACATTTTCAAATTATGCCACAAAATGCAGTTAAAGTTTGTAAACGTTAAGCCTTTGTATTTTTCCGGTTTATTGAAATGTTGTATGAATTTGAACACATATTTGAGTAAAATATTGTTGTGTAATATGTCGATATAATAAAATGCCAAGAAATTTTACAATATTATTTAGTGATAGCTTCTGATGTTAACTGGTGTAATCCATTATTTGGTCCTCTTCGTCGAATGTTGTATTACCTGCTTCAACTGTTTCGGTTTCTTCCAGTTCCTTTAACAATCTTGTATAATAGTTCACTGCAGTTGCAGGCATTAGGTCTGATAATTCTTTGAGATCTTTTATTTTTTCCTTAGTTATTGGCAGCAATTGGGAATACTTTGGTTGCAGTGTCTGCTGGGCTAGATTGAATAAACTGACACTGTAGGATTTTTTCCCTTTCTGCAGTCTGATGGGATGGCTATTATCTGGGGTTGTGCGGTATGCAGTAGATATTACGTAGCCTTCTTTGTGTTGAAAGTCAAATATTAACTTTCTTGCATCTGTAAATTTAGTAGTTGTTGATTTCCTAATGACAATGCACCACCTGAACTCCTTGATGAACTTATCTCGCTAGTTTATCACCTGTCTTTAAACCTAAATTTTACCGTGAAAGATTGCAGACTAACATCTAATTTTTTGCATAGGTAAAGCAAAGGTTTTAAAGGATAATTATACAAAAAACTCATTTTTCGAATTTTGTGGCATTCACCCCTTCTCCACCGAACCCGTCATATATAGTGTGCATACATGCGTGTGTATGTGTAGGGATTTGGAAGGTTTTTGAATTAACAAAGTTTAAAAATAATGTCTAATAATTTAAGATGGGTTTAGGGCTATAAAATCTTTGGATCAATCCCAGAATAGGCACCTGAAATCATTTTTAGGTGCTTAATCTGGGATTGAGGCAAAACACAGGTGCTTAATCTGGGATTGAGGAGAAAAAAATATAAACAGGTTTTAGAGATATAATTTCATTGTTTTTATCAATATTTGAAAAAATCAACTCTAACCTAACCTATACCAATTTATGTGGCAAGATAGATTTGCTTCAGATGGATTCAGAAACATTTGGGCTCATATTGCAGGAATTTATAATATCTAAAATTTTTCTTTATTCATTAAACCACTTTAAACCTTTTATAACTTTGCCTTTATTACATTTGTAATAAACTTTGTATAAACAATAAATTTTGTAATCATCAGGTTTTTTTTATTTAATTCCTTGCAAGGTGCCTATTCTGGGATTGAGGTTGAACGCAGGTGCTTCATCTGGGATTGAGGTACATCAGGTGCCTATTCTGGGATTGACCCAAATCTTTTAAGTTTAAGTCAATTATTGTTAAAATCTAATTACAGGTAGTATTAATGATGGTGTATGCATATGAGTTTCATGTGAAAGTGACTTGAAGTACGGAAAGAAAATGAATTTGAATATGTATCAAAAGTAATAGAATTCAATTAGAATTATCGATTTTACGTAATTAAATCAGTTACACGTATATTAAGGTAATAAAAAAAAATGTACTTAGAGGACCTTACAAGTAATGAAAGTAAATCTAGTGGTATAAAAAATTAAATTTTGAAGATGGAATTAAATTTGACTAGTAACATTCCTAGCTATATATGAACTATATAACCATTAACATTAACCAGAAGTATTGGTACTAGTGATGTAGCGGATGTCATTTTTTTCACATCCGCGGATGCAGATGTTTGATTTCAACATCCGCGGATGTGGATGTCTACATTTTCGTTATTTTTTAGGATATATTCGAGATTTGTTGTGTTTAATGTATATAATAAGTTATTATATAGAGAGAGCTGTAGCTATAATGTAGTACAATTGATTAATTGTACAATAATTGCTGTACTTTTCTCTGAATATATAAAATAATATCAAGCATCTAACTAATATAGAAATCAATTAGTGAATTCGTCTGCAAATAAATTTGTTATATTTTGTTGAGTTTCAGCCACAATTAGAAACCATAATTGTGTTACCAGGATGCGGGACGTGAACCCAACTCAAATGCACCCCCACCGACCTCTTTCCCCAACCTCCACCCTTATAGAAAGAGATCTTTAATTAGCTTGATAACTATTTATATTAAGTTTAAAGTTTTATGAGGCATATTTATAAATGAGTAATTAAAATAAAGTAAACTAAGATGTTCATCGTTTAATGTTCAAACTTAATTATAGGAAGGTTATGCTTAAGGAACATTAATTTTTCTGCCTTTTCTGCTGCCAGTCTGTTTCTCTTTTCATCATATATTAATCCAGCACTGCTAAATAATCTCTCGCTTGGTACGTTTGTTGGAGGACAGGCTAAATGTTTCCTTGCAAGTTTACTCAAGTATGGATAGATATTCTGCGTATTTTTCCACCAACTAATAGGATTGTCACATGCAGCCAGGCGTTTTTCTTGGTGATAGCTCTCGATCATTTTTACTACATCTTTTGACATCGCGTAGGTCTCGTCATTGCTGCTTGACTCAAGAAACTGAGAGACAGATTCTGTGATAGATTTGCTTGTTGAAGGTGTTGTTCTGTCACTGAAACTTTTTTCTTTTGGTAGGTGGCGAAGCGACAGATTCAAGAGATTGAAGCTCTTCAACTGCTTTGCCAAGTGATGATTTAACTCGTTCTAATGTACTAGGTGAAAATAACTTAGCTTTGTAACGTGGATCTAAGTAGGTTGCAAGAGAGTAACTTCATACAAGAACAGCCTCTCATCTTGTCGCTTGCATCACTTTTGCGCACAATGAACTAGTTCTATTAATATAGTAGAATTTGATAATTTCCACTTATTAATGACATTTTATCTCAACGGTCCACATCCGCACGACATCCTCAGTCCAAAGTGCGGATGCGGACGCGAGAAAATGTGCGGATGTGACCTACATCACTAATCGGTACGATAATTAAATTAAAAAAATCAAGAATACAAATTAAAAATAGAAATCAATTATGCATTTTAATGAACTAAACATAAAATATACTTAAAAATAAAAAACACAACTTAACATAAATTGAGGTTATGTTCCATAGTACCAAAGAGGAATTAACCATGGTTGAACCATTGCTCTGGTTGACACTGGGTTCAACTGGGGTTCGGGTGTTAAAATAAAATAAAATAAAAAACAAAGTTTGGAGTATTACATTCGGGGGAATTGAGTGACTAAGCAAGGGGTATAAGTCTGAAATTGACAATTGCATCTTTTCGTGAGCACTTTGCTCTTTTTTTCTTAAATTGCTTGTCACACTACTTAGAACAAAAATTAAAAGTTCAAACAAAATGGAGGGATGGCATGTTCCTCATATACTGTACATTACACTAATTATCAAAATCATTACAACCTTTGTGAAAACAGTTTTGGTTACAAATAAGAAAATACATAACTATATATTTATATACGCAACAATGGCATGAAAAGAAAAGACAAATTGGTCAATTTCCTTCTTAGAAACTAAAAAAAGTTAAACTAGAGAGACAAACCGGTCAATTCAGGTTGAATTTAATTCTCTTTTACAACCAAAAAAAAAGTTGAATTAAATTCTTAAATTACATTTTCTTAAATTACAAAGAAAAAGTTGAATTCAATTGACTGCATTGAAATGACTTGGGACTCGAAAACTGACTTGAAATCTATCAAGTTGTAGGGTTGGCACTCACTGTACTAATGCTGTTGTGGAAAATACAAAACAATTTGATGGATTGTATGTACCACCTTTCCTCAAGAAAGGTAGATTTGTCTTCGCTGCTGATAATACAGATTTTGCAGAGGACACTGTAGATGGCAAAGGCACCACACATGGCACAATCACCACAGTGTATCAGAAGGCAGATGCACCTGGAGAATCAATTGCACCCAATTTGGAAGTTAGTGAGGCAAAAAACCTGTCAGTTATCCGTTATCATGTACCCATCAAGCCTTGCAGTAAACCAAAACCTGGGCCAGTCAAAAGAGCAAAGAAATTCAAGGTGTGTTCCACAGGTATTGCTGAATCCTATGAACTAACCAATCTTGGTTGGATGATTGCATCTTCTTTATCTAGATCAACCAACAGTGAATCACAAAGCAGTATCCCAGGCTGGGCAGGCTACAAATCATTTGTGTCATCTAGTCAGTGCCTTGCCTCTACTTCCAGAGATTGCACGAGTGGTCTACCATGCTGACTGTGATGTTGCAAATGTCTGTTGAAGAGATTGGCAGTTGGTGAAAACCACCCAACTGTCATAACCTTTGACATGGCCCTGTACAAGAAGGCAATACAGTTGCTAGATGCAAGACCTAACTTGAAAAGAGAAGTTGTTCCGAGACTTGGGGAGCTGCATGCTGTGATGGCTGCACTGAGGGCACTCGGAGTCTCAATAGAAAATTCTGGCATAGATGATGCATAGATTGAGGCAGATGTATATGGGCCTGCTACAATGAGACAGATCCTCAAGTGCAGCCACTACAAGAGAGCACTCTGTGCACATCCATTTACATGGCTCTGTATGAACTTGCTCTAGAACAGTTCTTCACAGAGATGCCACAACTAAAAGAAATCTGCTTGAAACCAGCAAATGAATTGCAGGAAGCCTGCACAAACACAGCTTCTGGGACAAGTGATGGAGCAGAATGCATCAGAATTGCTAACACTCACCTGCTTCAAGTCTTGACCAATGAAGCTGTCATTCAACAGCTGAAGAAGTGGGAAGCTCAAAAATCATCTAACACTATGTTCAAGTCATTGATGAATTACCTCCACTGGGTTGAAACCATCTTGTTCTTTGTTGAAGCATCCAGAAATGCTGATCTCATTCTCCATCTGGAGGCTGGAGAAGCACTCAGCAAGCTGTTTTTCACAATGGATTGAATAAAATACAAACGCCTCTGGCCAAGGTACATCGCCAACATGCACAAAATGATGACAAGCCATCCAGCAACATGGCGAGAATTTCAAGATGGAAACATATCTGTCACCAAGAGCAAGATTCCATTTGTCTCAATAGGTGCAGACCATGCCTGCAAACATCTCAAGATGATGAAGGTTCATTCTGGCCTAATTGGCATTTCCAATAATGCGAATGTTAGGCAGCGGTTCTTCTTGGCTTCTCCAGAGATGTCGTGCCTCTCAACAGAGTTTAAAGGACAGTTCAGGCTTCAAGTAAACAAGCCAGAGGAACATGATGATGTACGACCCAGTGCTGTCAGAAAAGAACATGAAGCTGTTGACAAAATCAAGGCTGCAATACTGAGCCACGGGAATCCCTTTGCTGTTGAAGGTGATCAGCTATACAATTTCATCACACATGCATATGTATGACAGGAGTATGTTCCACAAATCTTGAACGTTGATGACATTGGACAGAAGCTTTATGAAGATTATGTCACTGAACGTATCAATGGAGATGTTAGTCTCTGGGCACCAGTCAAAAAGCAGAACAAGATATATATGTCTGGCAGCAAGAAACAAACTTTCAAGTTCCGTGACCAGACAGTTGACCTAAAAAAGACCAAAGATCTCTATGGTCAGCTGATGGTTCTCACCAGGTCAAGCAGGGACATCAATCAGAAGAATGCAGTTGGCAACTATGAGTTCACATTGACTCCAAGAGCACTATTTGCACCAGATGGCTCAATGCTGCCATGCACTGACAAGTCCAAGCTGATACAGTCTTGAGAAGCTGGCAAAAACAGATGAAACCCAGGAACAGACAGAAGCTCTAGCGGCCAAAGAGCAGGATGATGACAGGGGTCCTGTAACATCATCTCAATCATCGTCATCAAATCAAAAGATCACCATTGTTGATGGAATGGTGCTTGTCCAGAAGATGACAAAGAAATCAGGGACAATCAGCATAGTCAAAGATCTAGCCCAGTGTTTCAATGACAGGCTCGTGAGCTTGACAGCAGGGTTCAGTGAGGTCATCCTGGTCTTCGATACATATAAACCTGACTCACTAGAGGAAACTAGAGATAGATGATGACAAGGAAAAGCTCCTATACAGTATCAGGTTGCAGATGATACAAACATCAAACACATCCTACTGGCACGGTTTCTATCGCATGAAAAAAATTAAAGCAGATTTGACAGACTATCTCGCCAAAGCAACCCTTGATTACAACAAAAATTTACCTCAGTTAATCATCATATCAGCATCAGGTCACACCAGAAGCAACAGAAACATGCACTTTGCAGACAACAATCACGAGGAGGCTGACACATTGATGATCTGCCTGGTAGCAGAGGCATCACAGCAGTGTCCTGATGCACAGCTAGTATTCTTCACTCCTGATACTGACGTCTTGGTTCTGGCTGTGGCACACTATGACAAGCTCTGCAAAAAGACATCTATTTTTATGGTATCAGGTACAGTTGAAATAGAGCCAATCTGGAGAGCTTTGGGCAAAGAAAAGGCGCAAGCTTTACCTGTATTCCACGCATTCATTGAAGCAATGTTGGAAAAATCTCAGGAATAGGCAAAACAAAATGGTTTCATCAGTATATGAAAGCTGACATGCACTTAGAGCACTGATGAAACTACCGGAGAAAAGTGAACTAACACAGGAGGTGAAAGACGTATTGGCCAAATTTGTGTGCTCAAGCTACTGTCCCAAGGATATTCACATTGCAAGTATCCCTGATCTAAGATGGGGATCAGGTTAAGAATAGCGAACCCAAAATTCAACAAGTTAAGAATAATGAACCCAAAATTCAACAAGTTAAGAATAGCGAACCCAAAATTCCACAAGTTAAGAATAGCGAACCCAAAATTCCACAAGTTAAGAATAGCGAACCCAAAATTCCACAAGTTAAGAATAGCGAACCCAAAATTCCACAAGTTAAGAATAGCGAACCCAAAATTCCACAAGTTAAGAATAGCGAACCCAAAATTCCACAAGTTAAGAATAGCGAACCCAAAATTCCACAAGTTAAGAATAGCGAACCCAAAATTCAACAAGTTAAGAGTAGCGAACCCAAAATTCAACAAGTTAAGAATAGCGAACCCAAAATTCAACAAGTTAAGAATAGCGAACCCAAAATTCAACAAGTTAAGAATAGCAAACCCAAAATTCAACAAGTTAAGAATAGCAAACCCAAAATTCAACAAGTTAAGAATAGCAAACCCAAAATTCAACAAGTTAAGAATAGCAAACCCAAAATTCAACAAGTTAAGAATAGCAAACCCAAATTCAACAAGTTAAGAATAGCAAACCCAAAATTCAACAAGTTAAGAATAGCAAACCCAAAATTCAACAAGTTAAGAATAGCAAACCCAAAATTCAACAAGTTAAGAATAGCAAACCCAAAATTCAACAAGTTAAGAATGGCAAACCTAATGTTTCAACATGGAAAAATACTTAAAAAAAAATATATTTATTAAGAGAAATTGAAATATTTAATAAGAAGCCACTTTAAAAAACTAGTTTGCCTAGCATAATAAAACAATAGGATTTTAATGGAAAGGATATTGTGATGCAATGGTGGCGCAAAATTTTGGGAGCTATTAAAGAATAGGGACCCCAGCCTTCTTTAGTTAGCTTTATAAGGCTAACTAACAAAAATATCATGACCTAACCTAACCAATTATCAAGGACGTACAGTTAACCTAATGATTGGTTAGGTTAGGTTGTGATATTTTTGTTAGTTAGCCTTATAAGCCTAACTAAAGAAGGCTGGGGTCCCTATTCTTCAATAGCTCCGAATTTTGTTGGGGTTGTAAAGTGAAAAATTTCAGATAATATTAGTATTAAATAAAACTGAAAAAAAAAAAATCAAGTTTCTTTACAAATTTGCAGTAGATGAATGCGATACATATTTTCTGTAATTTTAAGTCGCCTATACATATTTTCTGTAACTTTAAGTCACTTTATGTAGATAAGATACGTATGATATTTTCAAACATTTTTTGTAACTTAGTACAGTAACTAACGATAAGAGGCTTTATAATTGGATTATATATATCTCATGTAAAGAAAAGGTTTTTACAAAATTCTCCATGTTAAGAATAGCAAACCTAAAAGTTTCCATGTCAAGAATAGGGAACCCAAAATTATCCATGTCAAGAACAGCAAACCCAACACCCCATGGGCTCGCTATTCTTAATGTGATCCTAAGATGGTATCTGTTTTGTAAACACCTAGCTGAAAGCAACAACTTACCTCCTACACTTGGTGCACTTGAGGAACACATCCAGCGTGTGCGGTTACAAAGCTGAGTTTGGTATCAAGCCAATGTTATGCAGCAACAGCCTTTTGACTCCCTGAAATTTGGTTACTATCAGGACAAATGTGGCCAAATACTGCCAGTCACCACAAAGGTTCCTCCTGCCCCACAAGCCATCATCGAGTTGATCAGATGCCACTGCAAAACCAACTGTTCCACACAGAGATGTTCATGCAGAAGGAATAACTTGCCTTGCACAGAACTATGCTTGTGCGGCACAGAATGCGAAAATGATGCAGACTGTAATGTTGAATATGACACTGAGAGTGATGATGATGTGTAATGATGTGTCAAACTGAGATAGGAAATACGTCTACTCTATACATATGCTGTTGTCACTACCAACAATTTGTGTGTGCATTTTTTCATGAAAATATAAACATAATTTCACAAACTTCTTTTCTTGGTTTTTAGTATTCATAATCACTAATTTCACATAAGCTTTGGATTCCTTGGGCCTGGAAACATAGGATTAGCATTTAGAATGAAGTTTCAGATCACATTAAGAATAGCGAACCCATACTAGGGTGTTGGGTTCACTATTCTTGACATGGATAATTTTGGGTTTGCTATTCTTAACATGGAGAATTTTGTAAAAACCTATTCTTTACACGAGATATATATAATCCGATTATAAAGCCTCTTATCGTTAGTTACTAAGTTACAAAAAATATTTGGAAATATCATACGTATCTATCATACGTAAAGCGACAAAGTTACAGAAAATATGTGTAGGCGACTTAAAGTTACAGAAAATATGTATAGTTATATTTTAGTTTTGTGTCAGCCCTCATTGGAAATGGATCACTCAATGTTTGAAGAGATTGTACAATGTACAGCCATTACTTGTTGAAGATACTTTACCAGTGATTAATTGGATGAAACAGAATGGACTTCTTAGGCGTGAATTAAAATGTGCTTCATGTCAAACATCCATGAACTGGAGAAAATGTGCTGCCTCAATTGACAAATGTGTGTGGAAGTGTCAAGTCAGTGGTTGTCCCAATTATAAACGAAATGCATCCATAAGAAAAGATTCCTTTTTTGCAAATTTGAAGGTTAAACTTAAGCAACAGGTGCACGCAATATATTGCTGGTGTAGTGAAATGAGTGAATTGCAAGCTTCTCAAATTTTAAATATTTCTTGTACAACAATAATTGATTTCTATAATTTCTTCAGAGAAATCTGCACAAAACATTTTGAACTTAACCCAATTAAACTTGGTGGGCCAGGAATTGTAGTTGAAATTGATGAATCATGTTTCACCCACAAACCTAAGCACCATAGAGGACAGGGACCTAGAAGTCAAGTATGGGTGTTCGGTTTAGTTGATACAAGTACAGTACAACCCCATCAGTTGGCTATATGGAAATTGTGGAGCATAGAGACGAGGCTACCCTTTTGCCAATAATTGAAGCAGTGGTCAGAGAAGGCTCAATTATTCACAGTGATCAATGGCAAGCCTATAGAAATTTAGCCAGCAATCCAAATTACCAGCACAGGAGTGTTAACCACTCTCTTCATTTTGTTGATCCAGAGAGAGGCGTTCATACGCAAACTATAGAGTTGTATTGGGGAAGACACAAAGCAAGAATAAAGAACATGTGAGGGTGTAAACATGAGTTTCTTCAAGGTTACCTGCAACAATTCATGTGGCTGGAAAGAAATAGAGTTAATAGGTTTATGCAATTTTGTGCCACCATTGCATCACAATATCATTTCCATTAAAATCCTATTGTTTTATTATGCTAGGCAAACTAGTTTTTTAAAGTGGCTTCTTATTAAATATTTCAATTTCTCTTAATAAATATTTTTTTTTGAAGTATTTTTCCCTGTTGAAACATTAGGTTTGCCATTCTTAACTTGTTGAATTTTGGGTTCGCCATTCTTAACTTGTTGAATTTTGGGTTCGCTACTCTTAACTTGTTGAATTTTGGGTTCGCTACTCTTAACTTGTTGAATTTTGGGTTCGCTACTCTTAACTTGTTGAATTTTGGGTTCGCTACTCTTAACTTGTTGAATTTTGGGTTCGCTACTCTTAACTTGTTGAATTTTGGGTTCGCTACTCTTAACTTGTTGAATTTTGGGTTCGCTACTCTTAGCTTGTTGAATTTTGGGTTCGCTACTCTTAACTTGTTGAATTTTGGGTTCGCTACTCTTAACTTGTTGAATTTTGGGTTCGCTACTCTTAACTTGTTGAATTTTGGGTTCGCTACTCTTAACTTGTTGAATTTTGGGTTCGCTACTCTTAACTTGTTGAATTTTGGGTTCGCTACTCTAACTTGTTGAATTTTGGGTTCGCTACTCTTAACTTGTTGAATTTTGGGTTCGCTACTCTTAACTTGTTGAATTTTGGGTTCGCTACTCTTAACTTGTTGAATTTTGGGTTCGCTATTCTTAACTTGTTGAATTTTGGGTTCGCTATTCTTAACTTGTTGAATTTTGGGTTCGCTATTCTTAACTTGTTGAATTTTGGGTTCGCTATTCTTAACTTGTTGAATTTTGGGTTCGCTATTCTTAACTTGTTGAATTTTGGGTTCGCTATTCTTAACTTGTTGAATTTTGGGTTCGCTATTCTTAACTTGTTGAATTTTGGGTTCGCTATTCTTAACTTGTTGAATTTTGGGTTCGCTATTCTTAACTTGTTGAATTTTGGGTTCGCTATTCTTAACTTGTTGAATTTTGGGTTCGCTATTCTTAACTTGTTGAATTTTGGGTTCGCTATTCTTAACTTGTTGAATTTTGGGTTCGCTATTCTTAACTTGTTGAATTTTGGGTTCGCTATTCTTAACTTGTTGAATTTTGGGTTCGCTATTCTTAACTTGTTGAATTTTGGGTTTGCTATTCTTAACTTGTTGAATTTTGGGTTCGCCATTCTTAACATGAGGTAAATGGGTTCGCTATTCTTAACTAGTGATGTTAAAAAATGGGGGGTTTTTATGTCCATGGTTTTTGTTTTTTTTTGTTTTTTTTAATAATTAATATAGATATTGCCAATTTCATTATAAGGTATACTTTTGCAATGATATATATTATAAAAATAAATAAATAAATAATAAAATAGGCCATATGGTACCAGTATAGAATGTCATTTTCAGCCTATTTACAGTGTGGTGGGATTCGGATTAACCTAACGGTCGCACCACGAATAAGAATTTTTCTTTTGTTTAAGAACTCCACGAAACCAGGCTGCTTACCTTGAAGGGTTGTTGGATCCAGGCTCGCTGCCCAGACCTCCAATTCCATGACTGCTGGCTCCTGCCACCAACAGTTTCTTACTTGCCAGAATAGCTTCCTTCTGTTAGTGGCATCCCTTTCCTAACAGAACTTAAAGTTCCCTTGGTCCAATAACGGTCTTCAGCCTCTCAGACAAACCCAGCCTGAATTTAGTTTCCTCTGTTATGTTCTTTATTTTCTCTTGTCAAATTACACATTTAAACTATATTTTTTATTTACATTTCCACACATGCGCCAATTGGTTCCCCCCACTTCTCAAAACTCGAGTTTTGACACACACGCCGACACTTTTAAACCTCAGAAGCGTCTCTTTTACTAAATTTGTTTATTCTTCTTTTTTTTTTTGTTTGTTTGTTTGTTAAAATGTTAACAATTTAGTACGTTATTATTCATTTAACAACAGGGTTTAACAAGCGACTGTCCAACTCTCACTCTTTTTCCCATACTAATTTAATAAAACTGTTTTATTCCTCATTCCTTGTTTACAAGTTTAACATTTCTTTATATAACTTATTGTTTAGTCTTTTCATTCATTAAAATATTAACATTAACATATCTTATAACATTATTTCTTTATTTATTTGTTTGTTATTAATAATAATTTAGTACTTAATGTTTATTATCTTAATGCTTAATAGTTTATCTTAATGTTTATTTACTTATTACTATTTTGTTATAACATACTTATTCAATAATTATTCATTCTTTACTATTTACTTTTTATACGTATTTAAGACTTATTGGTTATAATACTATTCTTTTGTAAAAATATTAACATTTACATATTAACATATAACATTCCTATTCATTATTTGTTTGCTGGAAAGAGAGAGAGAACCATTAAAATCCTATCTATAACAAATATTTCATTCAAAAATCAAAGAAATTTAATATATAAATAATAATAATCAAGGCCAGGGGGAAAGGGCTGAGAACTAAAAGGGGGAAGGGTTCACCCTCCACAACAGAAAAAAACTGGCCTCTTTCTTGCACTGAGTCTTGTATCTTGAGATCCGTTAAACTTGCGAGAACACTGGCTGGGAGCTGACTGCCCATTGTCCAACCTTTCCAGGACTCTCCCATCCATGCCTCAGATTTTGAATCTCCCACTTAACTATCCTTTAGACCCGCGATGACATATTCCCCCCCCCCCCTGAGACCATCCATATATATATATATATTATATATATTTATTAGTGTCCCAATTTTTTTGTTCCTGAAGTTTGTTATGCACACACCCCTAATTTCTTCCACTCATAAAAACATGCCAGCAAGATGAATTTCATTCGTGTTCTTTAATTTTAAGGGTCCCCTCAAACCATGTGTTACTATTGCTGAACAGCTACTCTCTACCTTATACTAATTGTAGCATACTTCTTTTCAGGTTATGGATACAAGAAAGCAGGAGACTGTGTGGTTGGTGGGGGTGTTGCGAAATGAACCCCTGGAAACGCTGTGTCAACTCCCGACAGTGGGAGATGTTCTTTGACGTCTGTTGTTCTTCACTCAGAAGAAAAAAACGTCCACGGCGGAAGCTGCCAATGTGGTAGCTGATGAGGTTATGGCAGTGTGGGCTCAGGCATCTATTCTGACCTCCCACAAGCCCAAGTGCGTCGAGAGGATCAAGGCCCTCTCCACGGACTACGAGAAGGTTGCCAGAAACCGAAACCATGGGGGAGAGAAGCAACTGGAGCGGGAAAAGGGATTCCAAGCCAACCTGAATACACTGTTCGAAACAGCTCATGCCAATGCCATGAAACTCATCAAAGTCCCAGAAGATCGAGACTTTCTGAATGACCAGCGAACCGTGCGGAAGATGTACATCAGAGGAGAGGACCTGGAGTTTGCTCGCAGGGCAGCGGAGCGGGAGAAACGCCGAGCAGCTGAAGAGAAGAGGAAGAAAAGCCGTGAAGAGATGGACTCACTGCAAGCAAAAGGAACGGTGAAAAGTGGGTCTTCTTCTTCTTCGGAGTCCATGGCCAAAGCATCCAATGATGATGTCCAATATTCCTCTCCTGGTCCTTCGGCTCCTCGATCCACTCCCAAGGATGGCCAAGTGTCGGCAAGGAGGATCATCCAATATCCCAATTTTGCTGCAGCCCTGGATCGAGCTGGAACCTCAGTATGCCAAGCGATGCACATTGTGGCTCCAGCACTCGCTGCCGCGGGAGTTGAGTTAGCCTCGGTCACCTTGTCCAAATCAAGTCTTCACCGTTCACGGCAGAAGTCCAGGAAGAACTTGGCAGCCGGAATCAAGACCAAGTTCAATCCTGATACGCCGCTTGTCATCCACTTTGATGGCAAACTCCTCCCTGATTCGGATGGAGGGAAATCGGATCGCATACCAGTGCTGGTCAGCGGAAAGAATCTTGAGAAGTTGTTGGCAGTCCCAAAAATCCCTGACAGCACGGGACAGCGGATGGCTGGAGCTGTTCTGAAGGTGCTGGACGATTGGCTGCAAGTTCAACCATGGATTGCCAGTCTCTGCTTCGACACAACAGCAGCGAATACCGGTATTCACAGCGGCGCTTGTACGATTATCCAGGACCAAATGGACCGCCGCGTTCTTTTCCTGGCTTGCAGACACCACATGATGGAATTGGTAATCACCTCAGTCTTTGACCTGTTCTTCAGGTCTTCTGGCCCCGAAATTGCGCTGTTCGCTCGCTTCAAATCCCAATGGGAGTTCATCGACCAGAAGCAGGCTTCTCTGTTCAACGGCGATGGCCCAAGCGACATCCTTTCGGAATGGGTGGTGTTGAAAAAAGAGCAGATTGTCCACTTCATTGAAGACCAGCTTGAAGTTGGCCACCCAAGAGACGATTACCGGGAGTTCCTGATCCTCGCTCTGGTCTTCCTCGATGGTCATGGCAAACGAGATCTCCGGTACAATCGTCCTGGAGGATATCACCGGGCCAGGTGGATGGCCAAAGGCATTTACTGTCTTAAGATGTTCATCTTCCGAAGCCAATTCCACCTGACCGCTCACGAGGTCTGGTCACTCGCAGGATAAATGTCTTTGCCATCACCATCTACCTCCAGAGGTGGTTCGAGGCTCCATTGATGGCGGACGCGCCTGTCAATGACCTGGAGCTGTTGGAGGACCTAGAGCGGTACAAGGCGGTGGATCATGATATAGGTACAGCTGCATTGACGAAATTCCGGGGCCACCTCTGGTACCTAAGCGAAGATTTAGCCGGACTCGCTATGTTCTCCTCCAAAACCACCGATGCAGAGAAGGCAGCCATGCTCCAAAACCTGCACAAGAAGACCAAAAACCCAAAAGATCTGCGTCGGCTGGAGGGAAAGTGTGTCTTGACCGTGAGACAGTTGGATTTGAGCACCTTGGTCACGAAAAGGACTCAAAACCTTTTTCATTGCCTGAAGCTGCCAGTTCCAAAAACCCCCAAAGATCTCGAAGGATGTGCACCATCGTTGAAGTCTGTGAATGACGCGGCAGAATGGGCGGTGAAACTGGCGGAAGATTTCAATGAGGGCCTGACAAAATACGAGGAGGAACGGCAGCTCGTGTACCAAGTCGTCGAATACCACCATCAGCAGTTCCCCTCAGCAGACAAAAAGATCCTCTGTCCCCCAAAATGAAATGTGCCATTAGGAAGAATTTCCATTTCCTTTAATTTAGTCATTAGAAAGAATTTACATTTCATTCTTCCATTCTAGAATGATTAATGCTGAGCATTTACGTTGTGTTCATAGAGGGTCGAATAAACAAGGTCAATGAGGGGACCCTTCCCCTCCTAATAGGCCAATGAAATTTCGCACATTTTTTCCTTTCTTCAAGTGTAATTAATTAAAGGTGTGTGCGATTTCACACTTGCAAATTTTTATTTTCACATGTGAGGCTGGGACACCCTAATATATATATATATATATATATATACATACACCCATATACCAACATACACATAAATACTTATATACACATATTTATATCTATTATATAGGGGCCTACCCCATACACGCATACATCCAGAATTCCAGATACATATGCACACATACTCACATATATACCTACACAAACTCATACACCTCTATTTCGCCCTTTCATTACCTCCAAGATCATTTAGCACATACAGTAATATCCATACAGCCAAAAGAAACCGATTAAGCACAGACAGAGCAGCAAAGCTAGTATTTATATCCCAAAATGCAAAATTCCAAGAGAGTGAAGTAAAACATGGTGCTACATTGGCTTCGTCAACATCCAAATCTGCAATAAGTACCAGTACCTGTGATATTGAAACTATATGCTCTAATCAATCTAGTGATAATGATTCTTCAATGGAAATAGAATCAGATAATGAAAGTTAAACAGCATTAGGTTAACACAAAGTTTAAAGAAAGAGATGAATATTTTTATTTTTTTTATTTTTCTATTTGGAATACCGGTATATATATATACACACTGGTATTCTTGCCAATCACAATTGTATATATTGTTTTATACCAGTATTATGTATTTTTTATTATGTATATTATACCAGTACCTGTGATATTGAAACTAGCATATATGCTCTACCCAATCTAGTGATGATTCTTCCATGGAAATGAAGGTTAAACAACATTAGGTTAACAAAAAGGTTCAAAAAAAGGTGAATATTTTTTTTTCTATCTGGAATATATATACTGGTACTCTTGCCAATCACAATTATGTATGTATTGTTTGAAACGAGGAAGAATGTTTTATGTTCTAGTTAAAAAATATATATACATATAAAAAATGAGGGTTTGTTTTTCCTTTCTATTATATACTTTTTGCATGATTCAGTTTTTCTAAAAGATGACTATATATTAGGGTGCATCAAACGCCCTTAGGTTCTTGGATTTTAATGTCTATTCTCTCAAATGTTACACTTGTTGCTAGAAGTGTGTATGCCAAAAATTAATTAAATCGGAGGTGGTCCTGGGTGGCCACCGGTCACTTTTATATTTTCGCGGCAATTTTCGGGGGCCGCGCTATGTAAAAATATCTATTTTTTTTATTTACTAACCAGTTGACTACTTACATTGTTTCTTTTAATATAGAGTTGCTAAGGGGTGATTTACATAACATTTGAGAGAATAGACATTAAAATCCAAGAACCTAAGGGCGTTTGATGCACCCTAAAGGGGTGATTTACATAAAACATGTACCATAAACGAAACTTCACTTATAGTCTAATAATATCCTTTATTGTCTTTCAGAAACAATGGAAGCTGTAACAATGGAAGCTAAGAAGACCAGATTAGCAAGTGCCATTTTTGGTCTTGGCAATGCTCTTACAGAAGGAGATGGTACATTGACAGGAGTCCGCCTCCCAACTTGCCGGCAGGTTTCTTCGATGCGTGATGTGGCACATCCAGAAAGAAATATGTGAAGGCAAACAAACACAGCCACTCAAATGGAAATCTGCCAGCATAGTCCTTATCCAGCTGAAAAACTTCTACACTAAAGCAAATATTCCTATGCTTTCAGACCATCATGCTGCAAACTAATACTTGACTTCTTAATGACAATAACAAATTGCGTCAAATACCTGTTTCTCGCAGAGAATCTCCAAACACTTTGGCTAAGTTGCAATCGCCTGAATGAACGTCTTGATAGACCTTTGGTGTATGGACAAAAGATGCAATGACAACATTAAGAATGAGGAAGATAGAGCATTTTTAGAGTCAATGAAATCTGACAGAGTAGCCTCATTTGGTAGTGTTGACAAGAAGAAAGCTGATAAAGATCGTAGAAAGAAAAATGCATCTTAGCGGAAGCTTCAAGACGAGAACGTCATGAATCATCCAGTGTACAAGAGATAAAAGTTCTGTATGCTCTGATGATAGTGCCTCTGCAGATAGCTTGGAAGAAACTGAAGAAGAGGCGATTCCGAGCTTCAAAGGAAGCGTAGTCACACAGATCACATATGCAGGTACGTCTGCCTTTATTCCTCATGATATTCTGAAAAGGCCTTCAGTCGTGTCTGTTGCTACTCGACTAAACATAACTCCTGTTCAACAGGCTGTGCTCACCGAAGCTGTAATTAAGAGGCAGGAGGTGATCCACGTCGTGTGGCCAAGTCGTATTCAACTGATGATAAGGCTCGACGATCAATAACAAGTGCTATCGCCAAAGATATTCGAGAAAATTGGATCGCCCCAACAGCTGCACACTTCACTGGGATGGCAAGCAGATGCATACGCTCACAAACAAGAATGGCAAGGAGAAAGATTGCCAGTGTGGGTTGGAATGCCACTGATGTAAAGCTACTGGGAGTGGCTAGATATCCTTGTGGAAGTGATATGTCATCAGGTGACATCATTGCGAGCACACTTACACGTTCTACATCATGGAAGTGCAAACAGTCAGTTGTCAACTTATGTTTTGACACAACAGCATCAAACACTGGACACGTTACAGCTGCCTGTGTTACCATTCAATCAAAACTGGACCGTGCTCTTCTGTGGTGTGCATGTCGCCATCATGTTTGGAGAGGTAATCCTGGATCATGTGTTTGACACTCTCAAAATTGAGACATCAAAGTCTCCAGAAGCATCTTTGTTCCAAAGATTCCAGAAGAATTGGGAACGCATATCGCATGCAAAGGATGAAAGTTAACCAAAATTGACATTTCAATGTACAATGATGATGCACAACAACTGCTTTTATCCTGCAAAAACAAGGTTTTAAGCACAATCCGCACAAGCGCTTCATACTGTAGGGAAGACTACAAGGAAATGGCACAACTCTGCCAGGTAGTCCTCGATGATGATGTCACAAAACAAGGAACACTCCACAGACCTGGGCATGCATAAGCAAGGTGGATGTCAAGATTCTTATTCCATCAAAATATGCCTACTTGAAGAGCAAATTTCTGTACTACCTCGAGGAACTGTAACAACACACACATCAACAGGAAAACTGAAGGAGTTTGTTGTTTATAATTTATTGTGATTGGTGGCTCATATGCAGTCTGCTTCAAATGCCCATGGTTTGATTTGTGCTTATACAAGACTCTGCTCACTATAAAGCTGTCAACTCAATCATTCAGTCAGCGCTGTGAAAGCCTTTGATAGACATTTGTGGTATTTAACCCCAGAACTGGTTGTTTTGGCATGTTCAGCAATGCAGTACCTCAAAAGGAGCGTCGTGCCCTTGCAGATGTGTTACTGGCCATACAACCAGAATGAAATGCCAAGCACTCCAAACACCGCTACGGTTTGGATATGGCACCGTCATTTCCAAAAATTACAGAAGCGACAACCCTGGCTGATCTTGTGAACGAGGACTCGTGGTTTACAGTGACCTTCTTCACCTGGATATGACCTTCCTAACAGAGGATGTTGACAATTGGCAGAACAATGACCACTTCAGGCAGCCAAGTCCATTGTGGATGGGTTAAATGTTGTGAATGACCCTGCGGAGAGAGCAGTAAAGCTCACAAACTGATTTTGTCTCAGCTGCAAGAGGAGAAGACACTTCCAAAATCTTCTTCAAGTGGTTGAATGTGACCGCAAAGCGAGGCCAAATTTGCGGAAATGAGCAAAGTTGGAGTAGTGACATTGGCGTTGTGTTTTATACATTTCAACTTTCAATCAATGTGTATAGTAATACCGAATATTTGTATATTAGTATTATAAGTAATACCGAATATTTGCCGAATATTCGGTGCATCACTACTAAATATATAAAGGTGGCCGGTGGCCACCCAGGACCACCTCCGATTTGATTTATTTTTTGCATACATACTTCTACCAACAAGTGTAACATTTGAGGGAATAGACATTAAAATCCAACAACTTTTTGAAAATCATGGGGCGTTTAATGCACCCTACATATATACTAGGTATAACTGTATAAGCATGGTACCGTAGTATAGTAAATTATAGGTAATACTAATATACTTATTAGATTAAAGGAAGAAAAATATGGAATACGTTTCAAACAATAAAAAACAAAAACAAAAAAAACAGACTATCTTCGTTTTAAACAAAAAAAATGACAAAAAAAAACAAAAAATGACAATAAAAAATGACTCGCATCACTAAACGGGACACCCTACTGGATATGTATGGTGGAGCGCGAGAGCAACTCACTCCTCCACCAAAGCCAGGACTAGAGGAAAGGCCACCAGCTTGACCTCCGTGTGAAGAGAGACCAACGCACGAAACATCATAACATTCATAAGGTAAGGTAAGGTTCATACTGACTCAACTATTTCACTTTCTTTTATTGAATTTATTTCTATTGGAGACAAATTTGACTTTCCATAAATAAATACTCCACCACCTTCAAAATATTTACACTCATAATAAAAAAGTTCATAGGCATTTAATTCATAGGTAATAATATTATCTCACTCACTTAATTGATTATTTAGTATACTGCTAAATTTTATCCATGTCTCAGTTATGATCATGATATCTGGTTTTTCAATTTCAACATGTTTTAAATTCATCTATCTTATCTTTGATGCTTCTTGTATTTGCATAAAATATTGAAAGAGAACCTGCAACTTCAGTGGCGGATCCATACCGTCTTCCGGAAGACAGTCAGAATTTGGAGTACTAAAATTTTGATATACTACATAACAGTTAATTCCTGAACTGTGCAATGTACTTTTATTGCACAGGCAAAATTAATATAAGTATTTTGAATTTTTTTTTTTTTAATAAAAAGGTAATTGTGATGTGTACCATAATTATTCTCTTGTATGGAAAAAAGTAAATGAAAGAATTAATAAAATAAATGGATCAATCCCAGAATAGGCACCTGAAATCATTTTTAGGTGCTTAATCTGGGATTGAGGCAAAACATAGGTGCTTAATCTGGGATTGAGGAGAAAAAAATATAAACAGTTTTGAGAGATATAATTTCATTGTTTTTATCAATATTTGAAAAAATCAACTCTAACCTAACCTATATCAATTTATGTGGCAATATAGATTTGCTTCAGATGGATTCAGAAACATTCGGGCTCATATTGCAGGAATTTATAATATCTAAAATTTTTCTTTATTCATTAAACCACTTTAAACCTTTTATAACTTTGCCTTTATAATAAACTTTGTATAAACAATAAATTTTGTAATCATCAGGTTTTTTTTATTTAATTCCTTGCAAGGTGCCTATTCTGGGATTGAGGTTGAACGCAGGTGCTTCATCTGGGATTGAGGTACATCAGGTGCCTATTCTGGGATTGACCCAAATAAATTTATTGTAAGTCAATCTCATCATCAGGTATCCTGTCTGATAAATTAACTTAACATCAATAACAGTTATTTTATTATACAAAAAACATGATGTATTTTCGATCATTTTAATAAAATGGTAACATACGGTGATATGCATTTGTATTGTCATATATTAAAAAATAAATAAAATAAACATAAATACACTGCAAGTTATCACTCGGGTATCCAATTTGATAAATTGAGGGGTTGTGCATCTTAGGATACCTAAGTGCCATCATAGGCGAAAACATGTTTTTGATGGATATCACTATTTTCACCCTTCCTCTATCACGTGGTTTGGGTTATAATGACCTTACAACACTAGAAGTATGGTTGAAAACCTTATGAAGCAAACTACTTTTTTCACCTCTATTACCAGCCAAAAGTTCACCCATAGTTCGGCATAATAAGAAAATAAAAAAATTTAAAAATATATATGGTATATAAAATATGAAAATCTATTCCAAAAACTCATCAATATCTTCATTAGCATACTTAGAACTCTAATTTAGCCAAAAATGAACATTCTAGCTCAATTAATGGTTAATATGAGTTTTATCATACTCAGAATATCAAAAGCAAATATAATTATAAAATATTAAAGCATAATTTTCTCATCATTTTCATATAAGTCACTATGCTCACAGATGCGTCCTTACCACCAAATTATGTAGATTTGAATATTATGACATTTTTGCGACATTTTTTTCCCACCCTCCCAATATTTGCCTGGTGATGTCATGAAAATATGATATATGAGCTAGGCTTAGGCTATTTTTTTGCTACTCTGCAACTTAATTAGTTGGATATTTTCTGTTCTGGCTATTTTTGTTTTTGTAATTGGATTCAGTTTGGTCGTGTTTGTGATAGAATTATGATGTGCTGTTCGTATGGTTTCTGACTTTGAGAACTTGGTTCGTCATGTGCCCTAGATGAAGAGAAAGCATTGGATGTTTTTATCAATTACGGTGTTATTCTCTCATCCTTAACTTGCCCGAAATGTGACTGAGTGCCTAATACGAAAAGATCAGAAGATATTTAGGTGAAATAACCAATATTAACCAGTTAGGCCAACTGAATGCCCTTGATGATTGGTTAGGTTAAGTAATGATATTTTCGTTAGTTTTAGGCGTTTTAGGTTACTATTTCCACTTATGTTAGTTTTAGGGTCAGGTAAGGTTAGGTTAATACCAAAATATATTTTTCTAGTAATATTTGATGTGTTTTGCTTAGATTTTGACCTCCATTTCCCTTGAAAATGAGCCAAACTTCAAAGTACTATAACTTTGTTAGATCTCATTTTGGAGGGAAATGGAGATCAGATTTGAACAAATCATGGTACTTTTGCATTATCCTCCCAACACTAATTTTTTTTATAATGGAAGGAAAATAAAGTATGTTAGCAAAACACTTGCGGCGGGCTGTTTTTAACCTAACCTAATCCCAACACTAATTTTTTTTATAATGGAAGGAAAATAAAGTACTATAACCAAAACCAAATCAACATTATATAAAAAAATTAGTGTTGGGAAGATAATGCAAAAGAACCCAAATCATATCAAATACTAGAAAAATGTATTTTGGTGTGTAAAATGACTGAGTTACTCAATATACATAATTACCCAATTAATAAGATATACTATTACGAGAATATTGCTGAACTTTGGAGACAATTTCTGGCAAATTTTAATTTTGGCGCCTAGGTACCTTAAGACGTGGGACCAATTAATTTTGACGATATGCTGTAAGTTACTAACAGACCAACAAATGAAATAAGAAAGCAACAGAGTAATAAAGACCAATTTTAAAAATATATTAAAAAAAAAAATTAGGGTCCAAAAGCCCTCACTTTCATGTCCCCTCCCGGAAGATGGTCAGTTTCAGGGGCTAGATCCACCCCTGAACTTTTTTCTTTAATTTTGGATCCAATATCAGTTGACTTTGCCATCTTTAATTTTTACCCCATTTATTTGTTTGACAGTTGTCATTATTTTTTGAAGATATTTTACTCAGTGAAGTACCATTTGTTAATCAATAAGGCATACCAAGTTTTTCACATTTTCATTTTGGATTGCTATTAATAAAATTGTGGAGTACATTCCTTACCATTTGTATTAAGATGAATCCCATCTTTATTATACAATTCTCTTTTCCAATAAAACTTGTTCCATAGATCAATATATGTTACACCTACTTGTGTACAGAGTTCTTTGAGTCTGTTATTTAGGTATTATTATAGTATTACACCCGTCTAACGTCCAGCAATTATTATATGTTCATTAAGTAGATTTTTTAATTCTAAGACACTTTCCTTCTATAGTATTTCTATCGCAAATGCTTTGTTTTTGAGATATAAACATTTTTTTTGTGTATCTAGTATGTGTTCGTACGTTCGTTTGTGTGACCATTACATGTCTGCCCAATCACTGCGCTCCATCCATTTCAAATTTGAATTACTTTGCTACTGGAATGGCTTCATGTGATGCATGCTCGTTCAATTATTACAGCTGTATTGTCGCTTTCTACGAAAATTGTAAAACGGAGTGTACATATCAATCATCAAGACCAGAAACTGTGGTGTTGTAGATAGGTTAGGTTAGGTTAGGTGAGGATAGGTTAGGTGAGGATAGGTTAGGTGAGGATAGGTTAGGTGAGGATAGGTTAGGTGAGGATAGGTTAGGTGAGATAGGTTAGGTGAGGATAGGTTAGGTGAGGATAGGTTAGGATAGGTTAGGTTAGGATAGGTTAGGTGAGGATAGGTTAGGTGAGGATAGGTTAGGTGAGGATAGGTTAGGATAGGTTAATTTTGAAGGTGAAATTTGTTTTTCCTATGGTTTTTGATGTATTTTGAACGCGAATCTGACCTTCAAAACCATCGGAAATGACTTGTTTTCTGTGCTTTATATAATTGTTTTTTAATGAAAACAAGAAGAAATTAATAATAATTTTCACTTTAACTTAGTTGGTATGAAAAATCCCAAGATTTCGACAGTTTTTCAAAATATATCCCCAAATCGCCAGGTCGAGGCTGAAATCCCAAGATCTTGGGAAAAATCCCAAGCAGTGGCAGCCCTGCCCCTAGTGTGCCCACTCTAAAAATTTCTTATGTTCAGCCAATGAAGTTACCTTACCTATTATTTCCCTCTAAAAGGCTCCAGTCTATCGAGGTCATCCAAGTTATGAGCGACAAATTTGAATAAAGCGACAAAAACCTCATAAAAAGTTATTTTGATTTACAGGTCCAGCCCATGTCATTTAAAGCATATTAACCTATACTATTTACAATCTACAAACTATCTCTCATTCATGCCCAAATTTTTTCTTAAAATTAACTAAGGACCTACTGTTTCTACCACATCATATAGCAGGTCATTCCATGTTAAGTTCAATACACAAAATTAGTAAATACAAATAATACTATGCTACAACTCAGAATTATTCCCTTAGAAATAATATCGTATTAAATGATATAAAAGCTGAACAGATGAAATAAAAATTACAGGACTTTTCCGCCTGTTCAGTTTTGCTGATTTCCCGCCAAATAGTAGACCTAACTAATCAGTGTTGCCATTTCTACAGATTTATCTGTGCATCTATACATTTTATGCTTTGTTTCAGATTTTCAGATTTTTCCCCCAAAATGGGAGAAATCTACAAATTTCTAAAATTTATGATTTTTGTTATGCTTCTTTTCAGATTTTCCTTCAAAATGGGCAAAATTTGCCGATTTCTAAGATTGAGGTTTTTTTTTTACTAACCTCTACGGACTACACTGGATATTACAGTAATATTACTGAGTTTCTCTATGAGAACCAACAAATTATTTTCGTGCGCCACCTGTCAGTAGAGAGTGGCAACATAACATAAACACGCCACACTCAGCTGACTGTGCGTCGGTTCTTACTAAGTCATCAACAAAACACACTGCTAAAGAAAGCAAAGAGTGGAATCTACAGTACAGATAAATAGCCCTGTTGTTGTTAATGATAATGTTCATTCCATAATTCCAGTACAGCACAAAATTATGTATTTTATTGAATTCCTTTTTCCATTTTGTATATATGCATCCTTATTTTGTTGTTGTATACTTGTTCTTTCTATTTGCTGCTTTTTGTCTAGATCACTCTTAAGCTGGCCTACAGACGTAGCTTGAATATATTCTGGTTTAAAATATTCAGTTTATCTACCTTTCATTCACTAAATTGTGTGTTTAATTGACCATTTTTGTATTTCTGTTTGGAATTATGAATATTATTGTATATGTTACTTACAAAAATAAACTTTAAAATCAAATGGTAGTTTACAGATTTTGTCTACAGATATTTTTATTGAAACTACAGATTTCTACAGATATTTTGACACCAATCTTCAGATTTTCATTATTTTTGGATGGCAACGCTGGACCTAATATCGATTATGCAGTTTATGCTGCTAAAATAGAAAGTACCAGACAGACTTCAAATTTTTGCGCCATAAATAGAGGGTGTTCAAAAAGAAACGCAACACATTGAGTTACTTATAGCTTGTTTTTCATGGGTGCTGATTTGGTAGATTATGGCCACCAAGATCTCAAGACCTGAGCCCACCTGATTTCTTTTTATGGGATTTTTAAAGAACATTGTGTATTCAAATCTCCCTCATACGCTGGAAGAGCATTCAGCATACAGTAGACGGCATGTCAAGAAACATTAAAACAAGTGTTCGATAATATAATTCGTCGGGTACAGTTATGTGAAAACCATTACGGCCAACAATTCAACAATTTTTTTAATTTATTAATAAACATGCATTCCCCAATGGGTTGCGTTTCTGCTTCAACACCGTCTTTTATAGACGGTGTTCGATGGAAGGCACTAGAGCATTTAACCTTCATGGTTAAATGCTCTAGTGCCTTCCATTTGGTTTTTAATTCCGAGGGAACGGCCCACATGGATTTTTTTTATGATACATGCTATAAGGGCTGGAAAGCCAACACTGTTTTTACTTACTTTTACTGTTACCACCAAGCAATAGGCTTAACAGCTTCTAATTAGATATATCGTCTTGACTCCTGACTGAGCCTTAATTAATTAAGACCTTGACTGTTAAACCATAGTCAATAAAAGGGGTTCCAAAAAACCTTAGCCACCCCCCCATTTGCAGCTTACATGTTTACTTATATCGAAATAATTTTTAGTGATTATAAAAATATACAAAATTCTTTATATGGAAAACTGATGTGTGGGTAGTTGGGAGGTAACGAAAATGGTTCACTGAGTAGGTAGGTAGTTAATCTAACAATTATTAAATTCCTTTTATGTCAATAACTGGGTGGATGAAACCAATTGGTTGCTCACCAGAGTTATTCTCCACACTAGTATTTATATACTGTGTGACAAGAGCGTGCTCGGTAATAGATATACATTACCGATCAACCAACCGAGGAAAAAACCAAGACGACGCTGGTGGAAAAAGCCCCGCGAAAAGCAGAACGAAAGAGAACGAAAACGAGGAATGGGGCGAGAGGACGGAACGAGTGAAGGGAGAAGAACAGACATCGAAGAAAGATCCCCACCAGCAAGTACTAGAGGACAATGATTATGTTTATGTTTATGTTTATGTTTTATTCAAGTGATTACTTATTATGCTTATTCCTTTTTCAGAAGACCGTTGTCATTGTTTGACTTTATATAAATAAATAAATGATCACAAAGAGTTGGTTCTCATTTATGACAACGGTCTTAGGTACAAATGACTGATTAATTAAATAAATAAAAAATAAGTCTACATACGTGGTAAATTCAAGCAACTGTCAACCACCCCAACCTAATTAAGCAACTTCAACAAACGCTATCCACAATGCCTGCCGTAGAATGTCCTATCACAGGTTGTACCTATGTCACAGCAGACCTGGACCCAGCCATTGTAGCCGCACTTATAACAGCCCACTGCACGACCCATGTCCCAAGCCCGACAGTCTCTGCAAAGGTTGAGAAAGTAAGACGGCCAACCATTTCGGCTGCAGGTACCAGTGAAGACTGGGCATATTTTACGTCGCGTTGGACAGATTATGCGGAAGCTACAAAAATCACTGGTAGGGACAAAGTGGTACAACTACTTGAATGCTGCGACGATTCACTCCGCAAAGATTTGACAAGATCCGCAGGTGGAAGCCTAACAAACAAAACCGAAGATGAAGTCCTTGCTGCAATCAAGAAACTAGCTGTCCGTGAGGAGAACACCATGGTAGCCAGGGTTACCCTACACAATATGCGACAAGACCGCGACGAAACTGTGCGCAGTTTTGGAGCCCGTCTTCGTGGTCAGGCCGGAGTCTGCAAATTTCTTGTTGAATGCCCAAGCTGCAACAACAACGTAAATTACACTGACCCCATCCTTCGCGACGTCCTTACCCGCGGAATTGCTGACCCGGAAATACAACTGGAACTCCTCGGCAACAGTAACCAGGAGATGACCCTGGAAGACGTCTTTCAGTTTGTCGAGGCGAAGGAAGCAGGCAAGCGCTCAGCATCACGACTGCTGGACTCCCATGCCGTGGAGGCCTCAGGCAGCACATACAGGAGAAGTAAGCAAATACCCCCACAAGACAAAATGCCCCCTGTTCATATTGTGGTAAAAAGGACACGGCAGAAGAGCCCCAGTCCACATACGCAAGAAGGATTGCCCTGCGTACAACCACAAATGCAAAATTTGCAAGCGCGACAGCCATTGGGAATCCGTATGCAGGAGCAAAGACAAGGACAAGAGCCTTTCAGCCACTCCTAATAAAGCTGATGAGTGCGAAGGTGCGGTATTTGATCTTCTCTGCGCCTCAAGCAACACTTCCGAGCCACATAAGAAAAGAGCAATCGCCCTCGACCATCACATTTACAATGAACTATCGGACATATGGATCAAGGAGAACTCACAACCACAGCCACACATCAACCTGACAGTCAGGACTCTCCCCGAAGACTACGAGGCGCTTGGGGCAACCCTCAATGCCCACCCAAAAACCGTGGTACTGCCTGCCATGGCAGACACAGGCTGTCAGAGCTGCCTCACCGGTATCAAGGTTATCCACCGCCTCGGGCTTCTCCAGTCTGACCTCATCCCTGTGACCATGAAGATGCACGCCGCCAACAACAAGGGTATCAAAATCCTTGGCGCAGCCATACTTCGCCTCACTGGCAAGGATGAACAGGGCCAACAAGTAGAAACGAGACAGGTAACATATGTGACGGATTCTTCTGACAAGTTCTTCATCAGCAGAGAGGCATGCGTTTCACTCGGCATTATCTCGGGAAGATTTCCTACAGTGGGGGAAGTCCAACTGGATCCAGCACAATACTGTAACAACAGTGCCAGCACGCCACACAGTGACAGCGGACTTGTAACTAACTGCGACTGTCCAAGACGCCAACATCCTCCATCACCTCCAATCGAGCTACCGCTACCCGCTGTTGCGGCGAACCAGCAAAAGCTCAAGGAATACCTGCTGGACTATTACAAATCAAGTACCTTCAACACTTGTGACCACCAAGCGCTGCCCATGATGGACGGACCCCCAATGAAATTGATGGTGGACCCCAATGCCAAACCAGTCGCACATCACACCCCCGTCCCAGTACCAATCCACTGGCAGGAGGACGTGAAGGCTGGCCTCGACCAAGATGTCAGACTGGGTGTCCTTGAACCAGTACCCGTTGGTGAGCCCGTAACCTGGTGTCACAGAATGGTGGTGCGCCAAAAAGAACGGAAAACCAAGGCGTACCGTTGACTTTCAACCCTCAACGCTCACGCCACCCGCGAAACACACCACACTCAATCGCCATTCCACCAGGCCAGATCAGTACCGCAAGGCAAAAAGAAAACAGTGTTTGATGCATGGAATGGATATCACAGCGTACCAATCTGTGAAGAAGACCGCCACTTGACCACCTTCATAACGCCCTGGGGTCGCTACCGTTACAAAACCGCTCCCCAGGGTTACATTGCATCTGGTGACGGTTACACAAGAAGGTACGACGAAATTGTATCGAGCATCCCTAACAATACAAAGTGCATTGACGACGTCTTGCTCTGGTCAGACACAGTGGAGGAGAGCTTCTTCCAGGCCACCCAGTGGCTTGACACCTGCGGCAGACACGGAATCACACTGAACCCCGACAAGTTTGTGTTCTGTCAGGACAAGGTTGAATTTGCAGGCTTCGAGATCACATCTGACAGTGTCCGACCCTGTAAAAAATACCTCAAAGCAATCCTAGAGTTTCCATCTCCAAAGAACATCACCGACGTTCGATCATGGTTCGGGCTCATCAACCAGGTGTCGTATGCCTTCAGCATGGCCAAGAGGATGCAGCCGTTCCGCCTACTTCTGAAGCCAGGAACACCTTTCAAGTGGGATGACGAATTGGAAACCATCTTCGAAGAATCAAAGGATGTCATCATCACAGAAATAGAGGAGGGTGTTAAAATTTTTGACAAAACCAAGCCCACATGCCTCGCCACAGACTGGTCGAAAACAGGCATCGGCTACTGGCTACTTCAGAAACACTGCACCTGTACACGAGTCGAACCCTTCTGCTGCCATACTGGATGGCGTGTCACATTGGTCGGCAGTAGATTCACTACCTCAGCTGAGTCCCGCTATGCACCAGTAGAAGGAGAAGCACTTGCTGTCGCCGATGCCCTTGACAAGGCGAGGTACTTCGTGCTGGGATGCGAAGACCTAATAATTGCAGTGGACCACAAACCTCTCCTCAAAGTGTTTGGTGACAGATCCCTAGAGGACATATCTAATACACGCCTCAGAAACTTGAAGGAAAAAACCCTCAGGTACCGCTTCCGGATGATCCACGTACCAGGCGCGAAACACAAAGCTGCTGACGGGGTGTCACGATACCCCACTGGCGACCCCATACCACTGACACTCCCCGATGATGTAGCAGCCATCCATCAACCATGCGATGGAACGGCGTTCTTTCCCCCCCCCACCTTCCTAGCCGGCATACGGACATCACTGACAGATGGTAATGGCATGGAAGCCTGCGTCATTTCTGCAGCCGCATCAACACTCAACTCGCTGAGCCTGGCATCAGTGACATGGGATCGAGTACGCACCGCCACGACCAGCGATGAAGTCATGAATAGTTTAGCCAATGTCATAGAGTCCGGTATGCCTGAATCCCGCCATGCACTCCCTGCACAGCTGCGGGAATATCACCAGTTTCGCGACGACCTCCGCACTGTTGACGGCGTGGTAATGTACAGGAACCGCACGGTTATCCCGCCGGCCCTCAGGCAAGAAGTACTGGCTTCACTCCACTCAGCTCATCAAGGTACTTCATCCATGATCTCCAGAGCAGAAGACTCCATTTTCTGGCCTGGCATCACACCAGCCATCACAGCACTACGGGCTAGCTGCAACCACTGCAACCGCATGGCACCAACCCAGCCCAGCGCTCCACCCACTCCACCAACATCACCAGAATACCCCTTCCAGTGCGTCTGCGCGGACTACTTCCACTACAAAGGAGTAAACTACCTGGTCGTGGTGGACAGATACTCCAACTGGCCAATAGTAGAGAGGTCATCAGATGGTGCTGCTGGACTCATCGCCTGCCTCCGACGGACCTTCGTCACCTTCGGCATCCCCGACGAACTGGCTTCCGATGGGGGCCCTGAATTTACCGCAGCAGCCACACGGCAGTTCCTCAAAAACTGGGCGTACACCACCGACTCTCATCAGTGGCTTTCCCTCACAGCAACTGTCGGGCAGAAGTTGGTGTCAAGACAACGAAACGCCTAATAACCGACAACACTGGACCAAACGGCGACCTCAACACCGAAAACTTTCAACGGGCCATGCTTCAATACAGAAACACGCCGGATAGAGATACAAAACACTCCCCAGCAATGTGTGTATTCGGCCGCCCTATCCGGGACTTCATTCCAATCCTTCCCGGCCGATATAAACCACACGACACGTGGCGTGAAAACTTGGCCACCCGAGAAGATGCTCTGAGGAACCGCCACACGAGGGGTGCGGAACGCTGGTCAGAGCACACCAAGAGACTCCCACCACTAGCAGTCGGAGACCTTATACGCATCCAGAACCAGGTCGGTCCACACGCCCGTAAATGGGACAAGACAGGTGTGGTCATCGAAGTCAGGCAGTTTGACCAGTACGTGGTTAGGGTCGATGGATCTGGGAGGGTAACTGTAAGGAACAGGAAATTCCTTAAAAAATATGAACCCTTCAGCACACCTGCTCCAAAGATGACCATAGACCAACATTTGAAGAACTTCCTAGCGGTGCCCACCAACAGCCCACCTGCTGCACCACCTACACCTGCCAGGTCAGCACCAGGACCAAAGACACCCGCTTCACCCCGTAGTCCGACACGGTCCAGCCCGCACGTTGAACGAAGGCGCCCGATCCCTGAAGAGACCACACACCCCACCCAAGAAGACATGTCAACGCCGCCCATCGACATACTACCACCCGCACCCCCTAGGCCAATGGGTACGGCACCCCAAACTGCAACTCCACTAAGGCATTCGAACCGTACCAGACGCCCCCCTACCTGGCATGAAGACTACCATATGAATCAAGAAGAGTAACCAATCAAGTATGCTTTAAATTAAGGGCACTGACAAAATAAGGTTTAGTCTTTATCCGTAAACATACAAATTTTTATTTTTTTTCTTGCCATATTATCCTTAATAATCTTCTTTATAAATTGCTGGCTCAAAGACTTGGGGGGAGAGATAGAGTACAGTACACTTTACACTTTACTTACTAAGAACTTTATATTGTGTTCCCAATACAGCTGTAACCTCCACTGTACTATTACTTTTGTCAGGAATACCGTTGTACAACCCTTATTTTAATATATGATTCAATCTCTCGCTGAACTCTCTAATTGTATTGTAATATGTTTGATTGGATATAATGTACTGTATAATTCCATAAGTATTTATATTTTAGTTTCTACAGTATCGTATTCATCATGATGTAATAGCAAAGCCTTATGTCCTCATATTACTCTTAAATAAACTAGTATCTATGTTTTCCTATTAAAGTACTATACTGTATTCACTTTATAAAACAATCTAAGTCTTTGCACTACTGTACTGCAATTACCTCATATCACATCTAGTATCAAAGACTTGGGAGGAGATAGAGGACAATGATTATGTTTATGTTTATGTTTATGTTTTATTCAAGTGATTACTTATTATGCTTATTCCTTTTTCAGAAGACCGTTGTCATTGTTTGACTTTATATAAATAAATAAATGATCACAAAGAGTTGGTTCTCATTTAAGTACGCTCTTAAAATTAAACAAGACGGGAAAAGGGACTCTCTAATAACTAGCAGTAAGTGACTAATTGTGTTTTTAACCCAGTTTTACGTAGACTCATTAAATTAAGCTGGGTCAGACAACTTAGGCCTACATTGTGGCCTAAGACCCAGCATCAACTCATAGCTTAACAAAGGTAAAGGTAGATTGCCCTAACCTAATTTGGTGAGGAATCCTACTGTGGACCTCAATTTATCTGCCCGCTCTGGACCATTTCTGGAATCTCTAGGCTGACCCCTCTAGGCTAGACTTGATCTACTCTATAGTTAGACTGGAGATATAAGGGGTGGGTTAATTGTGGACCAATTCATACAGAGCATTTTTCACATTGGTGGTCCGTGTGTGGGGAATTTACAAACCTTAACCTTACTTAACAAAAATTGCAGAATTAGTTTAAATGGTCTAGCCTAAGCCTAACCTAATCAAGCCTAATTAGGTCTACAACCTAGGGCCTAACTAGGAAACATTTACATTTAAGGAGTCTCATTCTCTTATAAGCTTAGACCTGAGTGACACATAAGTACTTGGGGGGATTAAACCAAATTTAAAACTTGACTGTTTTGTCTGTGCTCTCTCTTCTCTGGTAATTTCTTCTTGTCCTCTATTTCATTACGATCCCCAGTTAAACAATTTTGACTTAAACATGGACAGTGCGGAATTGAAAAAGTTAAAAAAGAAAAGGGGGGAAAGTTGGGTGCTGTTACAAAGGCCGTGAACACTTTTAACAATATTACACAACCAGGTAAGGAAGATTTAGAGTGTGTAATTCTTAAATTGGAAACTAAAAAGAAGGAAATAATAGCCATTGATGAGAGTATTTCAGAGTTAGTTGAATCCGAAATGGCTGAAGAACAATTGATAGACCTTTACGCTGATAATGATGTTCAGGTAATCTCAATTGAACAGCAGATAAGGAGACTACAGTCTCGTTTGACTGACTTAACACCAAATAAACCTAATTCTGATTTTAATCAAAGTAGAGCTAACCTTCAACAAAATTTAAGTGGCATTCCAAATCCTGAGTCACAAGAATTGAGGGCTCAGTTACCCATTTTGTTAGTACCAACATTTGAAGGGGACACGGTACAATTCCCATCTTTCATTGAAAAATTTGAGAGTTTAATAGGTAATAAACCTTATATTTCAACTGTTGATAAGTTTAGCTACTTAACTAGTTTCCTTAAAGGCCCAGCCTATAACCTGATAGCCTATTTACCAGCTGTAGGGAATTCATATGAAGTAGCTATTGATCTCTTAAAACGTAATTACATTAATAAAGATGAGATTGTATATGAATTATCTCAAAATTTTTGATTTTGCACCCATAAAAGATAACCATAGTGATATGGAAAAATTGTATTCAAAATTAGAAGCTATTATAGGACAACTGGTTAGCAATGAGATAGATATTAAAGCTTCATCTTGGATTATACAAGGCATAGTTCTTAGGTGCCTTCCTTTGAGGGTTAAAGATATTTTAGTTCTAAAGACGGGAGAAAATTATCCTAATCTTGAAAATATCAGAAAACACTTTCCAAATATCCTAACTAATTACAAATTGAGAAATATTCCAACACAAAATAAGACCCAGACTATGGATAAACCAAAGACTGTTCCCAGAGACCAACTAGTTACAGCCAAACAGACAAAACTTGATACTGTAGAATCAAATGTGACCAACTGTAATACACGAACACCTACATTACAGAACTTTAATGTAACTGCTGCCTCAACTTACACACTACATTGTAAATTTTGTGCAAGTGATGAACACAGTAGTACTGGGTGTGACAAATATTCAGACTTTAATCAAAGAGCTAAAGATGTGAAAAAGTTTGAACCTATGTAAAAAGTGTATGGCCAGGGACATTATAAGAAAGACTGTAAATCTAGGTTAAGATTCAAGTGTAGTTTTGTAAAAGTTTACGACATATCTCATCAATGTGTGATTCACTGAAGTGTCCAAACAACAATATTCAAACTCAAAAGATACCTCCTCCAAACAAAGATAATCAAGAAATGCCACTTTCATGGGACATTCTGTTTGTTCAAACAACGTAACAAAAAACAATGTGGTTCTTTTACCAAACTATTACTTTGTACTTAGTGAATGGTGAAGGTAGCACCACTCCAGTGAGGTGTCTTATAGACTCTTGTTCTCAACAAACATTGTTTCGCAAAACTTAGTTAATAAATTAGGTTTGACACCAAACCCGAATGAACAAGAACTCAATATCACATCCTTTGTTAAGGATAACTCAAACAAAATTAGCTATAAGACAATTGACCTGGAATTACATGTAGAAAATGAATTAGAAAAAATTAAAACAGTCTATTCCAAAAGTAGGACAAAACAAACTGGTTGTACCCAAACTAGAACAAACCATCAATCATTTGAGGAAACATTACAATATAGCTGATAGACATATCACAAACAACACAGTAGCTAACATTGAAATGTTAATGGGGGCAGATTACATTCATCTTATTCATAAGGGCATAGTGAAGATAGGTAATGGAATAGCTTATCAGACACCATCAGGGATAGCCCCTTTTGGTGACCTATCCAGATACAACCTAGACCTAAACCAAATAGTTTATGACTAACAAATACTATGTGCCTCAACTCAGTCCTACATAACACCTGTAAGAATAGCAACACTTTGAATAATATTATATCAACTGAGAACATTAATTCATCATTATCAAATGAAACTCTGGATGAGGCAATTCAAACTTTATGGTTGCTAGAATCTGTGGGTATACATGACACAAATCAAACTTCAGAAGATCAGTTTAATGGTAGAAAGATTTGAAGACACCACAGTGCAAAGACAATAGTTATTTTGTTGAGTTACCTTGGAAAATAAATTGTCCAACTTTAAGAGATAATCTCAAAGTAGCTAAAGGACATTTATATAAAGTAATGAAAAAACTCAAACAAGATAATATAATTAAAATGTATAATGATGTCTTCAAAGAACAGCTACAGAAAGGCTTCATTGAAGAAGTAACAAATAACCCTTTTAAAAAAGATGGTTGTCATTATTTAACCCACAGGGGGTTATCGACAAGATGCCCCAACAACAAAACTCAGAGTATATAACTGTAGCCTCAAAGACAGTGATAAACACAGTTTGAATGATTGCCTGATTGAGGGTCCTAATCTCATTTCTGACCTTGTGAAGATCTTACTGAGGTTCAGGTTAGATAAATATGCCGTACAAAGTGACATTTCAAAGGCATTTTTGAGAATAAATCTTAAAAGTGAATATGATAAGAACCAACTTAGGTTTTATGGTTCAATGATCCATTTGATTTGAATAAAGGGTTCATAACCTATAGATTTAATGTTGTATTGTTTGGAGCCAATTGCTCACCTAGCCTATTAGCATTGACAATTAGACATTAGAGGACAATGATTATGTTTATGTTTATGTTTTATTCAAGTGATTACTTATTATGCTTATTCCTTTTTCAGAAGACCGTTGTCATTGTTTGACTTTATATAAATAAATAAATGATACAAAGAGTTGGTTCTCATTTATGACAACGGTCTTAGGTACAAATGACTGATTAATTAAATAAATAATAAAATAAGTCTACATACGTGGTAAATTCAAGCAACTGTCAACCACCCCAACCTAATTAAGCAACTTCAACAAACGCTATCCACAATGCCTGCCGTAGAATGTCCTATCACAGGTTGTACCTATGTCACAGCAGACCTGGACCCAGCCATTGTAGCCGCACTTATAACAGCCCACTGCACGACCCATGTCCCAAGCCCGACAGTCTCTGCAAAGGTTGAGAAAGTAAGACGGCCAACCATTTCGGCTGCAGGTACCAGTGAAGACTGGGCATATTTTACGTCGCGTTGGACAGATTATGCGGAAGCTACAAAAATCACTGGTAGGGACAAAGTGGTACAACTACTTGAATGCTGCGACGATTCACTCCGCAAAGATTTGACAAGATCCGCAGGTGGAAGCCTAACAAACAAAACCGAAGATGAAGTCCTTGCTGCAATCAAGAAACTAGCTGTCCGTGAGGAGAACACCATGGTAGCCAGGGTTACCCTACACAATATGCGACAAGACCGCGACGAAACTGTGCGCAGTTTTGGAGCCCGTCTTCGTGGTCAGGCCGGAGTCTGCAAATTTCTTGTTGAATGCCCAAGCTGCAACAACAACGTAAATTACACTGACCCCATCCTTCGCGACGTCCTTACCCGCGGAATTGCTGACCCGGAAATACAACTGGAACTCCTCGGCAACAGTAACCAGGAGATGACCCTGGAAGACGTCTTTCAGTTTGTCGAGGCGAAGGAAGCAGGCAAGCGCTCAGCATCACGACTGCTGGACTCCCATGCCGTGGAGGCCGCAGGCAGCACATACAGGAGAAGTAAGCAAATACCCCCACAAGACAAAAATGCCCCCTGTTCATATTGTGGTAAAAAAGGACACGGCAGAAGAGCCCCAGTCCACATACGCAAGAAGGATTGCCCTGCGTACAACCACAAATGCAAAATTTGCAAGCGCGACAGCCATTGGGAATCCGTATGCAGGAGCAAAGACAAGGACAAGAGCCTTTCAGCCACTCCTAATAAAGCTGATGAGTGCGAAGGTGCGGTATTTGATCTTCTCTGCGCCACAAGCAACACTTCCGAGCCACATAAGAAAAGAGCAATCGCCCTCGACCATCACATTTACAATGAACTATCGGACATGTGGATCAAGGAGAACTCACAACCACAGCCACACATCAACCTGACAGTCAGGACTCTCCCCGAAGACTACGAGGCGCTTGGGGCAACCCTCAATGCCCACCCAAAAACCGTGGTACTGCCTGCCATGGCAGACACAGGCTGTCAGAGCTGCCTCACCGGTATCAAGGTTATCCACCGCCTCGGGCTTCTCCAGTCTGACCTCATCCCTGTGACCATGAAGATGCACGCCGCCAACAACAAGGGCATCAAAATCCTTGGCGCAGCCATACTTCGCCTCACTGGCAAGGATGAACAGGGCCAACAAGTAGAAACGAGACAGGTAACATATGTGACAGATTCTTCTGACAAGTTCTTCATCAGCAGAGAGGCATGCGTTTCACTCGGCATTATCTCGGGAAGATTTCCTACAGTGGGGGAAGTCCAACTGGATCCAGCACAATACTGTAACAACAGTGCCAGCACGCCACACAGTGACAGCGGACTTGTAACTAACTGTGACTGTCCAAGACGCCAACATCCTCCATCACCTCCAATCGAGCTACCGCTACCCGCTGTTGCGGCGAACCAGCAAAAGCTCAAGGAATACCTGCTGGACTATTACAAATCAAGCACCTTCAACACTTGTGACCACCAAGCGCTGCCCATGATGGGCGGCCCCCCTGGTGGAGAGGGGCCCCCCAATGAAATTGATGGTGGACCCCAATGCCAAACCAGTCGCACATCACACCCCCGTCCCAGTACCAATCCACTGGCAGGAGGACGTGAAGGCTGGCCTCGACCAAGATGTCAGACTGGGTGTCCTTGAACCAGTACCCGTTGGTGAGCCCGTAACCTGGTGTCACAGAATGGTGGTGTGCGCCAAAAAGAACGGAAAACCAAGGCGTACCGTTGACTTTCAACCCCTCAACGCTCACGCCACCCGCGAAACACACCACACTCAATCGCCATTCCACCAGGCCAGATCAGTACCGCAAGGCAAAAAGAAAACAGTGTTTGATGCATGGAATGGATATCACAGCGTACCAATCTGTGAAGAAGACCGCCACTTGACCACCTTCATAACGCCCTGGGGTCGCTACCGTTACAAAACCGCTCCCCAGGGTTACATTGCATCTGGTGACGGTTACACAAGAAGGTACGACGAAATTGTATCGAGCATCCCTAACAATACAAAGTGCATTGACGACGTCTTGCTCTGGTCAGACACAGTGGAGGAGAGCTTCTTCCAGGCCACCCAGTGGCTTGACACCTGCGGCAGACACGGAATCACACTGAACCCCGACAAGTTTGTGTTCTGTCAGGACAAGGTTGAATTTGCAGGCTTCGAGATCACATCTGACAGTGTCCGACCCTGTAAAAAATACCTCAAAGCAATCCTAGAGTTTCCATCTCCAAAGAACATCACCGACGTTCGATCATGGTTCGGGCTCATCAACCAGGTGTCGTATGCCTTCAGCATGGCCAAGAGGATGCAGCCGTTCCGCCTACTTCTGAAGCCAGGAACACCTTTCAAGTGGGATGACGAATTGGAAACCATCTTCGAAGAATCAAAGGATGTCATCATCACAGAAATAGAGGAGGGTGTTAAAATTTTTGACAAAACCAAGCCCACATGCCTCGCCACAGACTGGTCGAAAACAGGCATCGGCTACTGGCTACTTCAGAAACACTGCACCTGTACACGAGTCGAACCCTTCTGCTGCCATACTGGATGGCGTGTCACATTGGTCGGCAGTAGATTCACTACCTCAGCTGAGTCCCGCTATGCACCAGTAGAAGGAGAAGCACTTGCTGTCGCCGATGCCCTTGACAAGGCGAGGTACTTCGTGCTGGGATGCGAAGACCTAATAATTGCAGTGGACCACAAACCTCTCCTCAAAGTGTTTGGTGACAGATCCCTAGAGGACATATCTAATACACGCCTCAGAAACTTGAAGGAAAAAACCCTCAGGTACCGCTTCCGGATGATCCACGTACCAGGCGCGAAACACAAAGCTGCTGACGGGGTGTCACGATACCCCACTGGCGACCCCATACCACTGACACTCCCCGATGATGTAGCAGCCATCCATCAACCATGCGATGGAACGGCGTTCTTTCCCCCCCCCACCTTCCTAGCCGGCATACGGACATCACTGACAGATGGTAATGGCATGGAAGCCTGCGTCATTTCTGCAGCCGCATCAACACTCAACTCGCTGAGCCTGGCATCAGTGACATGGGATCGAGTACGCACCGCCACGACCAGCGATGAAGTCATGAATAGTTTAGCCAATGTCATAGAGTCCGGTATGCCTGAATCCCGCCATGCACTCCCTGCACAGCTGCGGGAATATCACCAGTTTCGCGACGACCTCCGCACTGTTGACGGCGTGGTAATGTACAGGAACCGCACGGTTATCCCGCCGGCCCTCAGGCAAGAAGTACTGGCTTCACTCCACTCAGCTCATCAAGGTACTTCATCCATGATCTCCAGAGCAGAAGACTCCATTTTCTGGCCTGGCATCACACCAGCCATCACAGCACTACGGGCTAGCTGCAACCACTGCAACCGCATGGCACCAACCCAGCCCAGCGCTCCACCCACTCCACCAACATCACCAGAATACCCCTTCCAGTGCGTCTGCGCGGACTACTTCCACTACAAAGGAGTAAACTACCTGGTCGTGGTGGACAGATACTCCAACTGGCCAATAGTAGAGAGGTCATCAGATGGTGCTGCTGGACTCATCGCCTGCCTCCGACGGACCTTCGTCACCTTCGGCATCCCCGACGAACTGGCTTCCGATGGGGGCCCTGAATTTACCGCAGCAGCCACACGGCAGTTCCTCAAAAACTGGGGCGTACACCACCGACTCTCATCAGTGGCTTTCCCTCACAGCAACTGTCGGGCAGAAGTTGGTGTCAAGACAACGAAACGCCTAATAACCGACAACACTGGACCAAACGGCGACCTCAACACCGAAAACTTTCAACGGGCCATGCTTCAATACAGAAACACGCCGGATAGAGATACAAAACACTCCCCAGCAATGTGTGTATTCGGCCGCCCTATCCGGGACTTCATTCCAATCCTTCCCGGCCGATATAAACCACACGACACGTGGCGTGAAAACTTGGCCACCCGAGAAGATGCTCTGAGGAACCGCCACACGAGGGGTGCGGAACGCTGGTCAGAGCACACCAAGAGACTCCCACCACTAGCAGTCGGAGACCTTATACGCATCCAGAACCAGGTCGGTCCACACGCCCGTAAATGGGACAAGACAGGTGTGGTCATCGAAGTCAGGCAGTTTGACCAGTACGTGGTTAGGGTCGATGGATCTGGGAGGGTAACTGTAAGGAACAGGAAATTCCTTAAAAAATATGAACCCTTCAGCACACCTGCTCCAAAGATGACCATAGACCAACATTTGAAGAACTTCCTAGCGGTGCCCACCAACAGCCCACCTGCTGCACCACCTACACCTGCCAGGTCAGCACCAGGACCAAAGACACCCGCTTCACCCCGTAGTCCGACACGGTCCAGCCCGCACGTTGAACGAAGGCGCCCGATCCCTGAAGAGACCACACCCCACCCAAGAAGACATGTCAACGCCGCCCATCGACATACTACCACCCGCACCCCCTAGGCCAATGGGTACGGCACCCCAAACTGCAACTCCACTAAGGCATTCGAACCGTACCAGACGCCCCCCTACCTGGCATGAAGACTACCATATGAATCAAGAAGAGTAACCAATCAAGTATGCTTTAAATTAAGGGCACTGACAAAATAAGGTTTAGTCTTTATCCGTAAACATACAAATTTTTTATTTTTTTTCTTGCCATATTATCCTTAATAATCTTCTTTATAAAATTGCTGGCTCAAAGACTTGGGGGAGAGATAGAGTACAGTACACTTTACACTTTACTTACTAAGAACTTTATATTGTGTTCCCAATACAGCTGTAACCTCACCACTGTACTATTACTTTTGTCAGGAATACCGTTGTACAACCCTTATTTTAATATATGATTCAATCTCTCGCTGAACTCTCTAATTGTATTGTAATATGTTTGATTGGATATAATGTACTGTATAATTCCATAAGTATTTATATTTTAGTTTCTACAGTATCGTATTCATCATGATGTAATAGCAAAGCCTTATGTCCTCATATTACTCTTAAATAAACTAGTATCTATGTTTTCCTATTAAAGTACTATACTGTATTCACTTTATAAAACAATCTAAGTCTTTGCACTACTGTACTGCAATTACCTCATATCACATCTAGTATCAAAGACTTGGGAGGAGATAGAGGACAATGATTATGTTTATGTTTATGTTTATGTTTTATTCAAGTGATTACTTATTATGCTTATTCCTTTTTCAGAAGACCGTTGTCATTGTTTGACTTTATATAAATAAATAAATGATCACAAAGAGTTGGTTCTCATTTAAGTACGCTCTTAACAATTAAACAAGACGGGAAAAGGGACTCTCTAATAACTAGCAGTAAGTGACTAATTGTGTTTTTAACCCAGTTTTACGTAGACTCATTAAATTAAGCTGGGTCAGACAACTTAGGCCTACATTGTGGCCTAAGACCCAGCATCAACTCATAGCTTAACAAAGGTAAAGGTAGATTGCCCTAACCTAATTTGGTGAGGAATCCTACTGTGGACCTCAATTTATCTGCCCGCTCTGGACCATTTCTGGAATCTCTAGGCTGACCCCTCTAGGCTAGACTTGATCTACTCTATAGTTAGACTGGAGATATAAGGGGTGGGTTAATTGTGGACCAATTCATACAGAGCATTTTTCACATTGGTGGTCCGTGTGTGGGGAATTTACAAACCTTAACCTTACTTAACAAAAATTGCAGAATTAGTTTAAATGGTCTAGCCTAAGCCTAACCTAATCAAGCCTAATTAGGTCTACAACCTAGGGCCTAACTAGGAAACATTTACATTTAAGGAGTCTCATTCTCTTATAAGCTTAGACCTGAGTGACACATAAGTACTTGGGGGGGATTAAACCAAATTTAAAACTTGACTGTTTTGTCTGTGCTCTCTCTTCTCTGGTAATTTCTTCTTGTCCTCTATTTCATTACGATCCCCAGTTAAACAATTTTGACTTAAACATGGACAGTGCGGAATTGAAAAAGTTAAAAAAGAAAAGGGGGGGAAAGTTGGGTGCTGTTACAAAGGCCGTGAACACTTTTAACAATATTACACAACCAGGTAAGGAAGATTTAGAGTGTGTAATTCTTAAATTGGAAACTAAAAAGAAGGAAATAATAGCCATTGATGAGAGTATTTCAGAGTTAGTTGAATCCGAAATGGCTGAAGAACAATTGATAGACCTTTACGCTGATAATGATGTTCAGGTAATCTCAATTGAACAGCAGATAAGGAGACTACAGTCTCGTTTGACTGACTTAACACCAAATAAACCTAATTCTGATTTTAATCAAAGTAGAGCTAACCTTCAACAAAATTTAAGTGGCATTCCAAATCCTGAGTCACAAGAATTGAGGGCTCAGTTACCCATTTTGTTAGTACCAACATTTGAAGGGGACACGGTACAATTCCCATCTTTCATTGAAAAATTTGAGAGTTTAATAGGTAATAAACCTTATATTTCAACTGTTGATAAGTTTAGCTACTTAACTAGTTTCCTTAAAGGCCCAGCCTATAACCTGATAGCCTATTTACCAGCTGTAGGGAATTCATATGAAGTAGCTATTGATCTCTTAAAACGTAATTACATTAATAAAGATGAGATTGTATATGAATTATCTCAACAAATTTTTGATTTTGCACCCATAAAAGATAACCATAGTGATATGGAAAAATTGTATTCAAAATTAGAAGCTATTATAGGACAACTGGTTAGCAATGAGATAGATATTAAAGCTTCATCTTGGATTATACAAGGCATAGTTCTTAGGTGCCTTCCTTTGAGGGTTAAAGATATTTTAGTTCTAAAGACGGGAGAAAATTATCCTAATCTTGAAAATATCAGAAAACACTTTCCAAATATCCTAACTAATTACAAATTGAGAAATATTCCAACACAAAATAAGACCCAGACTATGGATAAACCAAAGACTGTTCCCAGAGACCAACTAGTTACAGCCAAACAGACAAAACTTGATACTGTAGAATCAAATGTGACCAACTGTAATACACGAACACCTACATTACAGAACTTTAATGTAACTGCTGCCTCAACTTACACACTACATTGTAAATTTTGTGCAAGTGATGAACACAGTAGTACTGGGTGTGACAAATATTCAGACTTTAATCAAAGAGCTAAAAGATGTGAACAGTTGAACCTATGTAAAAAGTGTACTGGCCAGGGACATTATAAGAAAGACTGTAAATCTAGGTTAAGATTCAAGTGTAAGTTTTGTAAAAGTTTACGACATATCTCATCAATGTGTGATTCACTGAAGTGTCCAAACAACAATATTCAAACTCAAAAGATACCTCCTCCAAACAAAGATAATCAAGAAAATGCCACTTTCATGGGACATTCTGTTTGTTCAAACAACGTAACAAAAAACAATGTGGTTCTTTTACCAACTATTACTTTGTACTTAGTGAATGGTGAAGGTAGCACCACTCCAGTGAGGTGTCTTATAGACTCTTGTTCTCAACAAACATTTGTTTCGCAAAACTTAGTTAATAAATTAGGTTTGACACCAAACCCGAATGAACAAGAACTCAATATCACATCCTTTGTTAAGGATAACTCAAACAAAATTAGCTATAAGACAATTGACCTGGAATTACATGTAGAAAATGAATTAGAAAAAATTAAAACAGTCTATTCCAAAAGTAGGACAAAACAAACTGGTTGTACCCAAACTAGAACAAACCATCAATCATTTGAGGAAACATTACAATATAGCTGATAGACATATCACAAACAACACAGTAGCTAACATTGAAATGTTAATGGGGGCAGATTACATTCATCTTATTCATAAGGGCATAGTGAAGATAGGTAATGGAATAGCTTATCAGACACCATCAGGGATAGCCCCTTTGGGTGACCTATCCAGATACAACCTAGACCTAAACCAAAATAGTTTATGACTAACAAATACTATGTGCCTCAACTCAGTCCTACATAACACCTGTAAGAATAGCAACACTTTGAATAATATTATATCAACTGAGAACATTAATTCATCATTATCAAATGAAACTCTGGATGAGGCAATTCAAACTTTATGGTTGCTAGAATCTGTGGGTATACATGACACAAATCAAACTTCAGAAGATCAGTTAATGGTAGAAAGATTTGAAGACACCATTCAGTGCAAAGACAATAGTTATTTTGTTGAGTTACCTTGGAAAATAAATTGTCCAACTTTAAGAGATAATCTCAAAGTAGCTAAAGGACATTTATATAAAGTAATGAAAAAACTCAAACAAGATAATATAATTAAAATGTATAATGATGTCTTCAAAGAACAGCTACAGAAAGGCTTCATTGAAGAAGTAACAAATAACCCTTTTAAAAAAGATGGTTGTCATTATTTAACCCACAGGGGGTTTATCGACAAGATGCCCCAACAACAAAACTCAGAGTAGTATATAACTGTAGCCTCAAAGACAGTGATAAACACAGTTTGAATGATTGCCTGATTGAGGGTCCTAATCTCATTTCTGACCTTGTGAAGATCTTACTGAGGTTCAGGTTAGATAAATATGCCGTACAAAGTGACATTTCAAAGGCATTTTTGAGAATAAATCTTAAAAGTGAATATGATAAGAACCAACTTAGGTTCTTATGGTTCAATGATCCATTTGATTTGAATAAAGGGTTCATAACCTATAGATTTAATGTTGTATTGTTTGGAGCCAATTGCTCACCTAGCCTATTAGCATTGACAATTAGACATTAGAGGACAATGATTATGTTTATGTTTATGTTTTATTCAAGTGATTACTTATTATGCTTATTCCTTTTTCAGAAGACCGTTGTCATTGTTTGACTTTATATAAATAAATAAACGATTACAAAGAGTTGGTTCTCATTTATGACAACGGTCTTAGGTACAAATGACTGATTAATTAAATAAATAATAAAATAAGTCTACATACGTGGTAAATTCAAGCAACTGTCAACCACCCCAACCTAATTAAGCAACTTCAACAAACGCTATCCACAATGCCTGCCGTAGAATGTCCTATCACAGGTTGTACCTATGTCACAGCAGACCTGGACCCAGCCATTGTAGCCGCACTTATAACAGCCCACTGCACGACCCATGTCCCAAGCCCGACAGTCTCTGCAAAGGTTGAGAAAGTAAGACGGCCAACCATTTCGGCTGCAGGTACCAGTGAAGACTGGGCATATTTTACGTCGCGTTGGACAGATTATGCGGAAGCTACAAAAATCACTGGTAGGGACAAAGTGGTACAACTACTTGAATGCTGCGACGATTCACTCCGCAAAGATTTGACAAGATCCGCAGGTGGAAGCCTAACAAACAAAACCGAAGATGAAGTCCTTGCTGCAATCAAGAAACTAGCTGTCCGAGGAGAACACCATGGTAGCCAGGGTTACCCTACACAATATGCGACAAGACCGCGACGAAACTGTGCGCAGTTTTGGAGCCCGTCTTCGTGGTCAGGCCGGAGTCTGCAAATTTCTTGTTGAATGCCCAAGCTGCAACAACAACGTAAATTACACTGACCCCATCCTTCGCGACGTCCTTACCCGCGGAATTGCTGACCCGGAAATACAACTGGAACTCCTCGGCAACAGTAACCAGGAGATGACCCTGGAAGACGTCTTTCAGTTTGTCGAGGCGAAGGAAGCAGGCAAGCGCAGCATCACGACTGCTGGACTCCCATGCCGTGGAGGCCGCAGGCAGCACATACAGGAGAAGTAAGCAAATACCCCCACAAGACAAAAATGCCCCTGTTCATATTGTGGTAAAAAACACGGCAGAAGAGCCCCAGTCCACATACGCAAGAAGGATTGCCCTGCGTACAACCACAAATGCAAAATTTGCAAGCGCGACAGCCATTGGGAATCCGTATGCAGGAGCAAAGACAAGGACAAGAGCCTTTCAGCCACTCCTAATAAAGCTGATGAGTGCGAAGGTGCGGTATTGATCTTCTCTGCGCCACAAGCAACACTTCCGAGCCACATAAGAAAAGAGCAATCGCCCTCGACCATCACATTTACAATGAACTATCGGACATGTGGATCAAGGAGAACTCACAACCACAGCCACACATCAACCTGAACAGTCAGGACTCTCCCGAAGACTACGAGGCGCTTGGGGCAAACCCTCAATGCCCACCCAAAAACCGTGGTACTGCTGCCATGGCAGACACAGGCTGTCAGAGCTGCCTCACGGTATCAAGTTATCCACCGCCTCGGGCTTTCTCCAGTCTGACCTCATCCCTGTGACCATGAAGATGCACGCCGCCAACAACAAGGGCATCAAAATCCTTGGCGCAGCCATACTTCGCCTCACTGGCAAGGATGAACAGGGCCAACAAGTAGAAACGAGACAGGTAACATATGTGACAGATTCTTCTGACAAGTTCTTCATCAGCAGAGAGGCATGCGTTTCACTCGGCATTATCTCGGGAAGATTCCCTACAGTGGGGGAAGTCCAACTGGATCCAGCACAATACTGTACAACAGTGCCAGCACGCCACACAGTGACAGCGGACTTGTAACTAACTGTGACTGTCCAAGACGCCAACATCCTCATCACCTCCAATCGAGCTACCGCTACCACCCGCTGTTGCGGCGAACCAGCAAAAGCTCAAGGAATACCTGCTGGGACTATTACAAATCAAGCACCTTCAACACTTGTGACCACCAAGCGCTGCCCATGATGGACGGCCCCCCAATGAAATTGATGGTGGACCCCAATGCCAAACAGTCGCACATCACACCCCCGTCCCATACCAATCCACTGGCAGGAGGATGTGAAGGCTGGCCTCGACCAGATGTCAGACTGGGTGTCCTTGAACCATACCCGTTGGTGAGCCCGTAACCTGGTGTCACAGAATGGTGGTGTGCGCCAAAAAGAACGGAAAACCAAGGCGTACCGTTGACTTTCAACCCCTCAACGCTCACGCCACCCGCGAAACACACCACACTCAATCGCCATTCCACCAGGCCAGATCAGTACCGCAAGGCAAAAAGAAAACAGTGTTTGATGCATGGAATGGATATCACAGCGTACCAATCTGTGAAGAAGACCGCCACTTGACACCTTCATAACGCCCTGGGGTCGCTACCGTTACAAAACCGCTCCCCAGGGTTACATTGCATCTGGTGACGGTTCACAAGAAGGTACGACGAAATTGTATCGAGCATCCCTAACAATACAAAGTGCATTGACGACGTCTTGCTCTGGTCAGACACAGTGGAGGAGAGCTTCTTCCAGGCCACCCAGTGGCTTGACACCTGCGGCAGACACGGAATCACACTGAACCCCGACAAGTTTGTGTTCTGTCAGGACAAGATTGAATTTGCAGGCTTCGAGATCACATCTGACAGTGTCCGACCCTGTAAAAAATACCTCAAAGCAATCCTAGAGTTTCCATCTCCAAAGAACATCACCGACGTTCGATCATGGTTCGGGCTCATCAACCAGGTGTCGTATGCCTTCAGCATGGCCAAGAGGATGCAGCCGTTCCGCCTACTTCTGAAGCCAGGAACACCTTTCAAGTGGGATGACGAATTGGAAACCATCTTCGAAGAATCAAAGGATGTCATCATCACAGAAATAGAGAAGGGCGTTAAAATTTTTGACAAAACCAAGCCCACATGCCTCGCCACAGACTGGTCGAAAACAGGCATCGGCTACTGGCTACTTCAGAAACACTGCACCTGTACACGAGTCGAACCCTTCTGCTGCCATACTGGATGGCGTGTCACATTGGTCGGCAGTAGATTCACTACCTCAGCTGAGTCCCGCTATGCACCAGTAGAAGGAGAAGCACTTGCTGTCGCCGATGCCCTTGACAAGGCGAGGTACTTCGTGCTGGGATGCGAAGACCTAATAATTGCAGTGGACCACAAACCTCTCCTCAAAGTGTTTGGTGACAGATCCCTAGAGGACATATCTAATACACGCCTCAGAAACTTGAAGGAAAAAACCCTCAGGTACCGCTTCCGGATGATCCACGTACCAGGCGCGAAACACAAAGCTGCTGACGGGGTGTCACGATACCCCACTGGCGACCCCATACCACTGACACTCCCCGATGACGTAGCAGCCATCCATCAACCATGCGAGGGAACGGCGTCAACCGCATCAACACTCAACTCGCTGAGCCTGGCATCAGTGACATGGGATCGAGTACGCACCGCCACGACCAGCGATGAAGTCATGAATAGTTTAGCCAATGTCATAGAGTCCGGCATGCCTGAATCCCGCCATGCACTCCCTGCACAGCTGCGGGAATATCACCAGTTTCGCGACGACCTCCGCACTGTTGACGGCGTAGTAATGCACAGGAACCGCACGGTTATCCCGCCGGCCCTCAGGCAAGAAGTACTGGCTTCACTCCACTCAGCTCATCAAGGTACTTCATCCATGATCTCCAGAGCAGAAGACTCCATTTTCTGGCCTGGCATCACACCAGCCATCACAGCACTACGGGCTAGCTGCAACCACTGCAACCGCATGGCACCAACCCAGCCCAGCGCTCCACCCACTCCACCAACATCACCAGAATACCCCTTCCAGTGCGTCTGCGCGGACTACTTCCACTACAAAGGAGTAAACTACCTGGTCGTGGTGGACAGATACTCTAACTGGCCAATAGTAGAGAGGTCATCAGATGGTGCTGCTGGACTCATCGCCTGCCTCCGACGGACCTACGTCACCTTCGGCATCCCCGACGAACTGGCTTCCGATGGGGGCCCTGAATTTACCGCAGCAGCCACACGGCAGTTCCTCAAAAACTGGGGCGTACACCACCGACTCTCATCAGTGGCTTTCCCTCACAGCAACTGTCGGGCAGAAGTTGGTGTCAAGACAACGAAACGCCTAATAACCGACAACACTGGACCAAACGGCGACCTCAACACCGAAAACTTTCAACGGGCCATGCTTCAATACAGAAACACGCCGGATAGAGATACAAAACACTCCCCAGCAATGTGTGTATTCGGCCGCCCTATCCGGGACTTCATTCCAATCCTTCCCGGCCGATATAAACCACACGACACGTGGCGTGAAAACTTGGCCACCCGAGAAGAAGCTCTGAGGAACCGCCACATGAGGGGAGCGGAACGCTGGTTAGAGCACACCAAGAGACTCCCACCACTAGCAGTCGGAGACCTTATACGCATCCAGAACCAGGTCGGTCCACACGCCCGTAAATGGGACAAGACAGGTGTGGTCATCGAAGTCAGGCAGTTTGACCAGTACGTGGTTAGGGTCGATGGATCTGGGAGGGTAACTGTAAGGAACAGGAAATTCCTTAAAAAATATGAACCCTTCAGCACACCTGCTCCAAAGATGACTATAGACCAACATTTGAAGAACTTCCTAGCGGTGCCCACCAACAGCCCACCTGCTGCACCACCTACACCTGTCAGGTCAGCACCAGGACCAAAGACACCCGCTTCACCCCGTAGTCCGACACGGTCCAGCCCGCACGATGAACGAAGGCGCCGATCCCTGAAGAGACCACACACCCCACCCAAGAAGACATGTCAACGCCGCCCATCGACATACTACCACCCGCACCCCCTAGGCCAATGGGTACGGCACCCCAAACTGCAACTCCACTAAGGCATTCGAACCGTACCAGACGCCCCCCTACCTGGCATGAAGACTACCATATGAATCAAGAAGAGTAACCAATCAAGTATGCTTTAAATTAAGGGCACTGACAAAATAAGGTTTAGTCTTTATCCGTAAACATACAAATTTTTTTTTTTTGCCATATTATCCTTAATAATCTTCTTTATAAAATTGCTGGCTCAAAGACTTGGGGGAGAGATAGAGTACAGTGCACTTTACACTTTACTTACTAAGAACTTTATATTGTGTTCCCAATACAGCTGTAACCTCATTACTGTACTATTACTTTTGTCAGGAATACCGTTGTACAACCCTTATTTTAATATACGATTCAATCTCTCGCTGAACTCTCTAATTGTATTGTAATATGTTTGATTGGATATAATGTACTGTATAATTCCATAAGTATTTATATTTTAGTTTCTACAGTATCGTATTCATCATGATGTAATAGCAAAGCCTTATGTTCTCATATTACTCTTAAATAAACTAGTATCTATGTTTTCCTATTAAAGTACTATACTGTATTCACTTTATAAAACAATATAAGTCTTTGCACTACTGTACTGCAATTACCTCATATCACATCTAGTATCAAAGACTTGGGAGGAGATAGAGAACAATGATTATGTTTATGTTTATGTTTTATTCAAGTGATTACTTATTATGCTTATTCCTTTTTCAGAAGACCGTTGTCATTGTTTGACTTTATATAAATAAATAAACGATTACAAAGAGTTGGTTCTCATTTAGACATCATTTGAACCAGTTTAATAACTCTTTAACATTGAACTTCCTCAAGGAACATTTTTACGTAGACAATCTAATAGGCTCAACAACAACAAAATCTGAATTATCTGAAGTCTATGAACACTCTCAGAACATTATACAAAAAGGTAACTTTGAACTTAGAGAGTGGATTTCAAATGATGAGGATTTAAACAAAAGGATTTTAAAGGATAATAATGGTCTTACTGAATCATCAGACAGAGTTAAAACTTTAGGTATGAACTGGTATTTGGATGCAACTTCTAACAGTCATGATTCAATCTGCACTAAAGGTTTTAAACTTGATGAAGAAGCAAATACTAAACGACAAATATTATCAGAGGCTTCCAAAATTTTTGATCCCATGGGTCTATTCCTGCCTTCAACAATAAAATCAAAGATTCTCCTCCAAGAAGTTTGGAGGACAAATGTTGGGTGGGATGATCCAATAACAAATGAAGATCAAAAATCTTGGAAGAAGTTAGCTGCTGATTTAACAAAAGTGCAGAACATTAAAATTCAAAGGTGCTGTGGGTTTAGGGATAAGCCCCAGAGACTTCATGTGTTTGCTGATGCAAGCACACAAGCTTATGGGTGCTGTGCGTATCTTGTAAGTCCTACAGAAAGTCATCTAATTTATGCAAAAGGGAAAGTTGCACCTCTCAAACCTACCCGAACCATACCTCAATTGGAACTATTGGCTGCTGCATTAGCCATTAAAACCATTTCATTGCTTAAGGATGCTTACCATGATGTGAACATAACTGATATCCACATCTGGCTTGACAGTCAGATTTGTCTTGCCTGGATACGGAATGATAGCATTAATAGTAAGAATATCTTTGTAAGAAATAGGCTAAAAGAAATAGCTGAAGCTAATGAAAGCCTACAAGTAAACTTTCACTATGTTCTAACTAAACAAAATCCAGCAGACTTTCTGACCAGAGGTTTATCCTACAAGTTGTTGAAGTCAAACAAAACTTGGTTCATGGGACCTAAGTGGCTCTGTAATACAGACCAATGGCCTGTGGAACAAGTCAACTTGACATTGAATTTAATCTTTTCAAATGAAAAGGTTAAACCAATCACTAATTATGAACGTTATTCTGATTTCAGTAAACTTGTCAGGGTCACAGCCTACTGTTTGAGGTTTGCTCACAACTGTTTAACTACAATAAACAAACAGCTAAATAAAAACAATCATAATTATACAGAAGTTGCAACCAAGTACTGGATAAGGCATGCACAACAAAAGGAGTACAATAAAGAGTTAGAATTCTTGACTAATGGGAAACAAACAAAAGAACCTGTACCATCAGTAGTTGTGGATCTAAACTTGTTCAGAGATGAGGAAGGCCTTCTAAGTGTTAGAAAATCTAGAAGAGGAAGAACCATTGTTGTCCCAAGGCGATATGATGACTAAGCTGATTGATGCAGCATTGCTTGTATATATTAAGTTAAGGTGTATATATATCCATCTCATAATTGTAAGGTTAGTGAAAAATTAACTTAATTTAGAGCTAGCATTTTTGAGCTCTTGTGGCATCATTGTTTGGTCACACTATTGGCATCATTTTGGGGCGCTGCGCGTTCTTTCTACTCGTTTGTGGGATGTCGTACGTACAGGGTGTGGTCTTGTAGAGAGCTCTCTTGCAATTCAGTTTGGTTGTTTAGATACAAGATTGTTGCACCGTGCAATAGTCCAGGTTGCGTTGTTGTTGCAAGGTTGAGAAAGAAGACCATAAATAGTACCCTTTTTGTTTACATTAAAATTCATGTAACTAAGGTCTAAGGTAGGCCCGCATCGAGTCAGCAACCCTGAGGTTACCCTGAGGTAGGACCTAATAGGATCTCAAATCCGTAAGTTTTAATTTAGCTTAACTTGGGCTTCAGGTAGAACTGGCCCTTTAGAATTTGGCCGTTCACGGCTCAGCTGGGATTTTGAACCCGACAAATAAATAAAATAACATGGTCCTTCAGAACCGGATTCTACCCTAAGACTGAGTCAGTGACTATTTTTCGGCAAAGTTCTGATTGTGCAAATTGTAGCCCAAGTTAGGCCTAGACGGGTTGAGTATTATTGAATTAAGGTCCCAGGGTAGAAAGTTTGGTAGCCCAATTGCGAAACTTGGCCAGTCGTCTGTCGTTGTTTTGGCCTACATTGGGTTATTATTGAATTAAGGTCCCAGGGTAAAAAGTTTGGTCGCCCAATTGCGAAACTTGGCCAGTCGTCTGTCGTTGTTTTGGCCTACATTTTACTGGTTTGGGTAATTTGGGTTATTATTGAATTAAGGTCCCAGGGTAAAAAGTTTGGTCGCCCAATTGCGAAACTTGGCCAGTCGTCTGTCGTTGTTTTGGCCTACATTTTACCGGTTTGGTTAAATTTGGGTTATTATTGAATTAAGGTACCAGGGTAGAAAGTTTGGTTGCCCAATTGCGAAACTTGGCCACTTGTCTGTCGTTGTTTTTGGCCTACATTTACCAGTTTGGTTAATTGTTATTTTCGTTGGCGAAGGTTGCAGACCAGTTGCGCCGCCAGTTACTTGGGTGGAAAAATTGGTATCCCATACTGGTGTTGGTTAGTACCCCACCTAGCAATTCAGTTTATTTGAAAGTAAAATTTGCGTTTTGATCAGTTTGGTTAAGTATTTCTGCCAATTCAGCTCATTTGGTATTGAGCCCAAGGGTTGTTTCATTGAAGATGAGTGCATCTGAATTGAAGCAAATTTATAAAAAGGAAGCGCCTACAAAGGTCTAATTACAAAGCTCATTGCCACTATAGATTCTGCCATAGAGCAAGGAGGATTTACGCTTAGTGACTGCGCAGCTTTCCATATTAGAAACTAAAAAGGTTGCTCTGAGTGAGGTAAATGTTAAATTGAGGCTCTTATAGAAGAGGATGAAATAGAAATAACATAATTTACTTTGAAGAGATTATTGATGATATAATTAACGTAGGCCTCCGAGCAAAAGAGTTTAGTAGCTCAGTACAGTTAGAGACCAGGTCTGATATGAAGTTAAGGTTTAAAAGATCTGTAGTTCAATTACCGAGTTGTACTCAAAACATTTTCTGGGAGTATTCAGGAATGGCAAGGATGGCAGACAGTTTTCAATCAGCAGTTCATTCTAGTCAAGTGTTAAGTGCCGTGGAGAAGTTTAATTATTTGCGGTCCCTCTTGGAAGGGGAGGCAGCAAAGACTATAGCAGGATTAGCTTAACAGAGGCTAATTATAATGTGGCTTGTGATATATTAAAGAAACGGTTTGGTAAGCCAGAGATCTTAATTAAAGCCACCTCCGTGCACTTTTAGCTATACCTCCTGTTAATAATCCTAATAGTGTCAAGGATTACGGCAGTTATAATGATGAATTTGAAATTAGAACTAGGTCCCTGGACAACTTGGGTGTAGGAATGGAAAAGTATGGTATAATGTTGGTTCTTACACTGGAGTCTAAATTGCCTAGCTCATTTTGCTTGAATTAAGTATGGGCACTCTGCAGAACATGTGTACATCCCCCTTCAGCAGATGTTAAGTCTTTTAGGCACAGAATTAGCAAGACGAGAGGGAGTTGAGTTTGCACAGTGGGATGGTAAACAGAGGACAAGGCAGGCACAGCACCAAGTTTCCACAAAAAGGAATAGCCCAGTACAGTGTCAGCTCTACATGCCTCCTCTGAGAATAAATTAAAGGGAATCAAGGAATGCATAATTTTGCGAAGGCAACCACAAGTCATATAAATGTGAGGTGGCTGAGGCCTTACCCTTTGAGGAGAGAAAGGACAGGGTAACTAAGTCCACAGCATGTTTTAAATGTTTTTTGAAAGGTCATAGAGCAAGGTTTTGTAAGTTTAAAATTTTGTGCAAAAAATGTCATGGTAGGCATCAGCCATTATTGTGTGAAAACACTCTTAGTAGGTTTACCCCAGAAGTAGAGACATCAGTGGCACATGCCACTGCTAGGCAAGGGAGTAAAAGTAAAAGGGGGATTATTGCAAACAACTGCAGCCTTATTAATTGGGAATGAGGGAGAAGCTACTGTAAAGTGTTGTTTGATAGTGGTAGCCAGTGTAGTTTTATTAAGACCAGAATTTCCAGAAAATTGAAGTTTAAAAAAACTTAAGAGGGAAAATTTAAGAATTTCTGGGTTTGGGGGTTCCGTTCAAACCGAACCAAATTTAAGAAGGTAGAAGTTCTGGTTAAAGGGTTGTTACCGCAAAGTCCCACTATCAAGGTCCAAGCTGTAGAGATTGAGGAACTTTGTGCTCCAGTCACTACTTGTTTAGATATGGCATGTGTCCAAGAATTGCAAGTTAAAGGAATTAATTTGGGCAATAATAAGTTTGAGGGAACAGAAGATATTAGTCTTTTGATTGGAGCTGACTATTATTGGGACTTCATCACTGGTAATATTGTCCGTACATCTCAAGGCCGGTAGCTATTGAAAGTAAGCTAGGCTGGATGCTACATGGTAGCTATTGCAATGAAATGGAAATTAAGGCTCTTTTTGTTAAGATTGAGGAGAACAGCCATGGTCTGAAAGGCATTTGAAAGCGTTTTGGGAACTTGAATCTATTGGCATAAAGGACAACCAGGCAAGTACAGTGAACAATGATGTTTTAGAGCAATTTGAAAAAGGGATTGGGTTTAGAGATGGTTGCTATGAAGTTGGCCTACCATGGAAGGATTCTTGCAAACCCGGTTCAAACCTTCAGCTAGCTAATCGGAGGTTGGAGACTTCATTGTACAGGCTAAGAAAAAATGAGGAGTTGTTAATTGAATACGATGAGGCCATCCTAAGTTATGTAAGGGAGGGCTATGCTGAAAGGGTGCAAGGTGAGCTGGTGAGCCAGGAGGCACATTATCTGCCACACCATGCAGTGGTACGGCGAGACAAAACTACCACCAAACTGAGGGTAGTTTTTGATGGCTCAGCCAAGGAAAAAGGTGGTGTGTCCTTGAATGACTGTTTGGATGCTGGGCCAAATTTAAATGCAGATTTATTTTCCTTGTTACTGAGATTCAGGTTTGGTAGAGTAGCATTGACTGCAGATGTGAAGCAAGCCTTTTTGCGGATAAAGTTAAAACCAGAGGACAGAGATGCAGTAAGGTATCTGTGGGTGGATACGAAAGACTTGTTGGAAAATGAACCTAAGGTTCAAGCATATAGAATGAAGTCAGTGTTGTTTGGCCTCAGCTCTAGTCCATTTCTGTTGGAAGCTACTATGCAGTACCATTTTAAGAAATATTCTGAAGTCTATCCTAACACTATTGAACACACAAGGAAAAATTTTTATGTTGATGATTTGCTATGTTCCGTGGATAATACAGAAATGGCCAAACAGATATTCATGGAGGCTAGAGCTATAATGAGGGAGGCTGGCATGGAGCTCAGAAAATGGCAGACCAATCATTCGCAATTACAAGAGTTTATGAGTCATTCCTCTGTAGTACCTGATGCAGCAGAAAGTATTGAGGATTCTGGTATTAAGGAGTTGTGGGCAATAGACGCAAAGGTGCTAGGCATTGTTTGGCAGCAAGATGATGATTTGTTTACCTTCAATGGGAAATCTTTAGTAGAGCTGGCTGAGAATGAGACAAGGTGGACAAAACGTACAGCTCTTAGTTTGGCTTCAAAGGTCTTTGATCCTCTTGGATTCCTGGCTCCATTTGTGATAAAGTAAAAAATTTGGTTTCAGAGCCTCTGGGAAATTGGACTTGGTTGGGACCAAGAGTTACCTGATCATATGGTGGTAAAGTGGAAATATTGGTTCAAAGAACTGGCACATCTTGGAGACATTGAAATCCCAAGATGGTACTTTGGAGAGTTGAACAATAGTCCAGACAATTTGGAGCTGCACATCTTTTGTGATGCAAGTGAGGAAGCCTATGCAACTTGTATTTATATAAGAGGCGCATTGCAAGAGGAAGTAAGTTGCAGGTTGGTTGCTGCAAAGAGTAGAGTAGCACCTTTGAAAAGGCTTTCTGTTCCAAGGTTCGAATTGATGGGTGCCGTTATTGCTAGTCGGCTTCCAATTACAGTGCGAAAGTCTTTGGCCCTCTATGAAATTCCAAGCTATTATTGGACAGACTCCACTATAGTTTGGCACTGGTTAAGAAGTCAGGCAAGGAAATGGAAACCATTAGTTGCCAATAGGGTGGAGGAAATTCAAGCGCACACAGATCCCAAGCAATGGAAGCATTGTCCAGGCATCCAAAACCCCGCTGATTTACCAACACGAGGAATTTCAGTGAAAGATCTTTCACAATCAAGTTTGTGGTGGAATGGGCCAGAGTGGCTAAAACTTGGAAGTAAAAACTGGCCTTCTAATCAGCCTATTGTAGGAGAATGCCAGGCTGAAGAAGCATGGGTGAGTGAGGTGAGAAAATGCGCTGTGAACAGTTGTCAAGTTATGCAGCAGGACCCCATATTGAGGCTTGAGGACATTAGCAGTCTGAAAAGATTGTTAAGAGTGACAGCATGGGTATATAGATTTACCAACAACATTAAGGGAGAAACAAGAAGGGAAGGAATTCTGAACAGTAGGCCTATCACTTTTGTTTACAACAGTAGGCAGGATGCAGAGCCATTGACACCAAATCATTTTCTTTGTGGTAAACGATTAACATCAAACCCCAGTGTGCCAGAAGACTTGCAGCCTATCCAGAGCACTCAAGGAGAGTTAACCAGACGGTTCAGGTACCTTGAAGAGCTACAAGATCAGTTATGGAAGAGGTGGCAGATGGAATACTTGCCAGAACTCAATTATTACCCATCAGGCAAGGTAAAGGGCTCCAATGCAAATTGCATCAAGGTGGGAGAAGTGGTAATGATTGGGAATGAAAGACCAAGGCAATGCTGGAAGCTTGGCATAATTGAAGAGTTGTTTGTTGGCAAAGACAATTTAGTTAGGTCTGCACTGGTAAAGACTTCAGGAGGAAAGTTAAAGAGACCTATACAAAAACTCTATGCTTTAGAAATCAGCAAAAAACACAGATAGTCAAGATGAAACATTTGAGTTACAGCCTCATGGAGAAGGCTTGGCTAACCTTGCAGAAGGTAATGACAACAATGCCTCTTCGGTGGGGAGTGTTAGAAAATCTAGAAGAGGAAGAACCATTGTTGTCCCAAGGCGATATGATGACTAAGCTGATTGATGCAGCATTGCTTGTATATATTAAGTTAAGGTGTATATATATCCATCTCATAATTGTAAGGTTAGTGAAAAATTAACTTAATTTAGAGCTAGCATTTTTGAGCTCTTGTGGCATCATTGTTTGGTCACACTATTGGCATCATTTTGGGGCGCTGCGCGTTCTTTCTACTCGTTTGTGGGATGTCGTACGTACAGGGTGTGGTCTTGTAGAGAGCTCTCTTGCAATTCAGTTTGGTTGTTTAGATACAAGATTGTTGCACCGTGCAATAGTCCAGGTTGCGTTGTTGTTGCAAGGTTGAGAAAGAAGACCATAAATAGTACCCTTTTTGTTTACATTAAAATTCATGTAACTAAGGTCTAAGGTAGGCCCGCATCGAGTCAGCAACCCTGAGGTTACCCTGAGGTAGGACCTAATAGGATCTCAAATCCGTAAGTTTTAATTTAGCTTAACTTGGGCTTCAGGTAGAACTGGCCCTTTAGAATTTGGCCGTTCACGGCTCAGCTGGGATTTTGAACCCGACAAATAAATAAAATAACACTAAGGTGTAAAGGGAGATTAGACAAATCAAAACTGTCATATAAAAGCAAACATCCAATCCTTTTACCTAGATTTAGCTATTTGACAACATTAATCATCAGAAAAACACACAATGATGTATATCATATGGGGGTACCACAGACACTAACTACATTAAGAAAAACTTATTGGATACCCAAGGGAAGGATCACTGTTAAAACAGTCCTGAGTGAGTGTGTCACATGTAGGCGTATTCATGCTAGGCCCTATAGGAAACCAAATCCTCCTGCTTTGCCAGAGGAGAGAGTTACTCTCAACAGACCCTTTGAGACTGTAGGCATTGACTATACAGGAGCATTGACTGTAGGGATAGTTGACACTGAACAAAAAATGTACATTGTACTGTTTACATGTGCTGGCTCACGAGCTGTTTATCTGGATGTTGTGGAGGACCTTACAGCAGAATCTTTTGTTGCTGTCTTTAAGAGATTCTGTGCACGACATTCAGTACCCAAGACAGTTTGGACTGACAATGCTACATATTTCAAGGCTGGTGAACAAGTCATCAACGACTTCTTAAGCAACGAACTCACACAATTATATATACAAAATTCAAACATAAAGTGGAAGTATATTCCAGTTGCCTCTCCTTGGTATGGTTCTATCTGGGAGAGGAATATACAAACAGTAAAGAATTCCTTGAAGAAAGCAATTGGTAAAAACAGATACACTTATTTGAGTTGCTCACTCTCCTGGCTGAGATTGAGAACATCATCAACAATAGACCACTCACTTATGTGAGTGACAACATTAATAACCCGGAACCATTAACTCCAAATCATTTGATTCGGGGAGAACAAGTTAGTCTCCTGCCGGACTACAATATAGACTCTTCAGAAGACCCAAACTGGACTCAACGACACGATGAACTCCAGACTAAGTTACAACACTTAACTAGAGTTAAAGCTCATTTTATTAAACAGTGGAAAACTGAGTACTTGATGGGTCTAAGGGAGAGACATAAACAAATGACTAAGAAGGATTGGTCTGACACAATTAAGGTAGGGGACCTTATTCTCATACATGACAGTACTCCAAGATAATACTGGCCTCTGGCTAGAGTTTTAGAACTCAGACCAGGGGCAGACGGGGTAACAAGAGTGGTCAAATTAAGGACTTCAACGGGTGACACAACAAGAGACATTTCTCTTTTGTACCCTTTAGAGTCTGGACCCAAAACAATGGACTTTGGAGAACCTTCTCCACTGACAGTAACAACTGGAGACACTGAACTTCCAGTAACTATTCCTTTGACAGTAGGAGTGGTAACGCATCCTACTACAACATTGACAGACACAAGACCTCAGCGACAAACAGCATTAAAGGCGCGACTATTTTTACAACAAAAAATAGATGCTGGGGAATTGTAATTTTATCTTCTAACTTTCACTTTTTCTTTTCTTATTGTAAAGACCATAGACAGTTTCATCCTATGGATGTATATTTTCTCTTCTAATTAAATGCTACATCTTCTCCATGAGAAGGTGAGGATAGTCACTGTTAATCAGATTAACAGGCATTTACAGTCAAATAGTTAGCTAGTCTACACTCAGACATAAAAATTGGTGACACTGACACCAAAATTTTTATCTCCCGGGGCCCCCAGTATATGGAAAACTGATGTGTGGGTAGTTGGGAGGTAACGAAAATGGTTCACTGAGTAGGTAGGTAGTTAATCTAACAATTATTAAATTCCTTTTATGTCAATAACTGGGTGGATGAAACCAATTGATTGCTCACCAGAGTTATTCTCCACACTAGTATTTATATACTGTGTGACAAGAGCGTGCTCGGTAATAGATATACATTACCAATCAACCAACCGAGGAAAAAACCAAGACGACGCTGGTGGAAAAAGCCCCGCGAAAAGCAGAACAAAAGAGAACGAAAACGAGGAACGGGGCGAGAGGACGGAACGAGTGAAGGGAGAAGAACAGACATCGAAGAAAGATCCCCACCAGCAAGTACGCTCTTAACAATTAAACAAGACGGGAAAAGGGACTCTCTAATAACTAGCAGTAAGTGACTAATTGTGTTTTTAACCCAGTTTTACGTAGACTCATTAAATTAAGCTGGGTCAGACAACTTAGGCCTACATTGTGGCCTAAGACCCAGCATCAACTCATAGCTTAACAAAGGTAAAGGTAGATTGCCCTAACCTAATTTGGTGAGGAATCCTACTGTGGACCTCAATTTATCTGCCCGCTCTGGACCATTTCTGGAATCTCTAGGCTGACCCCTCTAGGCTAGACTTGATCTACTCTATAGTTAGACTGGAGATATAAGGGGTGGGTTAATTGTGGACCAATTCATACAGAGCATTTTTCACACTTTATTTATTGCAGGTATTAAAATTACTCTAGCTGATAAAGTGATAATATAATGGCTTCTCAATTAATTGGTGATTCGGAGAGGCAACGTGTGATAGATCGCATACGAGCAATAACATTTCGGGAAGCTCGTGATGCTGGAGCCACCTTTATAACACGTTCATGGGTTGCCAAAAAGTTGCGAAGAAGTGAGGACTTCGTCAAAAGAAATTGGAATAAAACTTTGGATGAATGTGAAGTGGGTACAACCAAATCTGGGCGCACAAATTTGCCTCTCTCTCAGGAAACAAAGGACATCATTGAAAGTGGTACGCGTAAGCGGAAAAACAGCCGTGCTAAACTTTCTAGAGAGATCGAAGTGTTGAGAGGAAAGATCGTTAGTGGTGAGATCATTCGACTGCACCGTCATAGGCAAGGTTTAAAGCCTTGGCATGAACTTCCAAAGCCAAGAAAAACTCAATTTAACATCGATGACAGAATGTGGTTTTCCCATTATCTTGAAGATTGGGATGTGGATGATTTCATGCATTTAGCTGTCTCCGATGAATTTTTTGTTTACGTAACACGTCGGCCTAACTACCAAAATGATCGAGTGTGGGCCACAACACCAGATGAAATCGATGACAATGAACATTATCGCGAATTATTAAAAAGTCCAGACTGTGTTCGTGTGTTTGTTTTGTTCACTGCAAAGAAGCTCATGTGGGTGCTGAAGCCAAATGGTCAGAGTTGGGATGGACAGTATTTTCGTGATATTATTCTATCACAGCATGTCATTCCTTTTCTAAGAAACCTAAACAATGTTATGGATGTCGATCAGGTCACACTTCTGCACGATAAGGCCCCCTGCTTTAAGGCATTAGCCACTCAACAATTGTTGCGGAACCATGAAATCGATTTCTTTGGAAATGAAGAATGGCCAGGAAATTCTCCTGACCTGAACGTCTGTGAACACATTGGATCAGTTATAAAGGACAAGGTTGAATGTCTCTTGTTTCAAGAACCTGCAGCCAGTGGCGTAACTTGGGTGGGGCAGGTGGGGCGCGTGCCCTGGGCGCCAAATTTGGGGGGGCGCCATTTTTATGATTTAAAAAAAAAATTTAAGAGTAAAAACATGCTCTTTTGGAAATGTACCGGTACCATATCTCTAGCCATCGAATTTCCATGAATTTCAGATTTTTAACTCATTTAACTTTATTAATTCATTCTATTTTTATTAGAATTTTATTATGAATTATTAATTTATTCTATTTTTTTGTTTCTTTCTCTAAAAAATTTTACCATGAAGCGAACATTGCCGATACCGAAAAGTCCGAAAAAAAGCTGAGTGGAGCAGAAGGCAGGAAGAAAAGAAAAATGCAAGAAGCAGGAGCTAAAAAGTCAAGTGGCTTTATGATGTCATTTCTTGAACAGCAACAAGCTGGTCCTTCATCAGCATTAACTGCATCAGATATGAGTGTTGACCAACCCGCCAGTGTATCAGAAAGAGAATTAAGTGTCTTTCAAGAACCAGAAGTGTCTTTCAAGAAGCCAGAAGATACTAAAACTTTGAGTAGCGAAAAGCAGGAAAAAACAGCACAGCCTATACCAGCTGCGATTCAGCATCACGATGTAGGCTTCTTGGAGTTTGATAAAATATCAAAAAAAGTAATTTTATCAGATGCCCTGAGGACAGAAATGGTCACATTGGGTTCGAAGTATTTTCAAAATAGTGAAGGACCATTTGTTCCCACACAAAACCGATCAATGAATGAAAGATGGTTTAAAAGAAAATTGGGAAATGGATGTGGAGAAGAAGTTTGGCGCTCATGGCTTGTTTATTCGCCAGAGAAGAAAGCAGCTTTTTGCTTTTGTTATTTGCTATTTTCTCAAATTGACAATCAGTCTTCATTGGATTTGGAGCAAGAAAATGGGTTCAATCATTGGAAAGCACCAGAAAGGCTTAACACCCATGAAAATGCAAAAAATCATCGATACTGCTTCACCCAATGGAAGGAAATGGAAAGAAATCTTTTAGAAAACGGAGGAATCATTGACGTAGAGCTTCAAGCTCAAATTGCAACAGAAAAACAAAAATGGCGAGATGTTCTCCACAGAATTCTCCATTGCATAAAATTTTTAGCAACTCAGAACCTTGCATTGCGTGGTCACAAGGAATCCCTTAGACAGGAAGAGGAAAGCAATATTGGAAATTTTCTTGGGTTATTAAAATTGTTGGCAAGGTTTGATCCTGTCATGAAAGAACATCTCAGTATTGTGGAAAAGCACCCTGGAAGAACATCATATTTATCTCCATTAGTGCAGAATGAATTTATTCAGCTGATGGCTTCTACTGTTCGCCAGAAATTGCTACAGAGCATTCATAAGGCCAAATATTTTGGCCTCATGTTTGATTCTACTCCAGATCAAGCACATCGAGAGCAAATGGCAGAAACAGTTCGTTATGTTGATATTGATTTTCAGGAGAAAACAATTTTTATAAAAGAGTCTTTTCTTGGATTTATCCAATTAAAACGAAAGGATGCTGAAAACATTGTGGAAGTGATTTTGGAACAACTGGAAAAAGACAAAATGCCTTTAGAAGACTGTCGATCTCAATGCTATGACAATGCTGCAGTTATGGCTGGTTATAAAAGTGGTGTTCAACAGAGGATTATTGAAAAAAATAGCAAAGCTATTTTTGTAAACTGCGATGATCATTCTCTCAATTTGGTTGGAGTGCGTGCTGCTAACCATGATGCAGTGATGGTGACTTTTTTTGGTGCAATTCAGTCACTTTATTCATTCTTTTCACGTTCAACTCTCCATTGGCAAAAGCTGAAAGATGCCATACCAATAGTTGTCAAATCTGAATCTGAAACTCGATGGAGTTCCAGAACAGAGGCTGTGAAGCCTGTTCATGAATACTTTGATATTATAGTGGAACTCTTGCAAAGCATGGTTGATGATCAAAATGAAACTGCTGATACAAGAGGTGATGCAAAGCAGGTGCTGAATCAAATTTTGACTTTTCATTTCTTGGCTTTGCTTGGATTTTGGAACAAAATTCTTGTTCGGATTGAGCGTGTTCAAAAACGACTCCAAGATCATACCATGAACTTTCATGATGCTGCTTATGATTTAAAAGCCCTTCAAGATTATTTTTTAAGCAGTCGAGAATCATTGGCCAGTGAATCACTTGAAGCAGGGCTGAAACTGTGTGATGAATGGGATATTCAAGTAGAAAGACGCCCCAGAAAGAAGAAACAAATGCCTGGTGAAAAAGCCAAGGATGTAGGGTTAACTGCGAAAGAAGAAATGATGAGAATAATGAAAGAAACTATTGATCGTCTCCATAATGAAATGGAAGAAAGATTTGTCCGTCTCCACGACTTGGATTCAAAATTTGGATTTCTTTTAGATGCTAGAGGATTATTGTTTGACTCAAATGAAAGCAACAGTAGTCATGACGTAAATATCTTAAAGAAAAGTTGTCTCAACCTTGGACAGTTTTATAGCAATGATATTGACGGCTTTGAGCTTTATGAAGAAATCCTGGATTGTAAGATGCTTCTGAAAAGTCGCCCAAATGTTCAGATTTCTAAAGCTGAGGAACTCCTCAAGTTTATTGTTCAGTATGGAAATGAAAATGTTTTTCCAAATTTGAGAGTAGCTATTCAGATAATGCTCACTATTGCAATTTCAATTGCCAGCTGTGAGCGAGCTTTCAGCAAGTTAACATTGATCTTATCATATTTGAGATTTTCAATGGGCCAAGAAAGACTTTCTGCTTTAGCCTTGCTCAGCAGTGAACGTGAGGAAACTGAAATAACAAATTTTGATGACATTATTGATAAGTTTGCATCAGCAAAAGTAAGAAAAATACATGTTTAGTGTGAAGTTCTAAATTATTCATTAAAAGAGCCAAAAATAATAGGTGCAAACAAGGCATTCCTTTTAAAGTGCCATATAATTGGAATGATTTTTGTCAGTATCTAATATTCTAATTGCTAATTCTGCTATCGGTAATTCAGTAAAATTCAAGAAAACATCAAAATGTATTCTCATGAAAAGTTATGCCTCTCCTTGTACATATATTAATTGTTTCTGTCGTAATTCGGCAAATAATTAACCATACTTTGGTTCTATAAAATTAAATTGTATTAATAGAAATTTAATATCAACCTTAATAGTAAATATACACGGTTATGTATATGGATAGAAAAACATTAAAGTATAAACTGTAAAAATAATTTTTATAAATTGTATTTTCATTTCATTTCAATTTATTTTTACATATTTTTGTACAGTTTTATATGTATATAACTGTTTTTCATTTTCATTTGTCATAAAATAAACTTCTTAAAAGAATATTTTGTTAGCGGTATTATTACGAGTAACCAGTTTGAGTACCATTATAAGAATTCAGCCAGAATTTTAAAGAATACTGGTTTTAAGGGCGCCATTTATTGATTTGCCCTGGGCGCGATCAACCCTAGTTACGCCTCTGCCTGCAGCAAATCGATTTTCGAAGGATACAATGACGCAACACATTGAAACTGTTTTAGCAAATTTGCGTAACGATCAAGATATATTCACGTCACTTTTGGCAAGCGACCCAAAGCGAATTCAGGCTATCTTGGAAGCCAATGGCGGGAACACCAAGTTTTATTTGTTTCTCATTAAATGCAGGATTAAATTCTCTTTTGTAAGGTATGTTTAGTTTTACTGTACCTCTAATGGTTTAGGCCATGGGTGGGGGGGCTACGGTTTATTGGAGCCCCGTAAATGTACAGTAGTCTAGACTCTAGGGCAGTGTTGGCGAACCCATGACACGCGATCAAATTTCCCTGGCACGCCTAAGCATAGAAATTGTTAACCATAAAATGAGTATAAAATAATAGACTTAATGTTTATAATTTGGTGTAATATATATATATAAACTTTGGTGGGTACGCGAATTTTTTTTATGGTTTACATGTTTTTTTTTGGCACGCGACTGCAAAAAGTTTCGCCACCCCTGTTCTAGGGGATTACTCTTGCAAAAATGCCTGATTAGTTTATGCATAGGCCAGTCTAAAGATGAATAACGATTGCCAGTCTAAACAGCCACAGACCGTAACAGTCACAGTCATCTCATCGTCCACAGGGCCGGCAAAAGCTGTCACGGGCCCCGGGGAAGGATTGGTATATGGGCCCCCCTGTTTACTTAGTATTTTATTATGAATGTTTTTTGTGTACATAACAAGCAAACTGATTATATGTCCAAGTCACTATTCAAAACATACAGTAGGAATAAACATCTCAGAAGAAAATGACCATTTTATTTTTCGAATCAATTATATTAGTTCTATCACCATACAATTTACAAATGCAGTATCAGTCCATGCAGGCAAGACAATTGTTTACGGCAAGATTTTCATAATTAGAAGTGTACTTTCTTTGCCTTCTCTCTAGCAAAGTGATAAATGATTCTGATGAAATTTAAAGTACGGGCTAACTGGCTTTCAATTACAATGGTTCCCAGATCTGTCAGTCGGTCTTGGCGGTCCTATTCAAAGGAGTGACATAACGAAGGAGTGACATAACAAAGGAGTGACAAATCGGAGATAAAATTCAAAGGAGTGACATAACAAAGGAGTGACAAATCGGAGATAAAATTCAAAGGAGTGACACGAAAATACCAACAAAGAAGAAGAAAGAACAAATCCAGAGGGAAGAGAGGCTTGCAACTGTTAGGTTAGGTTAGGTTAGGTTAGGTTAGGTTTCTAGTTTTTGAAATAAAATCTTAATTTTAACAATTCTAACAAATTTTGTTTTTTTAAATAAAATTTTAATAATTATACTCCTTTGAATTTTATCTCCGATTTGTCACTCCTTTGTTATGTCACTCCTTCGTTACGGTATTTATGTCACTCCTTTGTTATGTCACTCCTTTGAAATGTCACTCCTTCGATACAGACCCGGTCTTGGGCATTGCATTGGTGGACCGCAGATAATATTTTATCTGTTTCAGTTTGACTATGATAATCTCTATAAAATGTATGTTCATTAATTATATTTCCTCTCTGTTATTTAACCAATTGCTTTATTAATATTTTTAGATTTTATCCCCTCTCTTTCCGGGCGCCCTAGACCCCAAGATGTCCTGGCCCCGGGATTTAACCTGGCTTCCCCGCTCTCTCGGCGGCCCTGATTCGTCCATAAGAATGGTAAGAATATTGTTTGTTTGTTTGCTGTATTTCGTCACTATTGACGCAGCTAACGTGGACCTTCACTGCCACCAGGCTGCTCCAATCCCTGCCGTGGCAGATGAAGAGTATTTGTAGTGGGGTTTTCATACCCTGGTGTAGGGAGCTGGTCGGGGACTGTTGATAACCAGCTGTCCAGCTGGTGTTTAAAGTAATCCGGGGTTTTGCCTGTTATGTTTCTGATTTTTTGAGGAAGTGCATTGAAAAGTCGTTTTCCATTGAATATGAAACTTTGATGCACAATGGTCTTCACTTTATGAGTCACTCCTGTTCTTCTTACATAGCAGAGTCATCCCCTTCTTAGATGGTTGTTAACCCGCATGCCTATATTCGGTACTAGTCCCTCTAATATCTTCCAGACATATATGATGATGTATCTCTCCCATCGTCTTTGGAGGAAGTACAAGTTTAACTGTTGCAATCTTTCCCAGTAGTTAAGGTGTTCCATGCCATGTATTCTACTGGTGAAAGTCCTCTGGATTGCCTCCATCTTTATAATATCGCCTATTTTATGTGGCGGCCATAATTGGCAGCATCCTCCAGTCTAGGAAGTATCAGCGATTTCCAGAGTATCAACATACATACAGTATATATATATTCAGGCGTGTGTCCAGGGGGGCTTCGGGGATCGAAACCTCCCTGCTTAGAGCTGGTACACTCGACACCTTTTGGGCGTAAATATTTTGTTTAGCAGATTTGTTGCATGTATTGCCATTTGCTGAGCTATGAATTCTTATTTTTTCTTCAATATTATGAATTGATTTTTCAGTTTAGTATATGATAGCTATGTTTTTCTAGCCCTTTTTTTTTATTTAGTGCAGCATGGGCTGTTTTACGTTCATTACACTTGTTTTGTTTGATTGTAATATATCGGTATTGTATGCTACATTTTATGTACAGTATATATACAGGCCCGTAGTGAGATTTATGCAAATGAGTTTCAGTATGAACCTTAACCCACACACTGTGATATAATAGTAAAATCTTTTCGTGGTTTTCTATAGTCATTAGGGTGTGTCACTTTTGAACGTTTTTTGAAAAGTTATGGTGCTTACCTCTTATATTGTGACAAATTGACCAAAAACCACGAATAAACAAAAAACAAGACAATCTGGTAATATTTAGGGTCCCCGCCCCCATTTGAAAAATAAGCCCCTTATTCACACAAAAAATGGTGGTTTTTGGAGATATTTTTGGTCATAGTTTCCTTACTAATCATCGTATTTAAAAGATTTTGCTATCAAAATATAGAGAATAATAATGCGCTTCAATCTGAATAGTTTTTATTAACCTTTGAGTTAAATTTATTAAATTTTTTGTATCTCTCTGGTTATTTTGATGCATTTTCTAAGAGAAAAATGCTGCTGTTTTATGTCTTTGGAAGATCTGAACTGCAATAAAATATTATCTTATATACTTTGGATGTCACCGCCATCCATAGAGCATCATCCCAATGCAGCTCTACGGCGATGGGCTTTGAAAATATAAATAAAAAAAGCAGATGGGCTTAAATGAGCAACACTTTTTTGGTTTAGAGATTCAAGGGTGTCCATTAAATATGGAACCCGAAAGAAAATTCAATAATTTGTAAAGTTTTAATCCTACAGAAAAAATACATATATCATTAGAAAGAGGGAAAATTTAGATTTAATATGATTCATGTTCATTCATGCTTAAACATGAATATGCAGAACTTAACCGAGATGAAATGTTACCTCCCATTCAAGATGGAGCACTGGACAAACGAGCATCTCGTGTACATTACTAAGCAGTACTTTAAGTGCAACAAAAGTGTGATTACAGCTCAGAGAAATTTCAAATTGCATTTCAGTGTGCATAGTTCTCCATCGAAAAAGGTAATTTACAGATGTTATCGGAATTTAAATGAAAACGGCAGTATTGTAAAGGAGAGACAAACGGGGAGACCCCGATCGCAACGAACACAAGGGAACATTGAAACACCGCAACATTTATTGCGTGAAAATCCTAATAAATCCGTCAGAAAACTGTCGCAACAACTTGAAATAGGAAAATCGACTGTACAAAAAATGTTAAGAGTTGATTTACAAGTTTATCCATATAAATGTCAGGTAGTCCAGCAACTTCGAGAGGGAGATCATGAAAGAAGAATGCGTTTTTCACATTGGTTTGAACAAAAAATTTCAGGTGCACCAGATTTCATTGCTAACTTGATAACTTCAGACGAGGCACATTTTTATTTAAACTGCCCAGTAAATAAAATTTTTTTTAGAACTTGGTCCATTGATAACACTAGGCAACAAAGATTTTGTTACAGAAGACCAAATAGGTGCTCCTAGCTAATTTCGGTATGCTGATTTCAAATCTATAATTAGATTTTTTCTATCACGTCTAGATTTTGTGTAAAATGCAAATCACTTTTAGTAAAATTTTCTACCACGTCCAGATTTTGGTTTTAATCGGCTTAATGCCAGTAATATGAAACTTGCTTTTCAAGGTTAAAGCAATTTTTTTTGCCAACTATATACAAATTCGAACAATTTTGATAAATAAAATTTATCCCGAGTTGGCAACACTGAGTCAAGAGCATAGTAACGGGCAACGGCCCAACGGTCAGTCGCTACGTGACAGTCAAGGAGAACGGTTGTGTGAAGCTCTCTGCTGATGAGCAAGTGACAGGTTGTGGTGACTTGTGTGTTTTTATAGCATTTGTTTTGTACTACGGTGTGTATTTCTTTTTATTTTGCACATCGTAATAATTACTTTCTACGTTTTTTCAGATATTGTATGGTAATTCAAAATGGCATCAAATAGACGTGCTTGTGTAAATCACCCAGACAACTTCTGCTTTGTCTGTGGACAATATACACCTAAGCCACAACGTAGAAACATAACAACAAAGATTAAACTTGCCTACAAGTGTTATTTTGACTAAGTTAGGAGACCAACAGAGGGACTGGGCACCACATATTTGCTGTGCACAGTGCAATGCAATGTTAATAGCTTGGATGAATGGTAAAAGAAAAGCTATGCCGTTCTCAGTCCCCATGGTTTGGCGTGAGCCGAAAAATCACTTCAATGATTGTTATTTTTGTTTGACAAAGATTGCTGGTTTCACAAAGAAAAACAAATCAAAGATCACGTACCCAAACTGCGAATCAGCAATGAAACCAGTACCACATGATGAAACAAATCCACCACCAGTTCCACCAGCAACGATAACAGACAGCAGTTCATCTGAAGATTCTGCTAGTGATATAGAAACAGGGAAAGATGGCATATATGTTCCAGATGCAAATATTTCCCCACATTTGTTAAGTCAAGCGGAGTTAAATGACTTAGTGCGCGATTTGGAATTACCAAAAGAAAAGGCAGAGTTGCTTGGTTCAAGACTTCAAGAATTTAATCTTCTCCAACCAAACACCAAAGTTTCCCATTTCCGCCATCGCCATTTGCAGTTTTCATCATTTTACTTACAGGAAGAAAACGTTTGTTTCTGCCACGATATCAGTGGTTGATGCAAGGGATTGGCTGTCGCTATGATCCAAAAGAATGGAGACTGTTCATTGACTCTAGTAAAGCTAGCCTTAAAGCTGTATTACTGCACAACGGCAATGAAAAACCTTCAATACCTGTAGCACATGCCACTGGCCTTAATGAGACTTATGAATCGATGAAACTGCTGCTAAGACTCATCAAATATAAGGACCACACATGGAATATTTGTGGCGACCTTAAAGTTGTATCATTACTTCTTGGGTTACAGTTGGGCTACACAAAGCATATGTGCTTTTTGTGTCTATGGAACAGCAGAGATGACAAGAACCACTACAAAAAACATGATTGGCCATCTAGAACTGAACATGTTGTTGGTAAATACAATGTGAAACACCCAGCACTTATTGACCCTCAGAAAGTACATCTTCCACCACTTCACATTAAATTGGCCTTATGAAAAATTTCGTGAAGGGTATGGATCATCAAGGTAGTGGTTTCCAATATTTAAAGGATAAATTCAAAGGAATATTGACAGATGCTAAGCTAGAAGCTGGAGTTTTCACTGGACCACAGATCCGCAGTGTCATCCACGACTCATCGTTTCCATCTAACCTAAATGAGAATGAACTAGGAGCATGGACATCTTTCGTTGAAGTTGTCAAAAATTTTCTTGGAAACCACAAAGCTGAAAACCACCGTAAACTCGTAGAAAACATGCTTAAATCTATGAAATAATGGGATGCAGAATGTCTTTGAAAATTCATTTTTTACATTCTCATCTTGACTTCTTCCCGGCCAACCTTGGGGCTGTAAGTGACGAGCATGGTGAGCGCTTCCACCAACAGATCTCAGTTATGGAAAACAGATACCAAGGTAATTTCAACCCAAATATGATGGGAGATTATTGTTGGTTCCTGCAGAAGGAGAGCTCGTCATCCTACAAGCGACAAAGGAAGAGGACACACCAAAGTTTCACTTAAGAACAGGAATTTGCCTTTCAGTAGTAACAACAAAATACTAACGCGCTTTGGGTGGATGGTTGGGCGCAGGGGTGGTAACTCCGCCAGCGGAATTCCGCTGTCTGTCTTAAGCCAGAATAAAGGAGGAAAGACATCCCTGTTCACTAATTATTTAAGTATGCTTAACATAAAACGTGGCACGGAAAAGTAGCTTAGACGGCTTTCGTAATAGAAGCGGGTGAGAAAAAAAATGAAAAATAGGGGTTTTCGGTTACACAAAATCTGGACGTGATAGAGAAATTTTGATATCAGATCTGAAATCAGCATCAGCGCTTTAGTAGGAATCAGTAGTTCACGTGTCTGTAACAAAAAAAAAGTTGAAATTTGTTGCCTAGTGTAATCCACAAGTAATTACTCAAGTCCCTCTTCATTCTGAACGTGTAACTGTTTGGTGTGGAATGACTGCTTCAACAGTCATAGGACCATATTTTTTTGAAGATGAAAATGGCAATGCTGTAACTGTTAATTCCCAACGTTATGAGAATTTGTTACGTGATTTTCTCGTTCCAAAGATCTCTGAGCTACAACTGGATAATTGTTGGTTTCAACAAGATGGCGCTACATACATCAAGGACTTGCATGGATATTTTAAGGAATCACTTTCCAAGGAGAGTAATTTCAAGATTTGGAGATATTGAGTGGCCGGCCCGATCACCTGATCTTTCCCCCCTTGATTATTTTTTGTGGGGATATTTGAAAAATAAAGTGTATAGAAATGATCCAAGAACACTCCAAGACCTAAAACGCAATATCTCTGAAGAAATCGAATCGATCGGATCTGACGTCCTTTCTGATGTCATGCGAAGCATGCTCACGAGAGTTCATGAATGTTCTAGGCGTAATGGAGGTCATTTAAAAGATATTATTTTTAAAAAATAAGGAATCATATTAAATCTAAATTTTCCCTCTTTCTGATGATATATGTATTTTTTCTGTAGGATTAAAACTTTACAAATTATTGAATTTTCTTTCGGGTCCCGTATTTAATGGACTACATGTTTAGTAGATTAAAATTAGTAAATTTTGCAAAACAAAAATTACAACTGTGGACTTCAATTTTTATTAATCGAAAAAAATATGCAAAGCCCCATCTTTTCTTTTATTTTTTATTATGAAATACAAACACAAACCAGTTTTAATCAAATAGAAACAAAGTGCTATTCTTGAAATTATAATGAAAAATTGTAAATGAAATTAAATTATAAATGGAAAGAAATTACAAATTCAAGAGACTTTGTTTGGAAAACTATGGGAAAACACGCCTGTTTTCCTCTACAACTTGAAGCAATGCCTGAAATTCACCTTCATCCCTACATGAGCCATGAAAATCCTGTAAAAGTTTGATACCCCTTTCTGCAGTGTCATTAACAACCTTAGTTGAAGAGAGTATTCTCTTCATCCGTTGAAAATCATTGTTGTTGTCCCACGTTACAGCTGGAGTCCTTATCCAATCTCCCGTTGAACCAAGGACTTTGAATACGAACCATGAGTTTGGACCAACTAATTGCTGAATTTTAATTCGTTCTTTTAGGATGGGAAATATCGGCTTACCCTGTTTGAATTCTGGTGGTTGATTGAAAGAGGAAAGTTTTTTGGCCACCTTGTCCTTTTCACTATGAGGTAAATCTCCAAAGAGAGAAAGGGTTACAAGTTCTTCAGATAGGTACCAGTAATGACCTTTTAGAGTGTTGAGGGCAGCTTCCGCTACTTCCATGTCAATCTTTTTGTACTGAACTAATTCGTTGTATAGGAGGTCATTTTCAGGAGCCTCAAGTGGGTTGGTGACTGATAGCCAGTACTTGAAGTAGATCAGCGATGTAAACAAACATACTCTTTCCAGCTTTTTTATTGTAACATTATCATATCCGGCTTGGTCTGAAAATGCTAACATCTTATTCGTATACAATATGACAGCCATCCATCTGGCGTGATGGAGAGCTCCTGGCTTGATCCAGTGTATTCCTCTGGCAGGAATTTCTCCTAAAACGAGCATAGTTGTTTCAGCTACCTCTTTGTAATCATTCCTGGGAAGGCTCTGGTTATCTTTGAGCAAATCTGTCATAAAATCTATGACGCATTTTTTCAGGTCCTTGAGATGTCTGTTATTGATAGATAGCTGTTTGAAGGGTTGCTTAGTATCTAGCTTCTCCCATACAACATTTCTGAAGGTCTTGAAAGATTCGTTTTCGGGTGAAGTACATTTTCCAAATACCTTTAGATACACTGCTGACAAAACTCGTTCTGCCATATGGTGGCGACAAGCGAGCCATAATAATTTTTTTCCAAAGAGGTCTTCCAGTACTTTACAAGCCCCTTTTATCCAGCCAGTATTGGATGAAGTAGTATCGAATACCATCCCGTAAACCTTATCCTGTAATTTCCATTCTTGGATTAGGCTAAAAAGAGTACAAGCTTGTGCCGACCCAGTTGAGACACCGATATCGGGTATCGAGAGAAGTTTCTCAACATTCTCTCCCGATATAAATATTGCCAATCGATCCTGCTTTCCTCCTGAAACATTCAGTATCATTTTGCTGTCCCAGCGGACTACACAATATTGAGGTGGGTTGAACGACTCTTTAATAGTGTCAGCAGTAGCTTTCCTCGACTTATTCGCAGCTCGCGCAGAAGTACTTTTCGATAATGACATCTCTTTTAAATCTAGCCCACATTCAGCTGCTACCACAGATGCAAATGTCGAGCGTTGTCCGAATGATAGTCCTAAACGATCAGCTGTATTAGATATTAATGTTGACTGTAGTAACTTAGGACGTTTTGGTGGGCCTGGGCTCGGAGTAAAATCATCTTCACCATTACTTGAGTCCACTAACTCGCCTTCAGGTGATTCAAGTTTGTCTCTCTCTTTTCTTCTAAAGCGAAGATCCTCATTCTTCTGTTGTATAGTTCTCAATGTATCATTTTGGATCTCATTACATACATTTTCAGTTGATATATCAAATAAGTTATCTAAACGAGACGGAAAAGATGTTTTTTGGGTTTCATAACATTTCTTCTTTATATTTTTATCCAACTTCTCATGTTCTTTTATCAAATCCCACATTTTTTGCGGTCCTTTCTGCTTTCTAACGGATTTTGATGGTATGCCAGCCATAATCCACGCCTTTTCTACCTTATCTAATACTCTCAAAATATTTTCTTCCTTTGACACATTGTCGCTTTTCATTTGATCCCTTCTCAAGAAGAAAAAGTGATTGAGAACTTCACTATTCGTTGGAAGCATGCTTCCTTCTCTTGCGCATATGTCTTTCACGGTTCTAGGACAGTTCATACCAGGACAGCTCATACCAGGACAACTCATACCCAGACAACTCATACCCGGACAACTCATACCTAGGACAACTCATACCTAGGACAACTCATACCTAGGACAACTCATACATAGGACCAGAAAAAAAAATGAAAAATTAATGAAAACATTTATTTTGTAAAATTAAAAATTAAATTTAAACATTTAGAATTCATGCAAGTTATTAATGAAAACATTTTGAAATGAAAACATTTATTTTGTAAAATTAAAAATTAAATTTAAACATTTAAAATTCATGCAAGTTATATATATATATATATATATATATATATATTATATATATATATGATACACACAGACCGTGCATGGAACAAGGAACTCTTCTGGGATAATTAAATCCACTATAGTCTGAAAAGTAATGGTAAATGACAAATACCATAGTTTTTCTTTTTCATGATGCAAGCCCGACGTGGCAACGGGTCTCTCGCAAAGAGGTCCCATAGATATAGCTTCCCTCACCAGCTATCTGCAAAGCAGACAGGATCCAGCTTTGGGACATGGATCTAGGGTTTAAAGCAGCCTAGCCCCACTACATTTAGAACCTCAATATAAGTAAAAGACTCGTTGCATTCACGTCGGATTGAATAAATCAAAGAAAAAGGGGCAACGAGTCTTTTACTTATATTGAGGTTCTAAATGTAGTGGGGCTAGGCTGCTTTAAACCCTAGATCCATGTCCAAAGCTGGATCCTGTCTGCTTTGCAGATAACTGGTGAGGGAAGCTATATTTATGGGACCTCTTTGCGAGAGACCCGTTGCCCACGTCGGGCTTGCATCATGAAAAGAAAACTATGGTATTTGTCATTTACCATTACTTATTCGGACTATAGTGGATTTAATTATCCAGAAGAGTTCCTTGTTCCATGCACGGTCTGTGTGTATCATAAAAAACTCAGGGAACCATTGGGTTCATTGAATGCCCAGTTAGGTCAACTGTACGCCCTTGACGATTGGTTAGGTTTAGTCGTGATATTTTCGTTAAAACTAACGAAAACATCACGACTAAACCTAACCAATCGTCAAGGGCGTACAGTTGACCTAACCGGGCATTCAAATTTTATCTTATGTAAATAATGGTTCTCTATTTATTATATGTTTGCAATAAATAATAAATTTGTTGTTATTGTTTTCTTATCTTATTTTGGTTAATTTGCAGAGTTTAAACTTTCGGGGTGGATATAGATGAAAAGATCAACATTGGGGTGGTAATTGTTGAAGAGAGTATGAGTTGTCCTAGGTATGAGTTGTCCTAGGTATGAGTTGTCCGGGTCTGAGTTGTCCGGGTATGTGTTGTCCTGGTATGAGCTGTCCGGTCACGGTCTTTCACTAACTTTCCCAATAAAGAATCATATTTTCTTAGGTCTGTTCTTAATATTGGCTTACTGTTAGCCATGACTATTGACTAATTTTAATAAACTATGAAAGTAAGCAAATCTATAATAGAATTCTGAAAGAAAAGCAAATTTATCATACATTTGGTTATATTTGCATACTTTTTGTAGATAAAACCTGGAAATACTGTAAATAAATGTTATAGAAATGAAAACAGGGGAAAAAATTTCATAAAGTCCACTCAAATATCAGCACCGTATACAACTAAAATAGTTTTAAAACGTTCACAATAAGAGGATACCGTTATTCTCTACATTTTGGTAGCAAAATTCTTGAAATACGATGATTAGTAAGGAAACTATGACCAAAAATATCTCCAAAAATCACAATTTTTTGTATGAATAGGGGACTTATTTTTCAAGTGGGGAGGGGACCCTAAATATTACCCGATTGTCTTTTTTTTGGTTTATTCATGGTTTGTGGTCAATTTGTCACAATATAAGAGGTAAGCACCATAACTTTTCAAAAAAAGTCCAAAAGTGACACACCCTAATAGTCATAACAACAACTGTATTAAAGTGTAAATAGTGTATTAACTCAATTTGTGTTCAGGATTACTGACACATCCTCGACTCCCCCCTTCGAAAAATCCTGGACATGCCCCTGATCAGGGCCGGATTAAAGTCTTTGTAGGCCCTAGGCACTCTCATAATCGTAGGCCTCCAAGATAGATCTATAGATAAATATTTGCATTGTATACAATGTATAGGTCCCATAATATATTCATAGATCTATATAATATATGACAATGATACTTTGATACTATGACTGTGATATTTTGTCTATAATACTTTGTCTATGATACATATTTCAATACTATGATACTTTGATACTATAATTCTTTGACTATGATAATATCTCTGATGAAAATAAGCATATCAAAGTGGATGAACTATGATAAAATTAAAGGATCAAACTTTGAAACTGACACGCAAAATATTTTTAATCGCTTTTGATACGACTAAATCTTTCATAATTTAGTTGGGGGTTGTGTTACGCAACTTGCCTTTTTGATGCAATATAAATTATAGGCTTTGCATTATCTGTTAATTCAAGCATATATTATTACTCGATGTGAAACGATATGAACGTAGTTATAATGCAGTCATTATTACTTTGTTCATTATTTTAGCATCTTTTATTTAGAGTTCAAACAAGTTGTTGTTTTTTTTTATTTTCAGGGTACCTTTGATTGAAAATATTTTTTTAGGACCAAAACTTTTTCGTACGTCCATGGGAGTTTCGTAGGCCCTAGGCACTGTGCCTATTGTGCCTATTGGATAATCCAGCCCTGCCTCTGATATATATATATGGGAATGAACTCAGAATGGTTCCTTGAGGTTTTTTATGATACACACAGACGACTTAACCTAACCAATCGTCAAGGGCGTACAGTTGACCTAACCGGGCATTCAATTTAATTTATTATTATATTTGGTACTGTAAAGCAAAAAACAAGAATACATGGGGGCCCTGATCTTCAGGTAATCCGGTTAAAGTCTTGATCCCCTGGTAACCAAGGCATTTTCCTTCAGAGTTGCTTATGACCTTTAATTGGCCTTTAGTTTGGGATCACTACACATTCTGCCTTTCCTATTTTCCAGTGTTGTTTGCATAGTGACAATATCTATCTATCTATCTATCTATCTATCTATCTATATATATATATATATATATATATCAGGTGGCCCCCCCAAAAATGCCTTGAGATTTGAACATTAATAACTTTCAAAAATATGCAGTTCACACTTCCAAAATTTACTTAACTTTTACTTTAATCAATTGATAAGCCATCATAAAAATTTCAGACCTCTACATAAAATACTTTTTCCACAGCTGAGGGAACAATGAGGTATGGTGAAAAAAACGAATATCAAATCCTAAATGTGTATAGCTGTACCTGGCAACTACGTATTCTAAGACTTGTAGTAGTTTCCTTAGCCTATGGATAATCTGTTAATCTCTGAAAAACGTCCGATGATATAGGTTACGCCCATCTTAAATACTGTTTTTTAAACATACCCTTCAAATTACGGTTCTAACTAATGGTAAAAAGGCGGTGATTGAAAAGTGTTTCTTGGAAAAAAGATGGACTGAGGCGAGAATTTTGAGGGAATTTCCAGGAATACTTGTAATGTTACGTCTGTGAATAGAATAATTAAAAACTTAAAGCAACCGGTTCGACGGCACGGAAGTGTGGAAGTGGTCGGCCTAAAACAGTTTACACTCAAGACAATACAGCAATGATCGAAATGATGAGCCTATCTCCAGAGGATCGACCTGGGTCACACTGCTCTCAGAGGAAAATTGCAAGAAATTTAGGTATCAGTCGAAGTTCCATACAAAGAATGCAGAGAACGGTAGGACTTAAAGCATTTAAAAGGATCCGTGTTTCAAGACGTGACAGCAATGTAAGAGCTAAAAGAAAAATTCGTTGTAGAAAATTGCTTGATAGATTTTCGTCCAATGATGTTAAAAAAAATAGTTTTTACAGATGAAAAAGATTTCACCATCGAGATTGCTCAAAACTCCCAAAACGATGTTGTGTATGGTCGGCGTAAGAAAGACATTCCTCCATCGAGACTTTACCACTAGACAAGTCGGTTTTCCAAAAAAATCATGGTAGGTAGCAGGTGTATCGTGGAATGGAAAGACGAAAATTAATTTCATTTCAGAAAATAAAAAAAATAATTCAGAAACTTATGTAAATCTCTGAGGAGAATCTTTTGCCTGATTGTCGGCGTCTGTATTATGGAAACGATTTCATACTCCAACAAGATAGTGCTACAGCTCATACTAGCAAGTTCACACAGGATTATCTACAACAGAATGTAGTCAACTTCATTGGAAAAAACGAGTGGCCCCCGCAATCACCTGATTGCAATCCCATGGATTATTGCATATGGAACACTCTAGCAGAGAAGATTTATGAAGGCCAAACAGAAAAGTTTACAGAAATGCAATTAAAGAAAAAAAATACTCGAATGTTGGGACAAAATAACATTAGCAGAAATCAGAAAATGTATCATGTTGTGGAAGAAAAGGTTAAGATTAGTTTGTTAGCAGGACGGCGGACGTATTGATCATATTTGTTGATAAGATGTGAATAATAAAAATTTTTCAGTTTATGATATTCGTTTTTTTCACCATACCTCATTGTTCCCTCAGCTGTGGAAAAAGTATTTTATGTAGAGGTCTGAAATTTTTATGATGGTTTAGCAATAGATTGAGGTTAAAGTTATGTAAATTTTGGAAGTGTGAATCGCATATTTTTGAAGTTATTGATGTTCAAAACTCAAGGCGTTTTTTTTGGGCCACCCGGATATATACAGGGCGTCCCAAAAAAATGTATACACACTTTAACAGCTGATAGCTCAATTGATGTTTCTTTCTTTCCAAGTTAAACCCATTAGAATTAATAATGGCAGTCAGACTAAGCTTTGAACAAAGGAAATTCATTCTAAAATGCTACTGGAAGTGTGAAAACGCAGTTGAAGTGCAAAGACAGTTTAGGAGGGAGTTTCAAACAGATCCACCAACGCGACTTACCATCACTCGAATTAGAGATAAGTTTGAAGCCGATGGAACTGTTCAGAATGTCCACAAGAAGCGTTCCGGAAGACCACGGACATCGACAAGCCCCACAAAGCAAGAAAGAGTACTGGAAACGTATCACCAAAGTCCAAGAAAATCTGTGCGGCAAGCGAGTCGTGAGGTAGGAATTTCAGAATCGTCTGTCCAACGCATTTTGAAGCGCTGTCAATGGAAAAGTTACATTCCAAGATTAGTCCATGCTATTAATGAAGATGATGATCCGGACCGAAGAGTGGAGTATTGCGAGTGGTACTTGGCACGATGTGGATGTGGATTGGACGAAGGGGTTTCGTAGAATACCCTCCGCGTTCACCAGACCTCACACCACTAGACTTTTTTTTATGGGGATACTTAAAAGACAAAGTCTACGCTATAAAACCTGCAACAGTCGCTGAATTGAGAGCAGCCATTGAACGAGAATGCACACAAATACCAAACGAAATGTTTCGTGATGTTTGCGATTCCATTGCTTCGCGTTATCAGCAGTGCCTGGACCAGAACGGACGTCAGTTTGAAAACAGGCGTTGACAAAACAATTAAAAATGTCTGTAGATTCTATTACATTTTGAAAATGAAATGTATTTTAATAAACACTGCCTTTATAATTATTTAAAGTGTGTATACATTTTTTTGGGACGCCCTGTATATATATATATCCAGTCCAGTCAGTAAAATCGTGGAATTTATTGGCTTTTTAACTCCTTACCACATGTATATGGATTTCTTTATGAAAAGAGTATATGTGATTTTAAGGTATGGTTATATTTTACAGTATATGTCAGTTTGCGGTATGTACTCGTAGTTAATGAAAAATGAAAATTCTGCGAATTTAATGACAAATTTGTGTAATATATACTGTATATATTAGGGTTGTTCTTATTTTGCAACTTTTTAATTGTTATGACTGTGCCCCCGGAGGATATTGTGCGAATAGCCATAAAAACAAATCATGTGAAGTTTGAGAGCAATCGGATAATTTTTAAAACCTCCCCCGGGCATTTTTGTATTCTCCCCCTGTGAACTCAGGATTGCTTTTTCGATTGCTCCGCCTCCTAATGCGTTCGGTTTTAGTAAATAATATTACGCAGTAACTCAGTTATTGCCATCCTAGCGACGGAGTTGGTTGTGCAGATATTTTAGTTTCGTTTGCCTTGTAGGCCTAGAAGCCAAGCCTCCAAGGTATTGATTTCGCAAATAAATTGTGGAAAAGTAAACTTGTAGATGACAATGATAGCTTGCTAGCGAGGGAATCATATTTTAATTTTATATCATTTCATTTTAATTAATTATTTAAATCTATATCATTAATTTATATTAATCGTTATATTTCATGTTATAAGGTGTCTATTTTTCTAATAAGTTTTAACATTTTTCCCTTCACAGACTTGAAATCATGTCGTCGACTGCAACTGTTAAGCGTACGACGCGGAAGTCAACCAAGGTGTTTCTGGTAGGCCACCCATCTGAGTCCCTGACCGGCTCAAAGCTGCCGTCGAAAGGAGAGGTCCTGCGCCGCTTCTTCCATGTGTACATCATCGGCAAACAGACAATACGGAAGGCCGCTGATATCGTCATCAACAAAGTCGCGATTTTTGGGAAATCGCCCGGATCCCGACCTCCGTTCATCATCGTTGCACCCAGAAGCTCATCAAGTTGCACGAGGAGTGGAAGAACCTGATGCGCAAGAAAACGCAGGTGACCACGCCGTTCCTCGTGAACAAGCGGAACGCCTGGACGCGCGGTCTCAATAATCTATTCGACATCGCCCACGGGAACGCGCTGAAGATGCTTGTCATTCAGGAGGACAAGGCGTTTCTTCTGGCCCAGCGCGAGTACGGTCGGCGTGGGGTGATGCTCGGTGTCGACCGCCTCCCCGCCGAGCATGAGGCGCGACAGGCGCATCGCATCGCAGAGGATCGCGCGCGCCAAGAGAAGGAGGCAGAACGGAAGCGCACTGAGGTGGAAGTAACCAAACTCAAACTGGGCTCCAGCTCCAGCGAGGGCAGCCCATGGCGCCCTCGACAAAGCAACGACGCCCACGCCCAGCCGTCGACATCCAGCGCCGCCAGCCCGCCGCGGGCGACTGCAGGTCATCACACCGAAGGTGGCCGCCGCGCTCGACCGCTCGCACATCACAGACAGCAAGGTGGTCCACGTCGTGGCGGCGATTTCCGAGAGTCTTGGGCACAATGTTGCGGAACTCACCGTTCAACCGGTCGTCGTTCTACCACTCGCGCATCAAGCACCGCAAGGAAGCCGCCGCCGTCATCAAGCAGGCATTTCCGCCCGACACCCCGCTCATCGTACACTGGGACGGGAAAATGGTGGCCGACGTGACGGGAGGCGCGGACAACGTCGAACGGCTGCCCGTCCTTGTCTCCAGCGAAGGAGTCGTCAAGCTCCTCGCTGTCCCAAAGCTCGCCACCGGCACTGGTCAAGCAATGGCGGACGCTGTCGTCGAGGCGCTGGAGGACTGGGGCATCGCAAACCGCGTCGCCGGCCTGAGCTTCGATACGACGGTATCCAATACCGGCGCGCGCGCGCGGGCGCCTACGTGCTCATCGAACAGAAGCTGGGCAAGGATCTGCTCAACCTTGCCTGCCGCCACCACATGCTCGAACTTGTCGCCGCCAAGGCGTTTGGCGAGTGTTTCCGCGCCTCCTCTGGTCCCAACGTCCAGCTCTTCAAGCTATTCAAGGAACGGTGGGATTCCATCAACACCGAGCGCCACCTGGTCATCGACGACGAGGAGGCCACGGCGGCCCTCATGGACGCGCGCGACGACCTCATCGCCCACTACCATTTCACCTCTCCCAACAGCAGCCGCGCGATGACTACCGCGAGTTCTTGGAGCTGTCCATTATCGTCCTCGGCGGCGTGCCCACGCGCGGCATCCGGTTCATGCGCCCAGGCGCCCTCCATCGCGCGCGCTGGATGGCGAAGGCCATTTATTGCCTCAAGATGTTCCTGTTCCGCGAACAGTTGGTCCTCACTGCGCGGGAACGGACCAGTCTCAGGCGATTCATCAACTTCGCCCTTGCCCTCTACGTCCCGGCCTGATTTGCTTTACCGAACCCCGCCGCCGCCCCGGCGAACGACCTTGCCCTCCTCCAGGACCTCGTCGGCTACGAGAACAAAGCGCTCGCCAAGGTTCTGGCCGACGGCTTCGCGCGCCGGCATCTGTGGTATCTGAGCGAGCCAGTCGTGTCGCTCGCCTTCTTCGACGACAACACATCTATGGAGACAAAGAGGATGATGGTGAAGGCGCTCGAGAAGCAGGAGGGCTCAGACAGCCCCCCGAAGCGCGTCGTCGTCGAGCCGAAGCCGGCTGTGGTGAACGGCAAGACCCTCGCGGATTTCGTTACCCAGTCATCGAGGCTCTTGTTCCACGTGCTAGGCATCGACGGCGCCTTCCTGTCCTCCGACCCAGCGGAGTGGCCCAGTGACCCAAGGTATGCCGCTGCCGCGCGGAGGGTGGCGAGTCTCCACGTCACTAACGACTTCGCTATGATGCAGGACTACAACTTGGCAGTGACAAAGGACGAGGACCAGCGTCAGTTCCTCCTCCAGGTCGTCGAGGCGCACCGCCAGCGCTACCCTGACGCTCGCAAGTCCACTGTGACTTCTGCAAACTAGGCAACAATGAGTGGGAGATGGGCGCCCATGAGAACCCCCGATTGAGGGCTAATACTCCAGTAGAGGGGGACCTAGTATACAATTCAACTACAAAGTACTGACATGCCGAGGATATCAGTTCCATCCAACGGCATTCTGCAACGACAATTTTAAAAAAACGTACAACGCTATCCTATGAGTCACCTGGGGGAGAATACAAAAGTACCCGGGGGAAGTAGTAAAAATTATGCGATCGCTCTCAAACTTTACAGATTTAGTTTTTATAGCTATTTGCACAATATCCGAGGGTGCATTCATAAAAATCGCAAAATTTTAAATTTAAGCCCAAATAAGAACAACCTTAATATACATGGATGACCTTACCACTGGACTAAAAACTGCACGTACTGGCTATGTCAGTGGAAAGGAAAAAAGTAATTATTTAATGTATGCTTATGACCTTGTTTTTCTGTCACCCTCTCCCTATGGGCTGAGAGTACAATTAGAGATATGTGAACAATATGGTATAGAAAATGACATCACCTATACTGGGGCAAAGAGTTGTATCCTGATTTTTAGGTGTAATCTACTGAAACGTGTATCATGTGGGTCTTTTGAAATGAATGATCAGACAATACCAGTCAAAGACATATAAATACGTAGGTCATGTAATTACTCAAGAGCTGTGAGATGAACTTGATATTGAGAGGCAACATAAAAAGCTGTAGTACAGGGTAACATGTTAATAAGGAAATTTGGTGTGTTCAGAATCAGTTAAAACTTATCTTTTTAGAACTTACTGTATTGCATTGTATACATCCCATCTGTGGTGGAACTATACAAAAACTGCTATAAATAAACTCTCTTGCTTATAATAGTATTTTCCGTATGATATGTAAGGAACCTAAATGGTGCAGTGCCAGTTTTATATTTACTACGCGTAACCTTCCTACCAGCCAAATGTTAATCCGAAAGAATATATATAATTTCATTACTAAGGTCCAAAACAGCTCTAATGTGTTATTGTGTAATATCCTGTCTTCAGATACTTTGTACCTCTCACCTATATGGCCGTCTTGGTTCAGACAACTGCTGATTTACAATACCTTATTTTTGTAATGTAGCAAAGACTGTATGTGCATTAGGGTTATGACTTTTTAATTTTTTGTCATAAATATTGTTTCCTGTATCATCAATCGATGAACTTTTGCTTGAAAACAATAAAAAAGGGCCTAATTCCTCAGAATTAAAAATAAATGTCACCCCGAAAGCAAATATAGTACAGGGCTATTTAAAATAATTCACCTGATTTCAAATGAGAATATTTTTTAATGTTACAAATACAGAGTGATTTGTGATAATCAACCAAAAGAAAAACTGTCCAAATTTTGTCTCTCACCTCATAAATGCTCTATGTGACTTCCTCTAGTTACACGAGCAACGTCGACACGATAGTCGAATTCCTCCCATACTCGCTCCAGCATGTCGTTGTCACTGACTCTACGGCAGTAACTGCGAATTCGGAGCTCATCCAAAGATGTGGGCAACGGTGGCACGTACACAGTATCCTTAACGTACCCCCAAAGGAAGAAGTCGCACGGTGTAAGATCCGGCGACCTAGGGGGCCAGCTGTGGAGCCTTCTGCTGTGCGGACGCCATTTTCACACTGACTGTTTGTTGCTAGGCTAGGCCACGGCGCGGTGACTTTGGAGCCCTCTTGTGGTGATCTTGTAAAACTTGGAGATTTCCTCTTTCATGTGGTGTATGCCCAGTTGATGCACAGTTGATAAGTACGGAAGTATTCTCAGTTGAAATCGGATGAATCGTTTTGAATAGCCCTGTACGTATATTAGTATATTCAAGAAAGAAAGATGATTATCATAAATTGTCCAATATCTTGCAACAATACCGAAAAGCACTAAATACTCTGGAAAATCACTGAAACAGAGACCCATCTGCAATAGCTATACCAAGGAGCAACCAATGTGCGGAACGTACCATTAAGGTGATGCAAGAACTTTACGTAAACTGTAAAAATAAAGACAACCTTAATCACAGGTTTATTTTAAGCAATAAGTAAAACAATTAAAACAATAATAGAGTAAATGTATAATATTGTATTGTATAGGTATAATGTTGTATAATATAATATATGTTTATGTATAATAATTGTGAAATAAACATGCAAATTTCTATTTATTATTTTATTAATTTTTTCTTTTTTATTTTGGGGTGAAGTTTTTTCAAAATATATCGAAAAAACTCTTATTTTCATTGTCAGGGGGCAAAGGTTCATCGATTTATGATACAGGAACATGAGGTTATAAAAATGTCATAACCCTAATGTGCATATTAAGTTAAGTGCTATAATAAGATTGTACTTGTATGTTAGGTTAAGTGGCTATGGATTGTGGATGATCCGCAATAAAGATACTTTGTTTTTGTTGTTTGTATGTTAATGTTCCTCAAGTGCAACGAACACTTATCTTGTTTTAAGTAGGCAGTTAGCTGTTGAAAAATGTCACAAACTATGAATTTGTGAATAAATTATGAGTAAATTTTGCAACTGTCATTTGATAGCCTCTTTAGAATCTTTATTCCTGAATGTGAAATACAGTGCTTAGGAATTAGGTAGGCATTACACAATGCTGAATACATGCAAAAATTGCATATCGTTTCGATCGCTTAGGTCTCGGTCTCGGCCATGCTCGTCTCAACTACATCACTGACTACCAGTGCCTTACAATAATTTGTAGCAAAGAATCATGTGTAGTGTATTAGCACAAAAACAAAAGTTGACCCTAAATATTTAGTTCTCTTCAAATATATTTCCAAAATAGAAAACGAATTTCTAGAGGAACTAATTTGATGTTAATAACATACTGTACAGTACATCCAGCGACAAATTTAATTTCCTCAAACACGGTGGACGACGTCTATAGTAAACAAAACTCGGGTAACGTTTCCCAGACAGAGGCAAAAATCTCACGATTATAGTAAACACAACCGCGGATATGGTAAATTTACTTGAAGTGTGCAAAAGTTGAACGCAACAATTCTACACGTGGCACAATCATTTATTGACCGGAAACTTGAATCCAACCTGCAAGCAAACAACAATTAAAGATTTTTTTAATAAAATTCTTAGAAATTAATTTTTTTTCTGTGATCCATAACCAATAAATACACACATGTGTATGTATTTCGATTTATAATGTATGTTGATTTCGTCAATGAAGGTTTTTTAAATGTACATCCATATTCCTTTCCTTTTTTGGACGAAATATTGCGTTGATAAAGCACCTACGGATATAGCAAACAGTCGGATATAGTAAACTTTTGACCTAGAACCGACCAGTTTACTATCACCGTCGTCCACTGTACTCAGATTAGAACATTTCTACGTACAAAAAGAAATGACAAAATAAAGTGTAAAATTTTCTCATCCTTTTAAGTGATGTTCCTGGAATAAGTTGCTACGAAGACGTGTTAAGTTTATAAAATTTGTTTTTTATTTACTTTTAATGTTGAAAACTGTTTTGATAAATCTTATCAAATTCACACACCCCAAAACCACAAACCCCCACGTACAAAAAAAAAAAATAAATAATATATATTATATATATATATATATATATATATATATATATATATATAAGCAAACAACCACAAGGAAAAGGAACACAAAGTCCGAGCGCTTTCGTGATATATTCACATTATCAAGGAGGAACAGAAAATAGACGGAGATTACAAAGTATTTGAGTTAAATAGACAAGCAAAAAATTCACAATTGGCACCTCAAATTAAAGGCCTTAAAGCCCTCTAAAGATTTTTTTCTCAAATTGATAACATAATCTGTAGGCAGCTAAATAACTGAATAAAAAATATATACTGTATAGATGAAATTAGACAAAAAGAAAACCAATACAGAGAACAAAAATTATTATAATGGTTATTAACACTAATATTTAATTAAAACAAGCAATTAATAGGCAAGAATTTAATGAAAAACAAATAGATGACGTAGATAACAAATAGAAAACATAATCTGTAGGCTGATTAATTACTATACAGATGAAATTAGACAAAACACCAGTACAGAAAACCTAAAAAAATTTTATAATGGTTATTAACACTAATATTTAATTGAAATAGGAAAAATTAAAAGGCCCGAAATTAATGAAAACAAAGGGAAAGTTGCCATCGTCTTACAGATTATTACAAAATTTCAACAAACAATCTGGAAAAAAATTGTTATCCCAACAGCAACCCACTTCAAATATCCAATAAACCACCCAGCAACCAAAGATTATACACGAAAGAAATATTACAATTAAACTAGACACATAAGAATGTTAACAGTTCTTACAATAATATTTATTTATTTAACCAGGGCAAACCATTAAGAGGCAAAAAATGCAATTAAGAAAACAGTAGGCCCATCGCCAACTTACTGACACTGTACGAATCTAATTTGTACAACCCAGGGCTAATATTAAAGACCAAATCCGCATTATTCTTGATCACACTTGATTTCCAATATATTTCTGCTAACAATAGATTTACTAAACCTTAATTTGGAAGCATTTTCCAATCAATGGGATGATTAGAATCTCTTACGTGAATGAAAATGGCGTTAGATTCCTGGCCACTTCTTATACTGTATTGATGCTGTTTAATACGTAACTCAAGAGTCTTACCAGTTTGGCCAATGTAAAATTTATTACATATTGTGCAAGGGATTTTATATACACAACCATGTTCACTTAAAGGGGAGTTCTTAATCAATGAATTCTTAATGACATCTAAATTTTTGAACGCAATATTTACGTTAAAAGTCCTCAGCAGATTCGGAGCTCGAGGAAATTTTCTCTGAATGGTAACACTAAAACATTTTTTGTGTTATAAGGAATCTTATCCTTTACTTCGTAGAAGGTTTTCTTTGCCATTTTTAAGGACTTATCTATGCAGTTCTTTGGGTATTTTAAATCAAAAGCAATTTTGTATATTATACTAATTTCATCGTCATAAACTCAGGGCTACAAATTCGTAGGCCTCTTAGAAACAAAGTAGAAAGAGCGGATCGTTTTACATTAATGTGGTGATCAGAATAATAATGTATATAGGAACAATTATTAGTGGGTTTTCTGTAAACATTGTACTTAAACTTTTTTCCAGACCTATATATTAAAACATCTAAAAAAGGGATCGAAGAATCTTTTTCTATTTCAACTGTAAAATTGATAGAGGGAATTAAATTATTAAGTTTGGGTAGGAATTCATTGAGATTTAAAGTCACTGGCCAAAGACAGAGAACATCATCTACATATCTAAACCATGGAACATAATTTGGCAGAATCTTCCTTAATAACTTACTTTCAAAAAACTCCATATATAAATTACTCAAAATGGGGGAGAGAGGGTTTCCCATCGCCATACCAAATTTCTGTCTAAAATATTCATTATTGAACACAAATTTTGAGTCTACTATGCACAGCTTAATTAATTCTATAATTGTGGCCACAGGTAAAGGCAAATTATGCTTAACCAATTCTTCCGAAAGAAACACTAAAAGATCCTCCACCGGGACTCTTGTAAATAAAGCAATAACATCAAAGCTTACCAATTTAAAATTGTAATTGACACTGATACTATTTAATTTTCCACAAGGTCTACATTATTCTTTATGTGTGATTGTGAAATTGTGCCAAGGAGAGGATTAAGAATGGAGACAAGCCATTTGGATGGTTGTGTATATAAAATCCCTTGCACAATATGTAATAAATTTTACATTGGCCAAACTGGTAAGACTCTTGAGTTACGTATTAAACAGCATCAATACAGTATAAGAAGTGGCCAGGAATCTAACGCCATTTTCATTCACGTAAGAGATTCTAATCATCCCATTGATTGGAAAAATGCTTCCAAATTAAGGTTTAGTAAATCTATTGTTAGCAGAAATATATTGGAATCAAGTGTGATCAAGAATAATGCGGATTTGGTCTTTAATATTAGCCCTGGGTTGTACAAATTAGATTCGTACATTGTCAGTAAGTTGGCGATGGGCCTACTGTTTTCTTAATTGCATTTTTTTGCCTCTTAATGGTTTGCCCTGGTTAAATAAATAAATATTATTGTAAGAACTGTTAACATCTTATGTGTCTAGTTTAATTGTAATATTTCTTTCGTGTATAATCTTTGGTTGCTGGGTGGTTTATTGGATATTTGAAGTGGGTTGCTGTTGGGATAACAATTTTTTTCCAGATTGTTTGTTGAAATTTTGTAATAATCTGTAAGACGATGGCACTTTCCCTTTGTTTCATTAATTTCGGGCCTTTTAATTTTTCCTATTTCAATTAAATATTAGTGTTAATAACCATTATAATAATTTTTTTAGGTTTTCTGTACTGGTGTTTTGTCTAATTTCATCTGTATAGTAATAATCAGCCTACAGATTATGTTTTCTATTTGTTATCTACGTCATCTATTTGTTTTTCATTAAATTCTTGCCTATTAATTGCTTGTTTTAATTAAATATTAGTGTTAATAACCATTATAATAATTTTTGTTCTCTGTATTGGTTTTCTTTTTGTCTAATTTCATCTATACAGTATATATTTTTATTCAGTTATTTAGCTGCCTACAGATTATGTTATCAATTTGAGAAAAAAATCTTTAGAGGGCTTTAAGGCCTTTAATTTGAGGTGCCAATTGTGAATTTTTTGCTTGTCTATTTAACTCAAATACTTTGTAATCTCCGTCTATTTTCTGTTCCTCCTTGATAATGTGAATATATCACGAAAGCGCTCGGACTTTGTGTTTCCTTTTCCTTGTGGTTGTTTGCTTATTAATAAGGTCACGTGTTATTTGTGATTCTAGTGCATATTATATATATATATATATATATATATATATATATATATATATATATATATATATATATATCAAGGAATAAAAATAGTCATTTAATGATTAGCCGACCCCACCCGGAGGGTAGGATAGTCAGCCTACTCTCAGGCCGGTCCCAAGTCCGGATAAAGTGGGAGGGTTGGTGTCAGGAAGGGCATCGGGCCGTAAAAAACCCACGCCACAACCAAATGAGATGAGTCAAGAGAATGATACGAGGACAGCTAGGGTGTACCCTGTAAGCCGAGTGGGCAAAGAAGAGGAAGACCGATGAAGAGATGGAAGGATTGTGTTAGAGCGGACTTACGGGAGAAGAATTTGGAGGAAAATATGGTGTACGACAGACCAAGATGGAGGCGACTTGCCTTAAACAGCGACCCCATATAAAAATGGGATTAATTATGCTGAGGAAGAAGAAGATATAGCAAGGAATAAGAGGACGAAGAGATGGTACATGCTTATTTACAAACGTTTCGGAAATTTTCATTTTCCATCATCAGTGCTCAGGCGCGTATTTACATATGGGCCAAATAGGCCATGGCCCAGGGCGGCAAATTTTAGGGGGCGGTAAAATTTTGAGGGCAGTAAAATTCTGGAGGAAATGTCGGAACAAGAAAGGTAGCAAGAAAACACTTTTTAGGTAGGGAAAAAATCCCAAATTTCTGTTGTTTTTTTTAGCTAAAAAAAACGGAGAAAAGTTAGTACCACTTAAAAAAAAATCTCATTACATTTGAACGAAGTTGATTTCAAAGTTGGTGCTTGGCCTTAATATATTTTATTAATTTTAATAATATCTTTATTTTAAAGCTAATTATTTTTATTTTATTTCAGATTTATTGTTTACACTTTACGGAGTATCAAGCCAAAAATTGGCCAATTATTTTGTTTAAGGTTTTCTCTATAAAATTGAATTTATATTTTTTCTATTTTGCAACTTTGAACTTTGAAACTGGACAACATTTAAAATTTAAAGACAAGATTGTGTTTATCTCAGTTTAGTATAGTAATGGTATTTATACAAGGTAAGAAGAAGGCAGTTTTTAAGACAATTTTGAATTTTTTATGTGAACTTAACTGCCTATATGTAGTTAACTGTTAAAGACCTACTCAGCCTGGCTGAGCTATTTTTTTTTAAATATATAATTATAATATATGTTATTTGCGAAAAATGCTCTGTATGAATTGGTCCACAATTAACCCACCCCTTATATCTCCAGTCTAACTATAGAGTAGATCAAGTCTAGCCTAGAGGGGTCAGCCTAGAGATTCTGGAAATGGTCCAGAGCGGGCAGATAAATTGAGGTCCACAGTAGGATTCCTCACCAAACTAGGTTAGGGCAATCTACCTTTACCTTTGTTAAGCTATGAGTTGATGCTGGGTCTTAGGCCACAATGTAGGCCTAAGTTTTCTGACCCAGCTTAATTTAATGAGTCTACGTAAAACTGGGTTAAAAACACAATTAGTCACTTACTGCTAGTTATTAGAGAGTCCCTTTTTCCGTCCTTGTTTAATTGTTAAGAGCGTACTTGCTGGTGGGGATCTTTTTCGTTGTCTGTTCTTGTCCCTTCCCCAATTCCGTCCTCTCGCCCCGTTCCTCGTTTTCGTTCTCCTCTGTTCTCCTTTTCGCGGGGCTTTTTCCACCAGCGTCGTCTTGGTTTTTTCCTCGGTTGGTTGATCGGTAATGTATATCTATTACCGAGCACGCTCTTGTCACACAGTATATAAATACTAGTGTGGAGAATAACTCTGGTGAGCAACCAATTGGTTTCATCCACCCAGTTATTGACATAAAAGGAATTTAATAATTGTTAGATTAACTACCTACCTACTCAGTGAACCATTTTCGTTACCTCCCAACTACCCACTCATCAGTTTTCCATATACTGGGGGCCCCGGGAGATAAAAATTTTGGTGTCATTGTCCCCAATTTTTATGTCTGAGTGTAGACTAGCTAACTATTTGACTGTAAATGCCTGTTAATCTGATTAACAGTGCCTATCCTCACCTTCTCATGGAGAAGGTGTAGCATTTAATTAGAAGAGAAATATACATCCATAGGATGAAACTGTCTATGGTCTTTACCATAAGAAAAGAAAAAGTGAAAGTTAGAAGATAAATTACAATTCCCCAGCATCTATTTTTTGTTGCAAAAATAGTCGCGCCTTTAATGCTGTTTGTCGCTGAGGTCTTGTGTCTGTCAATGTTGTAGTAGGATGCGTTACCACTCCTACTGTCAAAGGAATAGTTACTGGAAGTTCAGTGTCTCCAGTTGTTACTGTCAGTGGAGAAGGTTCTCCAAAGTCCATTGTTTTGGGTCCAGACTCTAAAGGGTACAAAAGAAAAATGTCTCTTGTTGTGTCACCCGTTGAAGTCCTTAATTTGACCACTCTTGTTACCCCGTCTGCCCGTGGTCTGAGTTCTGAAACTCTAGCCAGAGGCCAGTATTGTCTTGGAGTACTGTCATGTATGAGAACAAGGTCCCCTACCTTAATTGTGTCAGACCAATCCTTCTTAGTCATTTGTTTATGTCTCTCCCTTAGACCCATCAAGTACTCAGTTTTCCACTGTTTAATAAAATGAGCTTTAACTCTAGTTGTGTTGTAACTTAGTCTGGAGTTCATCGTGTCGTTGAGTCCAGTTTGGGTCTTCTGAAGAGTCTATATTGTAGTCCGGCAGGAGACTAACTTGTTCTCCCGAATCAAATGATTTGGAGTTAATGGTTCCGGGTCATTAATGTTGTCACTCACATAAGTGAGTGGTCTATTGTTAATGATGTTCTCAATCTCAGCCAGGAGATAGTGAGCAACTCAAACAAGTGTATCTGTTTTTACCAATTGCTTTCTTCAAACAATTCTTTACTGTTTGTATATTCCTCTCCCAGATAGAACCATACCAAGGAGAGGCAACCGGAATATACTTCCACTTTATGTTTGAATTTTTTATATATAATTGTGTGAGTTCATCGCTTAACAAGTCGTGGATGACTTGTTCACCAGCCTTGAAATATGTAGCATTGTCAGTCCAAACTGTCTTGGGTACTGAATGTCGTGCACAGAATCTCTTAAAGACAGCAACAAAAGATTCTGCTGTAAGGTCCTCCACAACATCCAGATAAACAGCTCGTGAGGCAGCACATGTAAACAGTACAATGTACATTTTTGTTCAGTGTCAACTACCCCTACAGTCAATGCTCCTGTATAGTCAATGCCTACAGTCTCAAAAGGTCTGTTGAGAGTAACTCTCTCCTCTGGCAAAGCAGGAGGATTTGGTTTCCTATAGGGCCTAGCATGAATACGCCTACATGTGACACACTCACTCAGGACTGTTTTAACAGTGATCCTTCCCTTGGGTATCCAATAAGTTTTTCTTAATGTAGTTAGTGTCTGTGGTACCCCCATATGATATACATCATTGTGTGTTTTCCTGATGATTAATGTTGTCAAATAGCTAAATCTAGGTAAAAGGATTGGATGTTTGCTTTTGTATGACAGTTTTGATTTGTCTAATCTCCCTTTACACCTTAGAAGGCCTTCCTCATCTCTGAACAAGTTTAGATCCACAACTACTGATGGTACAGGTTCTTTTGTTTGTTTCCCATTAGTCAAGAATTCTAACTCTTTATTGTACTCTTTTTGTTGTGCATGCCCTATCCAATACTTGGTTGCAACTTCTGTATAATTATGATTGTTTTTATTTAGCTGTTTGTTAATTGTAGTTAAACAGTTGTGAGCAAAACCTCAAACAGTAGGCTGTGACCCTGACAAGTTTACTGAAATCAGAATAACGTTCATAATTAGTGATTGGTTCAACCTTTTCATTTGAAAAGATTAAATTTAATGTCAAGTTAACTTGTTCCACAGGCCATGGGTCTGTATTACAGAGCCACTTAGGTCCCATAAACCAAGTTTTGTTTGACTTCAACAACTTGTAGGATAAACCTCTGGTCAGAAAGTCTGCTGGATTTTGTTTAGTTGGAACATAGTGAAAGTTTACTTGTAGGCTTTCATTAGCTTCAGCTATTTCTTTTAGCCTATTTCTTACAAAGATATTCTTACTATTAATGCTATCATTCCGTATCCAGGCAAGACAAATCTGACTGTCAAGCCAGATGTGGATATCAGTTATGTTCACATCATGGTAAGCATCCTTAAGCAATGAAATGGTTTTAATAGCTAATGCAGCAGCCAATAGTTCCAGTTGAGGTATGGTTCGGGTAGGTTTGAGAGGTGCAACTTTCCCTTTTGCATAAATTAGATGACTTTCTGTAGGACTTACAAGATACGCACAGCACCCATAAGCTTGTGTGCTTGCATCAGCAAACACATGAAGTCTCTGGGGCTTATCCCTAAACCCACAGCACCTTTGAATTTTAATGTTCTGCACTTTTGTTAAATCAGCAGCTAACTTCTTCCAAGATTTTTGATTTTCATTTGTTATTGGATCATCCCACCCAACATTTGTCCTCAAATTTCTTGGAGGAGAATCTTTGATTTTATTGTTGAAGGCAGGAATAGACCATAGATCAAAAATTTTGGAAGCCTCTGATAATATTTGTCTTTAGTATTTGCTTCCTCATCAAGTTAAAACCTTAGTACAGATTGAATCATGACTGTTAGAAGTTGCATCCAAATACCAGTTCATACCTAAAGTTTTAACTCTGTCTGATGGCTCAGTAAGACCATTATTATCCTTTAAAATCTTTTTGTTTAAATCCTCATCATTTGAAATCCACTCTCTAAGTTCAAGTTACCTTGTTGCATAATGTTTTGAGAGTGTTCATAGACTTCAGATAATTCAGATTTTGTTGTTGTTGAGCCTATTAGATTGTCTACGTAAAATGTTCCTTAAGGAAGTCAATGTTTAAAGAGTTATTAAACTGGTTCAAATGATGTCCAATTGTCAATGCTAATAGGCTAGGTGAGCAATTGGCTCCAAACAACACAACATTAAATCTATAGGTTATGAACCCTTTATTCAAATCAAATGGATCCTTGAACCAAAGAACCTAAGTTGGTTCTTATCATATTCATTTTTAAGATTTATTCTCAAAAATGCCTTTGAAATGTCACTTTGTACGGCATATTTATCTAACCTGAACCTCAGTAAGATCTTCACAAGGTCAGAAATGAGATTAGGACCTCAATCAGGCAATCATTCAAACTGTGTTATCACGTCTTTGAGGCTACAGTTATATACTACTCTGAGTTTTGTTGTTGGGGCATCTTGTCTAAAACCCCCCTGTGGGTTAAATAATGACAACCATCTTTTTTAAAAGGGTATTTGTTACTTCTTCAATGAAGCCTTTCTGTAGCTGTTCTTTGAAGACATCATTATATATTGAATATTATTATCTTGTTTGAGTTTTTTCATTACTTTATATAAATGTCCTTTAGCTACTTTGAGATTGTCTCTTAAAGTGGACAATTTATTTTCCAAGGTAACTCAATAAAATAACTATTGTCTTTGCACTGAATGGTGTCTTCAAATCTTTCTACCATTAACTGATCTTCTGAAGTTTGATTTGTGTCATGTATACCCACAGATTCTAGCAACCATAAAGTTTGAATTGCCTCATCCAAAGTTTCATTTGATAATGATGAATTAATGTTCTCAGTTGAGATAATATTATTCAAAGTGTTGCTATTCTTACAGGTGTTATGTAGGACTGAGTTGAGGCACATAGTATTTGTTAGTCATGAACTATTTGGTTTAGGTCTAGATTGTATTTGGATAGGTCACCCAAAGGGGCTATCCCTGATGGAGTCTGATAAGCTATACCATCACCTATCCTCTATGCCCTTATGAATAAGATTAATATAATCTGCCCTATTAACATTTCAATGTTAGCTACTGTGTTGTTAGTGATATGTCTATCAGCTATTTTGTAGTGTTTTCCCAAATGATTTATGGTTTGTTTCTAGTTTGGGTATAACCAGTTTGTTTTGTCCTACTTTAGAAATAATAACTGCTTCAATTTTCTCTAATTTATTTTCTAAATGTAGTTCCAGGTCAATTGTCTTATAGCTATTTTGTCCGAGTTATCCTTACAAAGGATGCAATATTGAGGTTTGTTCATTCGGGTTGGTGTCAAACCCAATTTATTAACTACATTTTGCGAAACAAATGTTTGTTGAGAACACAGTCTATAAGACATCTCACTGGAGTGGTGCTACCCTCACTATTCACTAAGTCCAAAGTAATAGTTGGTAAAAGAATCTCAGTGTTTTTTGTACGTTGTTTGAACAAACAGAATGTCCCATGAAAGTGGCATTTTCTTGATTACCTTTGTTTGTGGAGGGATCTTTTGAGTTTGAGTACTATTGTTTGGACACTTTGGTGAATCACACATTGATGAGACATGTCGTAAACTTTTACAAAACTTACACTTGAATCTTAACCTAGATTTACAGTCTTTCTTATAATGTCCCTGGCCAGTACACTTTTTACATAGGTTCAACTGTTCACATCTTTTAGCTCTCGAGTTAAAGTCTGAATATTTGTCACACCCAGTACTACTGTGTTCATCACTTGCAAAAAATTTGCAATGTAGTGTGTAAGTTGAGGCAGCAGTTACATTAAAGTTCTGTAATGTAGGTGTTCGTATATTACAGTTGGTCACATTTGATTCTACAGTATCAAGTTTTGTCTGTTTGGCTGTAGCTAGTGGTCTCTGGGAACGTCTTTGGTTTATCTAGTCTGGGTCTTATTTTGTGTTGTTTGGTCTCTGGCCAAGGGAGGCCATAAGACCCTTGTAATAGTTTGCCCTATGGCCAAGGTAGGCCATAAGACATTTAATGTTTGGCCTATGGCCAAAGTAGGCCATAAGACATTTAATGTTTGGCCCATGGCCAAAGTAGGCCATAAGACATTTAATGTTTGGCCCATGGCCAAAGTAGGCCATAAGACCAAGGCTCATTGTTTGGCCCATGGCCAAGGTAGGCCATAAGACCAAGGCTCATTGTTTGGCCCATGGCCAAGGTAGGCCATAAGACCAAGGCTCATTGTTTGGCCCATGGCCAAGGTAGGCCATAAGACCAAGGCTCATTGTTTGGCCCATGGCCAAGGTAGGCCATAAGACCAAGGCTCATTGTTTGGCCATGGCCAAGGTAGGCCATAAGACCAAGGCTCATTGTTTGGCCCATGGCCAAGATAGGCCATAAGACCAAGGCTCATTGTTTGGCCCATGGCCAAGGTAGGCCATAAGACCAAGGCTCATTGTTTGGTCCATGGCCAAGGTAGGCCATAAGACCAAGGCTCATTGTTTGGTCCATGGCCAAGGTAGGCCATAAGACCAAGGCTCATTGTTTGGCCCATGGCCACGGTAAGCCATAAGACCAAGGCTCATTGTTTGGCCCATGGCCACGGTAGGCCATAAGACCAAGGCTCAGTGTATTTGTGGCACATGTAAAGAGTACAGTGTATATATACATATATATATACACAGATTGCAAGGAATGCATGTGCCTGTTGAAAAAATCTGTTGAGTGATTCTTCCTTAAAAGAAGAATTGGATGCTTGGAGTTGTATGCATTTTAAATGCTTGTTCACTAATGTTGTTTAACTGGGGATCGTAATGAAATAGAGGACAAGAAGAAATTACCAGAGAAGAGAGATCACAGACAAAACAGTCAAGTTTTAAATTTGGTTTAATCCCCCCCAAGTACTTATGTGTCTATGGAAAAACTATACGCGCTCACAACATGGTATCATATGTGGTACATTTATTTCATAATTAAATATAAATTATTAATTAATTGAATTAAATATCTATACAAAATTGCCTCGGGATTGGCGACATAGCCTATTGGGAATGAAATAATTGAATTGCCATACGTACAAAGAACCTGTATGTATGAATCAGCCTCACATAGCAACAAGAAAACCCAATTTATTGTTTAGTCTACCAAAAGAAGTAGACAAACAAAATTTGCTAGAACGGCAAATAATACACGAGAACCAAGGAACGGCTCTCAGGGCTGTTTATTCCAAGCGAAGCTTTAAACGCGGAGGATGTCTTTGTCCCCCCTAGAGTCCTGAGTGAATTCCTTATAATATAAAACCTAATGACTATAAAAGGATAGGCCTATTCCTTCAGGGGTTTATATAGTGACTGCCTATATTAATTACCTTAAGTAAATTCGCCGCGTAACCCCATCGTGGCGACCCTACACCGAAAATGACCGTCACGCCCTACATCGAAACAAACAAAGACCCAGCAAAAATAAGGTGAGCAATTTCAGTTTTTATTAACATAAGGCTTTCCCAACTCCCGATGCTAGAATTACCGTAATCAATATAAATATAAAGAGGTCCTTTAAAGACCTACATATTTATAACTCTCTAACGAAAAAGCATAGGGCTTTTGTCGGTAACCCTCCACTGACGTCTGTTGGAAATTTCCAACGGATGAGGGCACAGGCAATCAACCCATAGCCCTATATAGTTTTTTCAATGGTGGCCCTGTGTATGGGGAACTAACCCCTCTAAAATTTACACTGACACACGCAGTGGCTAGGCTTAACTCAGTAGGCCTAACCCCAATTTCAACCGTAACCCCACTATAGTTTTTCATATGGTGGCCTAAGCAACTGGGAACCGATTCCTTTACCTTTACACTAATCGAAAACAAAGGCTTGTTCATTTAACAGGCATAACTTATTTTAGGTCCTAAAAATAATAGGCCCGCAACATTAAGCCTATTTAATAGGTCCTACTCTTCAAATTCAAAACTAAGCCTTGTTAATTTAACAGGCTTAACTCATTTGAGGTCCTATAAAATAATAGGCCCAAACATAAGCCTACTTGGTAGGCCCAACAAATAGGCCTATTTAGTAGGCCCACCTAACTTTACCTTACATAATAGGCCTACCTCTTAAAGTAGGCCTTACTCTTTACACTCAAGGCCTATCCTAACTAAAAACATTGTGAATTTTTAATTTAACCTGTGGCGCAGGTTATATAAAAAACTTATTACTGTACAGTAATTTAACTTGCTCAACATCATAAAAATTAAACTCAGAACTTTAACACTAACAACAATTATGGAAGACTTGGACAAAAGGGTAAGAAACCCAGACCAAGAAAACAAAAACACAGACCTTGGGGCTACGGCACCATCTCAAAATCACAAAAAATTAATGAGGAAAAAATCAGCACGTAAAGGTGTCATCACCAAACTGTACAATGATTTCAAACAAAAGGAACCTACAAGATATGATCTTGAAACAACATTAAATTCTATTACTCGTTACAAACAAGAAATTTTCATACTAGATGAAGACATAATTACAGAAATTGATGACACAATTGAACTAACAGATGATGAGTATTCTACTCTCCTACTTGACAATGAAAATTACATTACAAAAATTAACAACTATATTTCTGAAATTCAAAACCAACTTGATGAGTGCAAAAAAGAAGACACATACGAAAGCTTCTTAGAAGCTACAAGAAATGCTTCATTTAGCCCTCCCAATGTGGCTGAGGGCAATGAACTAAAATCAAAATTGCCTACACTTGCAGTACCCACTTTTGAGGGTGACAGAGCCAAATTTCAATCTTTTATTGAAAAATTTCATAGCCTTATAGGTAATAAAAACTACATTACAGATGTTGATAAATTTAGTTATTTAGTGAACTATCTGAAAGGCCCAGCCTTAAGATTAGTGGAATCACTACCAGCCATAGGTGCTTCTTATTCTGTAGCAATAGAATTACTTAACAGAAATTACATGAATAAGGATGAAATTATACATGATTTGGCTCTTAAAGTAATGAACATGCGAACCCCAAAAGACAACTATGGTGACCTCTTTGATTTTTACTGTGAGTTTGAATGTCTCATGGGACAACTTAAAAACAATAATTTAAACATTGCAGAAACAGCTTGGATCATTCAAGCTGTTGTTTTTGAAAAGCTCCCTTCTAAAGTCAAAGAGATATTTCATCAGAGGACAACTGACATATACCCTAGCCTTAATAAACTAAGAGAAGATTTCCCAACTGTACTAGCACTTTACAAATCAAGTTACACACACCCAAAATTTAACACAGAACAAGAAAAAACCAACAATGCAGAAAACCAAAAACCTAACAAAAGATTTCAACACTTACCAGTTACATCAAAACACAACCGCAAAACTCAATTTGCAGAAAATAAAGTGACAGAAAAAGACTCAAAGACTCCTACTCTGCAAAACTTTAATGTAGCTACTTTTGAGTATAATCCCACACCATGCAAATTTTGTTTTAGCAGTGAACATATTCTACAAATTGTCCCAAATACAAAGACTTTACAGCAAGGTCAAAACGTTGTGAACAACTAAACTTATGCAAAAAATGCACTGGATCAGGGCACCAAAAGTCAAATTGCAAATCAAATTTGATATACAATTGTAAGTTTTGCAACAGTTTTGACCATGTTACCCCTATGTGTAATACACACACAGACATTGGAAAAACTGACAAACATTATGAACAAACACCCAAATCAAACCAAAACAAACAGAAACAAACCAAAAATGCTATGAATGGACATATCAGTTCATCTAGCATTAACCACAATTCAAAAATTCTTTTACCAACCACAACTTTGGAAATCCAAAACAAAAGAGGACAAATAGTACAGGTTAGGTGTCTTTTAGATACCTGCTCACAACAAACATTTGTAACTAAACAACTGATAGAAAAATTGGGACTTCAAAACCAACAAGGAGATGAAGATCTCTCTATTTCATCATTTATCAATAAAAACCCAGTACAAGCCAGTTTTAAAACTGCAAATATAACTTTAACTCTTGATGAAACATTTGAAACCCTTAAGGTTGTTGTTGTGGACAAAGTAGAACAAGAAAAAATACAAATAGCTGGGTTAAAACAAGCTTTGCTCCAACTTCAAAATAAATACACGATAGCTGATAAAACCCTTAATGCAGATGTAGTTGATGATATACATATGCTCATGGGGGCTGACTATCTTCATCTGGTCCATAGAGGCATCATTAAAATTGGAGATGGAATAGCCATACAAACTCCCACAGGTATTGCTCTTTTGGGTGACATAACTAAATACCATCTTACTACTGACACAGAAAACACAGAACATGAACAAAATTTACGCAAAACAAAATCACCACAGTCACAAATTTCTGACTATGTGACAAACTCGAACTACAAAAACACTGTCATAATCCCACATCATTTGAATGAAAATGATTCCACATTGGATGAAGGGTTACAGCAGTTGTGACTATTAGAATCAGTTGGCATAAAGGACAGTACTATTACACATGAAGACCAATTGATGACAGAACAATTTAAGGATACATTACAACACAGAGACAATCAATACTATGTGGAGCTGCCTTGGAAAACACCTTGTCCAGAAATAATGGACAATTTGAAAGTAGCTAAGGCACATCTGTATAAAAATTACAGAAAACTAAAAAATGACAATCTTTTAGAACAATACAACAACATATTCAAGGAACAAATAGAAAGGGGCTTCATTGAAGAAGTTACTGATGAACCCTTTAAAAAACGAGGTTGTCATTATTTAACACACAGGGGAGTTTACAGAGAAGACTCATCCACAACTAAACTAAGAGTAGTATACAACTGTAGTTTAAAAGACACAAATTCTGTTAGTTTAAATGATTGTCTCATGGAAGGCCCAAACCTTGTCTCAGATCTTGTAAAAATTCTCCTTTGCTTCCGTTTAGACAATTATGCAGTACAAAGTGACATAGAAAAAGCATTCCTCTGTATAAATTTGAAGCTTGAGTATGATAAAAATCATCTCAGGTTTTTGTGGTTGAATGATCCACATGACCTTAACAAAGGTTTCAAAACCTACAGATTTAAAGTAATTATTTTTGGAGCAAATTGCTCTCCAAGTATTCTTGCTTTAACAATTAGAAACCACCTAAACTTATTTCAAGAGGACTTAACAGTTCAGTTTTTAAAACAAAACTTTTATGTGGATAACCTCATTGGTTCCACTGTAACTGAAGAGGAATTGCTTGAAATTTACCAAATGTCACAACCCATAATGAAGCAAGGAAATTTTGGATTGAGAGAATGGGTTTCTAATTCTCCTAAATTAAATGAACAAATAACAAAAGACAACAATGGGAACATTGAACCAAACAATTACACGAAAACACTTGGAATGCTTTGGTTTTTAAAACAGAATTCTGAACACGATGACACTCTTTGCACGAAGAGTTATAACTTAAATCCAAATGCCAATACAAAAAGACAAGTGCTTTCAGAATCATCCAAAATTTTTGACCCCATTGGATTATATTTACCAGCAACCATAAGATCCAAAATCCTTTTGCAAGACTTATGGAAAAAGAAAATTGATTGGGATGAACCACTTTCAGTGGAAGACCAACTTCATTGGAAAAAATTAGCCACAGACTTGAACAAAGTTCAAGACATCTACGTACCAAGATGTGCTGGCTACAGATTGAAATCGCAAACACTACACATTTTTACAGATGCCAGCACACAAGCTTATGGGTGTTGTGCCTATTTAACAAGTGAAAATGAAAGTAACTTGGTTTATTCAAAGGCAAAAGTGGCACCCTTAAACCAAAAGAAAACTGTACCACAACTTGAATTATTAGCTGTCTCATTGGGAGTTAAAACAGCAAACTTTCTTTCACAAGTGTATAAAGAAGTTGACATAACAAACATTTACTTATGGACAGACAGTCAAATTTGTCTAACATGGGTGACCAACACAGATACAACTTCTTGCAAAAATATATTTGTGAAAAACAGACTAACAGAAATCAAAACTGCAAACACAAACCTTGGTATCAAATTTAGGTACATAAAAACAAAGGAGAATCCTGCAGACTTTTTGACAAGAGGGCTCTCTTACAAGCTGTTGAAAACAAATAAAATCTGGTATGAAGGGCCCGAATGGCTAACATGTGAGGATCTTTGGCCAGCCAAAGTAGTTAACCTCACACTCAACTCTACAACAACTGAAAAGATCACTGAGGACAAACCTATATTTGACTATCACCTTTATTCAGACCTAAACAAACTCTTGAGAATTACAGTCTATTGCTGCAAGTTTGTCAATAGCTACCTTCTCAAACACTGTCCTCAGAAAGCCTTTTCTAACTTAACAGAAACTGCAACAAAATACTGGCTCAAACAGATACAAGCTTCAGAATTTGACAAGGAGTTGAAGTATCTTAGGTCCAGTAGCACATTAAACAAAGGTATTCCTTCACTTGTCATGGATCTAAATCTGTACCTGGATACAGAGGGTCTGATAAGGTGTAAAGGAAGGCTTAACAAGTCAACTTTGACTTACAACTCTAAGCACCCAATTCTTCTTCCAAGGAGAAATCACTTCACAAAACTCATCATCAGGGATACCCACAACAAAATACACCACATGGGAGTCCCACAAACCCTGACAGAGCTGAGAAAAACTTACTGGCTACCAAAGGGTAGAACTGAAACAAAGAAAATTTTAAACACATGCATTCCTTGTAAACGTATCCATTCACGACCCTTTAAGACCCCAAGCCCTCCAGACCTACCTGTGGAACGAGTAACATTTACTCGGCCATTTGAAACCACGGGTATTGACTACACTGGAGCGGTAAATGTGAGTTTTGGAGACAAAATGGATTCAAAGGAATACAAAGTGTACATTGTACTCTTCACCTGTGCTGCCACACGTGCCATATGTCTAGACATAGTAGAAGATCTGACAGCAGAAGCTTTTATTGCTGCTTTCAGACGATTTTGTGCACACAATTCTGTACCCAAAACTATATGGTCAGACAATGCCACATACTTCAAATCTGGTGAAAGAATTATTCATCAGATTTGTGACAGTGAAACAGTACAAACTCATTTAACCAAACACAACATAACCTGGAAGTACATTCCTGTTAATACACCATGGTATGGTTCAATTTGGGAAAGAAACATACAAACTGTAAAGAACTGCCTTAAAAAGACTATTGGGACAAAACATCTACAACTTTTTGAACTCATGACTATTCTGTCAGAAATTGAAAATGTTGTCAACAACAGACCATTAACTTATGTGGGAGATGGTATTAATGAGCCAGAACCTCTCACACCAAACCACCTAATTAAGGGAGAAACAGTAAACATGTTACCAGAATCTGAACATAACAGTACAGAGGATCCAGATTGGGAAATAGGACACAAAGAACTCAACACAAAATACCAACATTTGACACAAATCAAACTCAATTTATAACAAAATGGAGAGAAGAATACTTAACAAGTCTTAGAGAAAGACATAAACAATTAACAAAACAAAGTTGGAATGATTCAGTCAAAATTGGGGACATTGTGTTGATACATGACAAGACACCAAGACAACATTGGTCAATGGGAAAAGTCTTGGAACTCAAAACTGGTGAAGACGAAGTTACCAGGGTTGTAAAACTGAAAACAGCAACTGGTGACCACCAGAGATATCACATTACTATATCCTTTGGAGTGTGGGGCTAAATTAGAACCATTACCCCAAAGGATGGATCAGGATACTATTGGGGAGGAATCTCTCAATGTGCCTGATGTAACTCAGACTAAACCAGACAGGCCTCAAAGAAAGACTGCTTTGAAAGCCAGAAAACTTTTACAAGAAAAAATTAAGACTGGTGACTTATAAAACTTACACAAACTGAGCAAAGTTAAAATGCTTAATAACTTTACTTTAATCCCATAAATTTCCTATACCTAAAGGGAGTCAAACTGATTGACATAACTTTAACTAAACTTGAGAAGTTGGCCTCTTGAACTTTCATATTTGAATAGGTCTTGAGTAACCTCTCTCTTCCTAAATTTCTACTTCATTCTTTTGATCCATTTTTACATGTTTTACACAGTTTGTCAAAAAATTTGATCTATAACATACAAATTTTTCTCCGGCCCCCCCCAGTATATGGAAAAACTATACGCGCTCACAACATGGTATCATATGTGGTACATTTATTTCATAATTAAATATAAATTATTAATTAATTGAATTAAATATCTATACAAAATTGCCTCGGGATTGGCGACATAGCCTATTGGGAATGAAATAATTGAATTGCCATACGTACAAAGAACCTGTATGTATGAATCAGCCTCACATAGCAACAAGAAAACCCAATTTATTGTTTAGTCTACCAAAAAGAAGTAGACAAACAAAATTTGCTAGAACGGCAAATAATACACGAGAACCAAGGAACGGCTCTCAGGGCTGTTTATTCCAAGCGAAGCTTTAAACGCGGAGGATGTCTTTGTCCCCCTAGAGTCCTGAGTGAATTCCTTATAATATAAAACCTAATGACTATAAAAGGATAGGCCTATTCCTTCAGGGGTTTATATAGTGACTGCCTATATTAATTACCTTAAGTAAATTCGCCGCGTAACCCCATCGTGGCGACCCTACACCGAAAATGACCGTCACGCCCTACATCGAAACAAACAAAGACCCAGCAAAAATAAGGTGAGCAATTGCAGTTTTTATTAACATAAGGCTTTCCCAACTCCCGATGCTAGAATTACCGTAATCAATATAAATATAAAGAGGTCCTTTAAAGACCTACATATTTATAACTCTCTAACGAAAAAGCATAGGGCTTTTGTCGGTAACCCTCCACTGACGTCTGTTGGAAATTTCCAACGGATGAGGGCACAGGCAATCAACCCATAGCCCTAAATAGTTTTTTCACAGTGTCACTCAGGTCTAAGCTTATAAGAGAATGAGACTCCTTAAATGTAAATGTTTCCTAGTTAGGCCCTAGGTTGTAGACCTAATTAGGCAAGTTTGTTACTTTAGGCTTGATTAGGTTAGGCTTAGGCTAGACCATTTAGCCTAATTCTGCAATTTTTGTTAAGTAAGGTTAAAGTATGTAAATTCCCCACACACGGACCACCAATGTGAAAAATGCTCTGTATGAATTGGTCCACAATTAACCCACCCCTTATATCTCCAGTCTAACTATAGAGTAGATCAAGTCTAGCCTAGAGGGGTCAGCCTAGAGATTCCGGAAATGGTCCAGAGCGGGCAGATAAATTGAGGTCCACAGTAGGATTCCTCACCAAACTAGGTTAGGGCAATCTACCTTTACCTTTGTTAAGCTATGAGTTGATGCTGGGTCTTAGGCCACAATGTAGGCCTAAGTTGTCTGACCCAGCTTAATTTAATGAGTCTACGTAAAACTGGGTTAAAAACACAATTAGTCACTTACTGCTAGTTATTAGAGAGTCCCTTTTTCCGTCCTTGTTTAATTGTTAAGAGCGTACTTGCTGGTGGGGATCTTTTTCGTTGTCTGTTCTTGTCCCTTTCCCAGTTCCGTCCTCTCGCCCAGTTCCTCGTTTTCGTTCTCCTCTGTTCTCCTTTTCGCGGGGCTTTTTCCACCAGCGTCGTCTTGGTTTTTTCCTCGGTTGGTTGATCGGTAATGTATATCTATTACCGAGCACGCTCTTGTCACACAGTATATAAATACTAGTGTGGAGAATAACTCTGGTGAGCAACCAATTGGTTTCATCCACCCAGTTATTGACATAAAAGGAATTTAATAATTGTTAGATTAACTACCTACCTACTCAGTGAACCATTTTCGTTACCTCCCAACTACCCACTCATCAGTTTTCCACTTAAAAAAAAATCTCATTACGTTTGAACGAAGTTGATTTCAAAGTTGGTGCTTGGCCTTAATATATTTTATTAATTTTAATAATATCTTTATTTTAAAGCTAATTATTTTTATTTTATTTCAGATTTATTGTTTACACTTTACGGAGTATCAAGCCAAAAATTGGCCAATTATTTTGTTTAAGGTTTTCTCTATAAAATTGAATTTATATTTTTTCTATTTTGCAACTTTGAACTTTGAAACTGGACAACATTTAAAATTTAAAGACAAGATTGTGTTTATCTCAGTTTAGTATAGTAATGGTATTTATACAAGGTAAGAAGAAGGCAGTTTTTAAGACAATTTTGAATTTTTTATGTGAACTTAACTGCCTATATGTAGTTAACTGTTAAAGACATACTCAGCCTGGCTGAGCTATTTTTTTTTAAATATATAATTATAATATATGCTATTAATTTTAATAATATGCTTCTATTTTAAAATATATTATTTATATTTTTAATTAATTTCAGATGTATTTGTTTTCTCAGATGAGTGATGGGAGAAAAAGACTAAGCGGCTCGGAGTATAAGAAGAGAGCTCTGGAGAAAGCTGAAAAACAACGATGTCTGTCATTGACAAAACTGCGAAAATTGATACTTTCTTCATGAAATCTGATATAAAGAGCAAAAATGTTGAAACAAATCCGAATGTTCTTTTAAAAGAATTAGAATGTACCGAGATTAGGAGTTTCCAAGAAGATGAAAATGTTAATGAAGGTCCTAGTAATTTTAGATTATCTAGTAGAGAAGTTCAAGAATCCTGCCTACCCTATACTAAGTCTCGTGATGTAGGTAGCATCACAACTACCTCCAGCAATACTTCCATTGGACAAGACCCAGCATTATGGGTAGTTAATGATGCTACACGTCATTATGTGTCAGAGCATGGCATAAATCAGGACCAAGAAAACATGAACTTTTCTGTCAAAAAGACGTTTTGGTGAACGATTCAGATATTTTTGTAAAACTTTATATGAAAGATAGCTTGTCAACGGAGAGAAGGTGAAAAGAACATATTTAATGTATTCGGAGAGCACAGGCTCAATTTTCTGCGTTATCAGTTATGTCAGTTATTTGGTGGAACTACTAAAATTGGTAAGGAAGGATTTGATGACTAGAAGCATGGCAGTGAAGCATTAACAAGCCATGAAAATTCCTCTGAACATAAGTCATGTGTGTTAGCTATGAAAATGAAAAGTTCAACTCTCGGAAAAATTGACAGATAACTTTTCTATCAAATTGATGAGGAGAAGAAGTATAAGAGGAATGTTTTACAACGAGTTGTTGCAGTGGTCCGGTCACTGGCATCTCATGGTTTACCTTTTAGGGGCCACATTTAGAAATTTGGTTCTGTCCACAGTGGAAACTTTATAATGGCTTTGGGACTTATTGCTGAATTTGACCCTTTTCTGGCGGAACATATTGCAAAATACAAAAATCCAGGAAAAGGTCATACCTCATACTTGTCTTCGTTTACATGTGAGCAATTCATCAAACTAATGGCTGACAAAGTTACCAAACAAATAACTGAGGAAGTGAAATGTGCGAAGTACTATTGCATTATTGTGGACTCCACCCTAGACATATCACATGTCGATGAACTTGCAGTTATTCTGAGATATGTAAAAGAAGATGGGCATTCCGTCGAGCGATTTTTGGCATTCCTTCCCAGCATAGGCCACAAATCAGGGCAGCTTTTCAACTGTTTCCAGCATATTAAAAATGCATGATCTCGACATTGCAAACTGCAGAGGACAGTCGTATGATAACCTCCCAATATGTCAGGAACTTACTATGGAAAACTGATACGTGTGGGTAGTTGGGAGGTAACGAAAATGGTCCACTGAGTAGGTAGGTAGTTAATCTAACAATTATTAAATTCCTTTTATGTCAATAACTGGGTGGATGAAACCAATTGGTTGCTCACCAGAGTTATTCTCCACATTAGTATTTATATACTGTGTGATAGAGCGTGCTCGGAAATACACATACATTACCGATCAACCAACTGAAAAAAATCAAGAGGACGCTGGTGGAAAAAGCCCCCCGAAAAAGGAGAGGAGAAGAAAAAGAGCCAACGAGAGAACAAGACGGACGGGGAGAAGGAAGAGGCTAGACAACGGAAAAAGATCCCCACCAGCAAGTACGCTCTCAACAATTGAGAAAAGAGAAGGACTGTCTAATAACACTCGGTAAGTGATCAGTTGTGCTTTTAGCCCAGTTAATTAAGGGACATAAATTAAGCTGGGTCAGACAAATTAGGCCTACATTGTGGTCTAAGACCTAGCATCAACTCATAGCTTAACAAAGGTGAAGGTAAATTACCCTAACCTAATTTGGTGAGGAATCCTACTGTGGACCTCAATTTACTCTGCCCGCTCTGGACCATTTCCGGAATCTCTAGGCTGACCCCTACAAGGCTAGGCCTTTTAATCTACTCTATAGTTAGACTGGAGAATGGAGATATTAGGGGTGGGTTAATTGGGGACCAATTATTCATACAGAGCATTTTTCACATTACTTTGGCTTGCAAGCCAGAATAAAAGAAGCGTCCCCAGTAGCAGTTTACGTACCCTGCTCTGCACACTCATTAAATTTGATTGGACAGTGTGCAGCAAGTTGCTGTAAGGAAGCCATTAATTTTTTTCGCACTTCTCCAAAATCTTTACGTGTTCTTCACTGCCTCCACTCACCGTTGGGAAATACTACAAAATCAATTTACCAAATCTGAAAATGTAACACTAAAGAGCTTATCAGACACTCAGTGGTCAGCCCGTGAAGAAGCGTGTAGGAGTCTCAATAAAGACTGGGAAGAGGTTATAGAGGCACTTACGTCCATTGAAGAAGATGAACCAGAAAAGCCTTGCACACGCAGTGAAGCATCAGGCTACCTCAGTCAACTGCAACGCTTTGAAACTACAATTCTTTCTTTAATGTGAAGTAACATTCTGGAAAGGTTCAATGCTACTAGTAAACAGCTCCAAGCAGTTAACATTGATCTTGGTGTCGTAGCAGAACTGTATGCATCATTGACATTCTATGTAAAAGATGCAAGAGACAACTTCGACTTTTATGAAGAAGCAGCAATTAAGAAATCATCTATCCGTGAATATGAAGTTACAAAGAAAAGAAAAAAGAAAAGAAACTTCGAGTCGACGAAACTCGCGAAGGCGAGGTAGAATTAGATGAACGGAGGAACTTCTTCATTACTACTTATCTTGTGGTACTTCACAGATTATTATCGGAATTAAACCGTCGGAAAGATGTGTATGAAAACCTCCATGCACGGTTTGCATTTTTTACAAAAGTCACCACCTTGAATCCGACAGATATAACTGCCAATGCTATTAAGCTTTGGGAATTTTACAAGGATGACTTGACGGAAGCATTTGTTAATGAGTGTCTTCATTTCTGTGGGTTTCTTTTGAATTTGGAGAAAACTCCTACGAGCATTCTTGAGATGAGTGAGATGATCCAAGCAAACGGATTAAAAGAAGTTTACCCATTTGTTGATATTGCGCTCGGATCTTCCTATGTACGCCGGCTTCCAACTGTTCTGCCGAAAGATCTTTTTCTGCACTGCGACGACTAAAGAACTACCTACGGTCAGTGATGTCAGAAAATCGTCTCAATTCGTTAGCTATCCTTAGTATTGAATCGGAACTCACGAGAGCTCTTAGCTATACAGATCTTATTGACTCCGCTGCTCAGCAATCTCGGCGGAAACTGCTTTGAGTATTTTTCAACGGTCGATTTCGTAACTAAACATAAAGATCGTAAAGATAACCTACAATGCATTTCTGTTCACACATTTAAGGGATTGTTATATATATATATATATATTATATATATATATATTATTGTATTATAACCTTTGATAACCTTTGATTAGCTTCCGCCCGAATTGCTCATCCTGACGAAGGTCAAGCTTTTCACTCCACCTTAGACGTACAGTTTAACGGGGAATCCGAACCACGCCCCCCCAGCAGCCCAGCGTCTTAACCACTAGGTCACCCAGGGTACCCATTTATCTACCAACCACTTTCTTTATTGTGTGGAAGGATGAACAGCTGGGTTTTGCTGCGCGACGGCTGCCGTCACCGGGTCTCGATACCGGGGCCGATGGATTCGTAGTCATCGACGCAAACCACTACACCACCGAGGTGTAGTGGTATATATATATATATATATAATATACGTAGAAGCCAACTGGACCTGACAGAGACGTATTCCAAAACACCTTAGCAACATGCCCTCAAACAATTAGCGATATATCTAATCAAATCAACCTTGACAAAGATGACGTCATACCAAGCACGGCTAAGATGACGTCACAGCGAGGGAACCTCAAGATGAGCGTCGCAGCGCCTTCGCTCTCCGAATTCCAACCTCAGTGATCCACCCGTTACCAGCATGTAGATATCATTCTTGCAGGTTCCCATTGGGTCCGGCGTCACTCGCCGAACTTTATATAAAGATTATTATCATTGCCGCGCGTTATTAATTGTCATATTGTAAGCATTAATTCAAGTGTACACATTACAGTATTTTCAATGTAAACAATTAACAATTCTGTCGCATTCATAAATCATTCGAATCAATTTATTTTGTGTTTAATAAAGGAAGAAAACTCAATCTATCAATCAACCTAATTAATAACATTAATTTGATCTGAAAGATCTGGTAACCTCGGCCAAGCACCCATTTCTAACCATTATCAAATAACGGTAATAATTAACATCATTCCTTATAGTACCGATTTACGCATCAAACATGGTTACAAACTGGCCATTAAATACATCATTATAAATTGGTAACTATATATATATATATATATATATGCGCCTCGATGGTGTAGTGGTTAGCGTCGATGACTACGAATCCATCGGCCCCGGGTTCGAGACCTGACGGCAGCCGGCGCGCAGCAAAACCCAGCTGTTCATCCTTCCACACAATAAAGAAAGTGGTTGGTAGATAAATGGGTACCCTAGGAAGGGTCTAGGACAACTGGCCGCGGCCAACTAGCCGCAGCCCAACTCACCACGGCCAACTCGCCGTAGCCAACTGGCCGCAGATATAGGGAATAAGACAACTCGCCGCGGCCAACTCGCCGTGATATAGAAAAATTATTTTTTTTTTATGAAAATTGTGTGTAATAAAACAAGTGTGTTAAAATTGCTTTATGAAAGTACTTTATTGGAGTAAAAAAAATAAAATAAGGATAAAAATGCAAATATCTATGAAAAGTTATGGGCAATTCCCGGGCCTAAGGTATTCAACAAAATTTCGACTGTCAAATTTACTGACAATTGATTTTATCCTTGCATCTGCTTCTCTGAATTTTTTTAACTTGACTGGAGGATTTTGCCCTGCAATCAGCTGCTCGTAATATAGATCTCTTCCTCGTTGAACTTTTTTCAAACCATCAATAAATTTCCAAATCGTAGGATGTTGCATTCCAAGTTCATTTTGCAGTCTTCGGTGCGCAGCTTCTGCGTGATTGTTAGTCCTGTCTTCGTCATTCAAGCAGCGTTGATAAACATTCCACATTTCCTGTGGAAATACACACGCATATATACATATATATATATATATATATATATATATATACTAGCGGAGCGATCGGGCGTTGCCGGTGGATGTTGAACGCTATATATATATATATATATATATATATATGTGTGTGTGTGTGTGTGTGTGTACACACAGTATATGCCCGGTTAGGTCAACTGAATGCCCGATTAGATTAATTGAATACCTGGGTACGTTAATTGAATGCCCGATTAGGTTAATTGTACGTCCTTGACGATTGGTTATGTTGAGTCGTGATATTTTCGTTAAAGCTAACGAAAATATCAAGACCTAACCTAACCAATCGTCAAGGGCGTACGGTTGACCTAACCGGGCATTCAACACCCAGGTGCACAGCCTCTAAAATTATATTTAGAATAAAAAATTTAAAATTATAAAATTATAAATTATAAAATCTGGCCACCGCGGCCAGTTGGCTACGGCGAGTTGGCCGTGGCGAGTTGGACTGCGGCTAGTTGGCCGCGGCCAGTTGTCCCATTCCCCCCTAGGAAACCTAGTGGTTAAGACGCTGGGTTGCTGATGGGGCGTGGTTCGGATTTCACGTTAAACTGTAGGTCTTAAGGTGGAGTGAAAAGCTTGACCTTCGTCAGAATGAACAATTCTGGCGGAAGCTAACCAAAGGTTATATGTATATATATTTAGACCGGCCCAGGCTCATAGGGGTGAAAAAGAATTTTTTTCATTGCTTAAGTCTCACCCCTGGAATTTGTTATACGTGTCGATAGGAAGTTTCGAGTGAAGTTTCAGCCGGATTCCTTAATATTTAGTGGTGCCGACAGATTCTGAAATGTGTAGTTTTTCCGCACCTCCCAGGAGGTAACTACAACCTGCGCGTTTTTTTAAGTGGTATCCTCAATAGGCCTAATCCACTTTTTTAATGTTAACGCATGAGGTTGTTGTGCTTCCTGTCTTTATCATTGGTTTCTTTACCTCTGGGAACTGCTCTCGGTGTTTTTCCACGACTTGAAGAAGGTACAGCAGTTGTTTTTCGTTTTTTTGTGAGATGACTGCTGAAACTCTGAATTAATGAGACCACTCTCTCTGCATTATCGTTTACAACATTCATTGTTTTAACACATTCCTTAGCTAATTTATAGTCGTCCCTGTTATCCACTCTGCAGGATCTACTTCGAGAAACGTCGATTGAAGGGACAATTTCTCAAAGAAGGAGCGACTTGAGCTTCTGACAAAGTCCGCCAGACTTTTCTCTAGTGGGTCATCATGAGTGTGGTCAAAAACAATTCGTTTTTCTGAACCAGGTCTTTCCAATGCCTGAACTATCTGCCGTTTCATTTGCAAAGTTATGCCATCATCAAAAAAGGCAAGCGACACAAGTTCTTCATTTAGATACCAGAGGTGACGGCATAGTGCTTTGCTAGCTAATGCTGAAAGTTCCTTATCATCATATTGCTGAAGCTCTTTTAGATACTCCAAATCGGTTCTTGGTGCAAAAGATGCGATAGGAGCCGCAAACCATTTTGGCGTATAAAAGCGGACAGCATAGCGAGAGAAGCGTTCCATTGCACTCAGTTCCTGTTTTGTCAGGTTGAACTGCGAGAGAAACAATACAATTTTGATGGCATAAATCACTCGCGACATCCACATAGCGCAATGTAAAGTCCCAGGTTGATGAAAATGTACTCCTCCTGATAGAACACCACCTTTTTTTTTGCCAGTATTGCTAGCGGTAGTATCAAAACACATTGCTTGAATACATTCTCGCAAATTCCAATCGTCTAAGCATTCTAGAACTGCTTCTGCAATTTTTCCGCCTTCTCCAAAAACAAGTTCGGGTACTGTTAGAAGCTTAGACTTTCCTCCACCGGATGCAAGAATAACTAGCCTATCTATTTTTTCATCACCTGTTATATCTTGCATTACTTTACCATTCCAATGAATGGTAAGCGGAACGTCAGATGTAAAGGTTTGCTTAATGTCATCTGCAACTTTTTGGCGTACGACACTCCTTGCCTTCTGTAGAGTACTTCTGCTCAAAACAACATTGTCAATGTCATGTCCAAGAGAAGTTGCAGCAGGTGAAAGCACCATAACAGCACTACGATCACTTGTTTTAGTTCGATCTAATGCGCTTACACTTATTTGATATTGTGCTGCTTGAAAGTTTGGATGTCATTTCAGGAGTGTACGATGTGCGTGGCTCTGGTTGCTCATCACTACTACTGCTTGAACTGCTATCACTGAACTGAACTGAACTGCAGCTGAAGACAGTTTCTTTCACAATGCCTCGGCTTCTTTTAGTGCAGCATTTCTTTCATCTCTTTTCCGTTTTCGCATTTGCTTAGCGACCAGTTTGTTATCAATATCAGTCATGTAACCTCGCCTCCCTTTTTCTCTTTGAGCATGTAGGAATGATCTATCTTCCTCATTTGACATCATTTGTAAAGCATTTGCGTGAGCTATATCAAAAAGGTTATCTAAACTATCTTGGAATTCAGTTTCTTTTTTAATTTGATTTTGATTACGGTTTGATTTTGATTTTTGAAGTGATCTGAAGTTCTCATACATTTTCTGAATTTTCGTTAGTACATACTGTTTGGCTCTGGTGGGTATTTTCGCCTTGTCCCAAATCTCAAAAATTTCAGCATAAACCTTGTTGGATGCTTCTTTCAATGTTTTCTTACTGTTTGTGAGACAGAAAAGCCGACGGATGGATGGATGGAAGCTTCTTACTGCCAATTGTGTCAATTGGCTGTCCAATCAGCCATATTTCAGTTTTTCTTCTTGTTACAATTGAATCGGACATGGTGAAGGATAAAATACGCAAATATTAAGAGAAAACATTTGCACATCAATCTCTCACTGCGTCTTAAGCAATACTGACGTGAAGACGTGTTTCTACTCAACAGTGTAACATGTGTAACAGTGTAACATGTGGAGCACAATCCATAAGATTGTGAATAGGCATGGTTTGCACACAATATTTGTACTGCGGGATTTCTTAAAGTAATTTTACCAGCAATTGATATTTTCGCAATAAATGAAAAATACAAGAGGCTGTCCAGGGGCGGATCCAGGAATTTAAGCAGAGGGGGGTCCAGTCTTGGTGGGGCTCGTTACTGATATGTCCTCGGCCAAAGGCCGAGGACGCGCGAGCGAAGCGAGCGCCAGGGGGGGGGTGCCGGAGGGGGGGTGTCCCCCCCTCGGTAGGAAATTTTCATATTTGAAGATAGCTTTAGATGGATTTGAAGTATATTCCCGTTATCAAAATCCTGCTTGTTCACACACCAAGGCCAGGTCTGAAATGTCTCAGGATCGGACATAAACTTTTTTTTCTTTATTCTTTTTAAGGAAATTAATTTTGTGGCAACCGGGATACATGTACCTTAAGCCATTTTAAGTCTTCAGGTCTTATTTTTCATATATAGGAGCAAACAAACGCAATCGAAAAATCGTTGGTCACCGTGAGCAGGGGGGGGGGGGGGGTCCGGACCCCCTCGACCCCCCCCCCTGGATCCGCGCCTGGCTGTCGGCACCACCGAAAGTGCATAGATATTGTTGAAATTTAGTGTGCGAGTATATTATGATGGTGGTAACAATTTTACGGGGTGAGACTTTCACTTTTCAAAAATAAGTTTTTTTGGGCCAGTCCAAATTTTATATATATATATATATATATATATATATATATGTGTGTGTGTGTGTGTGTGTGTGTGTGTGTGTGTGTGTGCGAACCTGTCGCCGCGTGTATTTTGCAACATTTCTAAAACTATTTCACATTATCTTGAGGTTATTCTATTATTATCGATCGTCCGTTTTCTAATCGAGCAGAATTTGTTATATATATATATATAACAAATTCTACTCGATTAGAAAACGGACGATCGATAATAGAATAACCTCAAGATAATGTGAAATAGTTTTAGAAATGTTGCAAAATACACGCGGCGACAGGTTCGCACATGTTTTATCACGATACAGAATGACTTGGGCTAGTGTAGGATTAGGCTAATGAATATTTTCTCTGGTATTTTTCATACAGTTACAACGCCACCCCTACGATATTACAGTAATTGAAAAAACATGGAGCCCACGAAAGAGCATATTCGACATGTGATGCTGTATGAGTTCCATAAAGGGTCTAACGCTAGTGACTCCGCAAAAAACATTCAAAGAGTTTATGGAAATGATGTGAGCGAATGGATGTGTAGGAGATGGTTTGAGAAGTTCAGAAATGGAGACTTCAGTCTGAAAGATTATCAACGAACAGGACGACCAAATGAGTTACTGTAGATGAAGAGTTGCTGAAAGCAACAGTGGAGGAAAACCCAACGGTAACTGTAAGAGAACTTGGCCTGCAACTCGGCGTTAGCCATATGACCATTCATCGTCATTTGAAGCTGTTAGGAAAAGTAGTGAAGGTTGGAAAATGGGTTCCGCATGATTTGTCACGAGCGAATCTTCAACATCGAATCGATATTTGCACATCACTGCATTCTCGGCAACTGCAGGCACCGTTTTTGAATCGGATCGTCACTGGGAATGAAAAATGGGTCCTCTATAACAATATTAAGCGTCGACATCAGTGGCTTAGCCGTGAAACAAATCCTGAACCTCAGCCAAGGAATGGTTTGGCGGGATATGCAAGGAATTATTCATTTTGAGCTTCTGCCAGATAACCAAACAATCACAGCTGAAGTCTACTGCCAACAACTCCAACGACTGACGATGGTATTACAAGAAAAACGTCCCGCATTAGTTAATCGCAGAGGTGTTCTATTCCACCAGGATAACGCGCGCCCTCACACTGCTCGAATCACCACTGCCTAATTGGGCGGTTGAGAAAAAATGCCTCATCCACCTTATTCTCCGGACATCGCACCTTCAGACTACCATTTATTCAGAAGTCTGCAACACCACCTAGATGAACAAAAGTTGCAATCCAGGGAAGCTATCGAAAACGAAATGATCGCTTTTTTTAACTCGAAACCAAGGGATTTCTTCGAACGTGGCATAAAAAAAACTTTTCTACAGGTGGGGAGGAGGTTATTGAAAAAGAAGGGAATTATATTGACGATTAATTTGTCATTATGTCATTTAATTTTTGTTGTGAATAAATTAAAAATTCGAGCAAATTTGTCCTTATAAGTCATTTACTTTTTGTTCTGAATGAACTAAAAAATCGAGCAGAATATATGTTACAACCTTATATATATATATATATATATATATATTATATATATATATATTATATATATATATATATATATACGAGTATATTATCATAATATATATAATATACTCGTATTATGATTGATATAAAAATATCTTTTATGTTAAGATATAATTTGCTAGATTAAATGCCTAAACCATTTGACTGCATTTTACTGAAAACCCTTATATCAAATAACTATTTATTGCTAAATGGTAACTTCGTAAGTGTCCGAAGGGCTGCTAAATCAGTATGGCCCTTGCGCCAGGAAACCTAAATCCGCCACTGTCAAGGCTAAAATTATAAAATCAGATAAAAAAAAAATGAATAAATATAATGAACGGAAACTTATACAATATATTTAAATAAACGTGTGATATTAATGGTGTGTTTATAGGGTATATTCAAAGCTGGGCACAAACCGTTAATCCGTTAATCGTTAATTAACGAAGTTAACTTTTTCGTTAACGATTTAACTTTTAAGTTAACTTTGAAAATCATTATCGGACTAATTAACTTCCGTTACATTTAACTTCCGTTAACTCAAGTCCGTTAACCCAAAAAATTCATAAATAAGCGTTTAAAAGTTTCTATTATTTTCAGTGCTGAGCAGGTGCGCAATTAATCCGCCACTGTTAATAGTGATGAACGAATTTCCATTTCCGCAGTGAAAAATCAGGCGATATATTTGTTTCCGTCGCCACAATTTGTCTTACCAAATATGGTAGTTATTTATGGCATTGGTTTGAGCAAAACATGGTCGACTGTAAAATCAGGCGGAAAGATTTGCCATTTGAGTTGAATGTTTCAACTTCTTTCAAGAAATATCACGAGCATTTTAAGGCACTTTCAATAATATATATGTAACAATTACAACAAATAACTACATTCGTTTCATTTGCAGTCTGTCTCTTGCGCAACATGTTTGTGCTAGTGAATATTTAAAAATAACCGTTGTCAAGTAAGTCATGTATATTTATAATATGTCTGTGAGTACCTTATTAGTAGTCTCCTTGATACATACAGATGCTGCCTTCTTGGGTGAGCAAGTGTTGGTGGACTTGTTCATCAAGTTCAACACAGCCATCCCCCTCCAGTGCTGCAGTGGAGCGTTTGTTCTCTATGGGCAAGGACATCCTGAGGGCCAAGAGATCATCCCTGTCTGATGAAAACTTTGATATGCTAATTTTCATGAAGGGCAACATGCATCTCATGGACAAAATGGAGAACGAGAAGAAGAGGGAAATTAAATTATATATGTATTGTGTTTTTCATTTTTTTTATAATAAAAGTTAACGTTAACGGTTTATCGGTAACTTCCGTTACATGTTTAACGAATTAACGGATTAACGGTTAACGAAGTTAACTTTTTGGTTAACGGATTAGCGGTTAACGAAGTTACCTTTTTGGTTAACGGTGCCCACCACTGGGTATATTTAAGTAATTAAAATTAAAAATAAAATAATATAAAATATAGAAGCGTCAAAATATAAAGTTAAATGCGAACAAAATTGGGAGAAGTCTTACCAGGTTGTTATTATTGGGTAAGGGGACTAATTGAGCAGAGGGTTGGGAATAATTGGTTGCTGGAAGGGGTCCATATTAGAAGAGTTGGAGCCAGACGGAGCGATGGTGGATTTCTTCTCAGTGGTAGGATATGACAGTTTATTTGGCCCTGTTTAAGTTAAAGGCAGAACTAGTCATTGAGAGTTGGTTTAATACTGAGGATGTATAGGGACTCCAGAATGCGGAGGTCGGTTAGATTAGATGGTTGGTTGTGTTAATAATTTTGAAATTGGAGGGAATTAGTGGGTGGTTATGAAGGTGGCAGTGATCCATTATTGCTGATTTAGAGAGTTTATTTAAGGGCTGCGATGTTCTGGTAGAAATACCGCGATGCTCGCCCACTTTTGTTTGATATTGGCCAATGGTGCTGCCAATATATGATAGTTCGCTTTGCAGCGAACACAGTTGAAAATGTAGTTGGTGGACGGAGCAAGGGGCTGAAGTGTTTTTTCTTTGTGGCTGAGGTATGATTTGGTGTTATTATTGTTGGTGAAAACGAATTGAAAGTTAATTTTGGGGTAAAGAGGGGTGAGTAGGAGGCGGAGTTCTGAAAGTATTTTGTGGCTGATATGGTCGTAATAGGGAAAGGAAAAGTATTGTACGTCTTTTTTAACTGCGAGAACTTTAAGGGGGGGGGTGATAAATATTATTAAGAAAATTTCTGGTTAAAAATTGTAAAAGATGTTTTGGGAAGTTGTTAATGCCGAAATTATGAATGAATTCTATTTCGTTGTGGAGGGATAAGTACGAAGAGCAAAGATGATAGGCACGGTAGATTAAAATTTTGATGCTGTTTATTTTATATGGCGAAGAGGTGTGGGTTAGGTAATTAGTACCTAGGCCTGTGTATGTGGGTTTTCGATATATGGAGGTGCTGAATTTGTTGTTTTGTTTTGTTATATCTAGGAAGGGTAGGGTGTTGTTGGATTCGTCTTCTTTGGTGAACTTAATGTTTTTGTGTCGGGAATTAAGATAGTTAAGAAAAAGGGGGGCGTGGTTGGCATTGTGAAAAAGGAGAAAGGTGTCGTCAACATATCTTTTATATAGGTGTGGTTTATAGTGGGTAGGGCAATGGAGTAGCCAGTTATTTTCATGGTGACTGAGAAAAATGTTGGCTAAAGTGGCACTTAAGGGGGATCCCATAGCTCGTGAGTCGTTTTGTTGATAAAACTGTTGATTAAAAAAGAAATAAGTGTCTGAAGCGGCAAGCGTTAGCAGTTTGGTGAATTCTTGTTTTGTTAAATTAAGGACTGTGTTCAGATTGTTGGCAAATAGGTTGTTGATACAGATGTCGATGGTTTCTTTAATTGGAACGTTGGTGTAAAGGGATACTATGTCGAAACTATGCATATGGAGGTTGTTTGAATTATTTATGGTCAGTATTTCTTTAGCGAATTTATAGGAATTGGTGACGGAATATTTGTTTTGGGTTAGCGGGGTTAAGGTGGGAATTAGGAATTTTGCTACTTTGTAATTGTGGGTGGTGTAGGCCGAAAGGATGGGTCTAATGGGTAAGTTGGATTTGTGTATTTTGGGGAGGCCATAAAGAGTACCTGGGGATGAACCAGAAGAACGTATTTGGTTGTAAATGTCTTCCGAAATTTTATTCTGATCGTATAGTTTTCTAAGGAAACGGATGATTTTGTCTCCAAGTTTTAGAGAACGTGTTAAGGGATCGTCATTAATCTTTTTGAATTTGGTGAAATCGTTGAGAACGTTGTTAACCTTATTAATGTAATCCGATTTATTAAGAAGGACGGTGCCTTTACCTTTGTGACTTTGTCAGGGCGTGAGATAATGATGGAGTCGTCTTTGAATAGTTCTTTAAGGCAGGAGAGGTCTTTCTGTTGATTAGGGGGGAAAAAAACTTTGTGAGGTTTAAAATTATAAGTGTTTATTTGCAATGTGGGTAATTGAAGACTTTAAGAATGGAAAATACACAAACCCAATTTACCCATTAGACCAAAGACGAACAATACTTTTCCTTTCCCTATTACGACCATATCAGCCCTAAAATACTTTCAGAACTCAGTCTCCTACTCACCCCTCTTTACCCCCAAATTAACTTTCAATTCGTTTTCACCAACAATAACATCAAATCATACCTCAGCCACAAAGAAAAAACACCTCAGCCCCTTGCTTCGTCCACCATCTACGTTTTCAACTGTGTTCGCTGCAAAGCGAACTATATTGGCAGCACCATTGGCCAATATCAAACAAGAGTGGACAAACATCGCGGTATTTCTACCAGAACATCGCAGCCCTTAAATAAACCCTCTAAATCAGCAATAAGGGATCACTACCACTTTCACAACCACCCACTACTTCCCTCCAATTTCAAAATTATTAACGCAACCAACCATCTAACCGACCTCCGCATTCTGGAGTCCGTATACATCCAGGGTACTTTTTTGATGAGCCTTTGTGGTAATCGGACGTACCTAGAAATGCTTGTAAACGAAAGTTCAAATATTTATTACTGAAACCAGTTAGATTTAGGCTTGATTATACAATTTACACCTTCATTGTGTAACCAACAAACTTATTAGTCCACTTTTCTTACAGTAAATGCAGGGTCTGAGTGTTACAACAAAGGGCCAGGCTTTGCCTGGCTTTGGCTGAACCCAATTAGGCCTAGGCCCATATACTAAGATTCATACCTAAAACTTCTTTCGATTGTTAATTACGAGGTTAAGATTCGGTAGAACACATCCATCAAAATCTATATTGATATTTACACAGTTAAATAGAGCGAAAAAAAAACAAGAATACTTTATTCTATACTAATTTTGGCGGAAATTCCTATCTATCGAGATATTTATTTTTTAAATTATTAAATTTTGGCGCCATTATTCATGTTATTATCATTAGCCAATCAGCGGCTGCCCCATTGTCACATGATACCCCCACGCAGGTCCGGCGGCTGAAATTTGAATTCAGCAGTCACTTTAGAATGGTTGTCCGTGGTGGGTGCAGACAGGGTGCTCCCAGTTCGAGTGGGACGTCATCTAGGTCTAGGTTAGTTTAGGGGTACTACTTACCTTTCCGGGTCCCGAATTCATTATGGGGTACCCATGCCCGGTTAGGTTAATGGAATGCCTGGTTAGGTCAACTGTATGCCCTTGACAATTGGTGAAAATATCACGACTGGTTCTAACTGTACGCTCTTGACGATTGGTTAGGTTGTCGTGAAATTTTCCTTAAAACTAACAGAAATATCACAACCTAACCAATTGTCAAGGGCATACAGTTGACCTAACCGAGTATTCAGTTAGCCTTTGTGGTATCCAACGCCATAAGCCATTATACCCGGAAAGATAAGGTTGGGTCATTATCGGGACCCGGAAAGGTAAGTAGTACCAGGTTAGGTTACTTTTGCCGTGAATATTTTTCTGGTGTATTTCATGCTGTTTCAATTGATTCTGGCCTTTTTAGCCCACAATTTCCCTCTTCTTCAAAGCCCTGGGGGGGTATCTCCATAACGGCGCATTTGCGCCAAAAATGAAGGTTAGAGTCAATTGAAACAGCATGAAATACATCAGTAAAACCTATTTTCGTCATTAGTTTGGATGATGATGGAGTTGCCGGGTGGGCGAAGAAGAGGAAGACCGAAGAAGAGATGGAAGGATTGTGTTAGAGCAGACTTATGGGAGAAGAATTTGGAGTAGGATATTGTGTACGACAGACCAAGATGGAGGCAACTCACCTTAAACAGCGACCCCATATACAAATGGGATTAATTACGCTGAGGAAGTAGTTTGGGTGGATGTGTTCTACCGAATCTTTACCAATTACGATTTCGACTTTATCACTTCCTAATTGTATCCTTCCAGTCTCTGAATAGGATAGCCCGTTGTGTTAGGGGTCCTCGACTCGGCTCGGGCTTTTTGCCTAGGCTGAGTTCTGGGGATTACGGCACATGGCGGGTTCGCCTAATTCCGATGTGGCTACCAGTTCGGATCTCGAGAGGTTGAGAAGTAAAAGGTTGCATGAATCTGATTCGGAGGAGGATGTCTCCCTTGCCCCATCAGTTATTCGAGTTCTCTCCCCCTCTTTGCGTTCGCCCCCACTTAACGTTAAGAGTAAAGAGGTGGATGGGCCTGGTGATGCTGATGTGGCTGGGGGAAATGTTTCTTCCCAGTCTGGTCTCCAGGGACTGGGCAATGTTGGGCCTAGCCGGGCTCCTCCTACTAGGCCTATGGCCCATATAGATTCAGAGCTCTCAGACCCAGTGAAGGCTTCCTTTTTATATAGGATTACTCCTAAAAATCAAGATATCTCTTTTGCATCAAGACCTTTGGCTTTTAGCATAGCACTAAGAGATTCGCCTTTCCATGGGTTGGTATGCAGGCACCAGTCCTCCAGAGACACTCTGGCACAGTGCAAATATGATAGATTCGAGAATTTGGTCTAGAGCTCTTCCTGACACCCCCTCTATAGAAGGATCCTTAGATGAAAAAATCCAACACTTTACAGCCTTATTAGTGGAAACAAATACCTCCGCACTGAAGAAGACAACAGGAAACTTTGTTCCTAAATACCACAAATGCTGGTGGACAGAGGATTGCAGTGGGGCAGTGGCCACCCGCCGTCGTGCTCGACGTTTTTATTCTCTTCACCCAACTCTATACAATAAGATCCTCCTAAATAAGGCAACTGCTATAGTTCGTCGTACTATTCGTTAGACAAAGAGAATTTCATGGAGTCGGTTTTGTTCAAACCTCAGTTTCACTACACCTTCCACCAAGGTTTGGACTCAAATTAGGAAAATCATTGAGGGTACTGATTCACACTTCACTTACCCTATTGTTATAAATGGTTCTGTACTAAGTGATGTACGTGCCAAAGCTGAGGTTTTGGGGACCTTCTTCCATTCATTTTTTGGGACTGTAGCAGTTATTGAAGATGAGGATTTCTACAGGGACATGCGGTCTTCCTTATTTCTTGATTACGATGAGGATTATAACCTGGACTTTACATTGCAGGAATTACAATTCTCCTTAAGGCAATGTGAACATTCTAGAGGTGAAGCAATGGGACTGGATAATATACATATTTTCTTAGTCATCTTCCATTGGAGTACTTGCCATTTCTATTATCAGCATTCAATGATAGCCTGAGCAAAGGAGTCTTTCCTTCATCATGGAAACAGGCATTAATTGTTATTTTTTATTTTATTGTGTTCAGAATCCCAGCTGAGCCCTGAACGGCCAAGCTCTGAAGGGCAACACAGCCCAAGTTAAGCTAGACTAAAACTTACGGACTTGGAGGTCCTATTAGGTCCTACCTCAGGGTTGCTGACTCGATATAGACCTACCTTAGGCCTCAGTTGCATAAAATTAAGATAAAAAACAAAGGAGGCACTATTTATGGTCTTTCTAAACCTTGCAAGAACAACACAACCTGCACTATTGCACGATGCAACAGTCTTGTATCTAAACAACCAAACTGAATGGCAAGAGAGCTCTCTATAAGACCACGCCCTCTAAGTGCCGCATTCAACAAACGAGTAGGAAGGACGCGCCAGTGCTCCCCCAAAAAATGATGACACAAGAGTGCCCAAACAATAATACCACAAGAGCCTAAAAATGCTAGCTCTAAATTAAGTGAATTTTTCACTAACCTTACAATTATGAGATGGATATATATATACACCGTAACTTAATACGTGTATATACAAGCAATGCTGCATCAATCAGCTTAGTCATCATATCGCCTTGGGACAACAATGGCTCTTCCTCTTCTAGATTTTCTAACACTCCCCACCGAAGAGGCATTGTTGTTATTACCTTCTGCAAGTTTAGCCAAGCCTTCTCCATGAGGCTGTAACCCAAATGCTCCATCTTGACTATCCGTGTTTTTGCTGATTTCTAAAGCATAGAGTTTTTGTATAGGTCTCTTTAATTTTCTTCCTGAAGTCTTCACCAGTGCAGACCTAACTAAATTGTCTTTGTCAACAAACAACTCTTCAGTTACGCCAAGCTTCCAGCATTGCCTTGGTCTTTCATCCCCAATCATTACCACTTCTCCCACCTTGATACAATTTGCATTGGAGCTCTTTACATTGCCTGATGGGTAATAATTGAGTTCTGGCAAGTATTCCATCTGCCATCTCTTCCATAACTGATCTTGTAGCTCTTCAAGGTACTTGAACCTTTTAGTTAACTCTTCTTGACTGCTCTGGATAGGCTGTAAGTCTCCTGGCAAACTGGGGCTTGATGTTAATCGTTTATCACATAGAAAATGATTTTGTGTCAATGGCTCTGCATCCTGTATACTGTTATAAACAAAAGTGATGGGCCTGCTGTTCATCATTGCTTCTACTTCACACAAAACAGTGCAGAATTCTTCTTTGCTCAAATGAGTATTAGCTAAAAGTTTCTTTAATGGACACTTTACACTTCTCACTAGCCTTTCCCAAAATCCTCCCAACCATGGTGCTCTCTCAACAATAAACTCCCACTGTACGCCATGGTGAGAAAAGTAGGATTGGAATCCCTCCTCTTTTAGCAAGGACCAAACTTCTTGGAGTTCCTTTGCAGCCCTTTTGAAGGTCTTTGCATTATCCGATATGATTCTATTTGGGAAACCCCTTCTGTTCACAAACCTTTTAAAGGTCAAAAGAAATACATCACTACTTAAGTTGCTTACCAACTCCAAATGGATTGCTCTGGTGGTAGCACATGTGAAAAGACATATATAACCTTTATTAGACTCCCCTTACTCATACACATAGGCTGGACCTACAAAGTCTACTCCCACTACATCAAATGGGGCAGTATAGACACACCGTTCTCTTGGAAGTGGAGCCACCTTTTGATGATAAGGCTTTGCACTCCAACGCTTGCAAACCACACATCTACGCAAGACCTTTTTTACTACTTGTCTAATTTTGGGAATCCAAAGCTGTTGTCTGATCTCTATTATCACTTCTCTAACTCCACCATGCAACAACTTATGATGCGTATCCAGGATCAAAAGTTCCACAAAGTGCCCCCCAGAAGGTAGCAAAATTGGATGTCTTTTCTCCTCTGGAAGCCCAGAAAACCGTAGTCTACCTCCTACTCTCAATAAATCCTGATCCAAAAGCACATCCAAACCCTTGAGAGCAGAATGTGTTGGTAGAACCTGTAATGGACTGCTGGTGAGCAATTTTCTCTCTTCCCCAAATTTTTCTTTCTGCACATATACCACCCAGTACTGCCTGGCTTGCTGAATCTCCTTACTGTTCAGAATTCCTTCCTTTCTTGTTTCTCCCTTAATGTTGTCTGTGAATCTATATATCCATGCTGTCACTCTTAACAACCTTTTCAGACTGCTAATGTCCTCAAGCTTCAATATGGGATCCTGCTGCATAACTTGATAACTGTTCACAGTGCATTTTCTCATCTCACTCACCCATTCTTCTTCAGCGTGGCATTCTCCTACAATAGGCTGATTAAAAGGCAAATTTTCACTTCCAAGTTTTAGCCACTCTGGTCCATTCCACCACGAACTTCACTGTACAAGATCTTTCATTGAAATTCCTCGTGTTGGTAAATCAGCTGGGTTTTGGGTGCCTGGACAATGCTTCCATGCTTGAGATCTGTGTGTGCTTGAATTTCCTCCACCCTATTGGCAACAAATGGTTTCCATTTCCTTGCCTGGCTTCTTAACCAGTGCCAAACTATAGTGGAGTCTGTCCAATAATAGCTTGGAATTTCATAAAGGCCCAACCTTGGAATAGAAGGCCTTTTCAAAGGTGCTACTCTGCTCTTTGCATCAACCAACCTGCAACTTACTTCCTCTTTGGTTGTGCCTCTTATGTAAATGCAAGTTGCATAGGTTTCCTCACTTGCATTACAAAAGATGTGGAGCTCCAAATTATCTGGACTATTGTTCAACTCTCCAAAGTACCATCTTGGGATTTCAATGTCTCCAAGATGTGCCAATTCTTTGAACCAATATTTCCACTTTACCACCATATGATCAGGTAACTCTTGGTCCCAACCAAGTCCAATATCCCAGAGGCTCTGAAACCAAATTTTTTACTTTATCACAAATGGAGCCAGGAATCCAAGAGAATCAAAGACCTTCGAAGCCAAACTAAGAGCTGTACGTTTTGTCCACCTTGTCTCATTCTGAACCAGCTCAACTAAAGATTTCCCATTGAAGGTAAACAAATCCTCTCTCTGCTGCCAAACAATGCTTAGCACCTTGGTGTCTCTGGCCCACAACTCCTTAATACCAGAATCCTCAATACTTTCTGCTGCATCAGGTCCTACACAGGACTGACTCAAACTGTTGTAACTGAGAATGATTTGTCTGCCATTTTCTAAGCTCCATGCCAGCCTCCCTCATTATAGCTCTAGCCTCCATGAATATCTGTTTAACCATTTCTGTATTATCCACTGAATACAGCAAATCATCAACATAAATTTTTTTTTCTTATGTGTTCAATAGTATTAGGATAGACTTCAGAATATTTCTTAAAATAGTACTGCATAGTAGCTGCCAACAGAAATGGACTAGACTTGAGGTCAAACAACACTGACTTCATTTTATATGCTTGAACCTTGGGTTCATTTTCCAACAAGTCTTTTGTATCCACCCACAGATACCTTACTACATCTCTGTCCTCTGATTTTACTTTATCCTCAAAACGGCTTGCTTCACATCTGCAGTCAATGCTACTCTACCAAACCTGAATCTCAGTAACAAGGAAAATAAATCTGCATTTAAATTTGGCCCAGCATCCAAACAGTCATTCAAAGACACACCACCTTTGTCATTGGCTGAGCCATCAAAAATTACCCTCAGTTTGATGGTAGTTTTGTCTTGCTGTACCACTGCATGGTGTGGCAGATAATGTGCAATGAAAGGAGGTTAAAGCTCTTTTTGTTAAGATTGAGGAGAACGGCCATGGTTTGGAAAGGCATTTAATGGTAGTTTTCTCGCCGTACCATGCATGGTGTGGCAGATAATGTGCCTCCTGGCTCACCAGCTCACCTTGCACCCTTTCAGCAAGCCCTCCTTACATAACTTAGGATGGCCTCATTTATTCATTAACAACTCATTTTTTCTTAGCCTGTCAATGAAGTCTCCAACCTCCGATTAGCTAGCTGAAGGTTTGAACCGGGTTTGCAAGAATCCTTCCATGGTAGGCCAACTTCATAGCAACCATCTCTAAACCCAATCCCTTTTTCAAATTGCTCTAAAACATCATTGTTCACTGTACTTGCCTGTTCTGTTGTCCTTTATGCCAATAGATTCAAGTTCCCAAAACGCTTTCAAATGCCTTTCCAGACCATGGCTGTTCTCCTCAATCTTAACAAAAAGAGCCTTAACTTCCATTTCATTGCAATAACTACCATGTAGCATCCAGCCTAGCTTACTTTCAATAGCTACCGGGCCTTGAGATGTACGGACAATATTACCAGTGATGAAGTCCCAATAATAGTCAGCTCCAATCAAAAGACTAATATCTTCTGTTCCCTCAAACTTATTATTGCCCAAATTAATTCCTTTAACTTGCAATTCTTGGACACATGCCATATCTAAACAAGTAGTGACTGGAGCACAAAGTTCCTCAATCTCTACAGCTTGGACCTTGATAGTGGGACTTTGCGGTAACAACCCTTTAACCAGAACTTCTACCTTCTTAAATTTGGTTCGGTTTTGAACGGAACCCCCAAACCCAGAAATTCTTAAATTTTCCCTCTTAAGTTCTTTAAACTTCAATTTTCTGGAAATTCTGGTCTTAATAAAACTACACTGGCTACCACTATCAAACAACACTCTTACAGTAGCTTCTCCCTCATTCCCAATTAATAAGGCTGCAGTTGTTTGCAATAATCCCCCTTTACTTTTACTCCCTTGCATAGCAGTGGCATGTGCCACTGATGTCTCTACTTCTGGGGTAGGCCTACTAAGAGTGTTTTCACACAATAATGGCTGATGCCTACCATGACATTTTTTGCACAAAATTTTAAACTTACAAAACCTTGCTCTATGACCTTTCAAAAAACATTTAAAACATGCTGTGGACTTAGTTACCCTGTCCTTTCTCTCCTCAAAGGGTAAGGCCTCAGCCACCTCACATTTATATGACTTGTGGTTGCCTTCGCAAAATATGCATTCCTTGATTCCCTTTAATTTATTCTCAGAGGAGGCATGTAGAGCTGACACTGTACCTGGGCTATTCCTTTTTGTGGAAACTTTGGTGCTGTGCCTGCCTTTGTCCCCTTGTTTACCATCCCACTGTGCAAACTCAACTCCCTCTCGTCTTGCTAATTCTGTGCCTAAAAGACTTAACATCTGCTGAAGGGGGATGTACACATGTTCTGCAGAGTGTCCCCTACTTAATTCAAGCAAAATTGAGCTAGGCAATTTAGACTCCAGTGTAGGAACCAACATTATACCATACTTTTCCATTCCTACACCCAAGTTGTCCAGGGACCTAGTTCTAATTTCAAATTCATCATATAACTGCCGTAACTCCTTGACACTATTAGGATTATTAACAGGAGGTATAGCTAAAAGTGCACGGAGGTGGCTTTTAATTAAGATCTCTGGCTTACCAAACCGTTTCTTTAATATATCCCAAGCCACATTATAATTAGCCTCTGTTAATGCTAATCCTGCTATAGTCTTTGCTGCCTCCCCTTCCAAGAGGGACCGCAAATAATTAAACTTCTCCACGGCACTTAACACTTGACTAGAATGAACTGCTGATTGAAAACTGTCTGCCCATCCTTGCCATTCCTGAATACTCCCAGAAAATGTTTTGAGTACAAGCCTCGGTAATTGAACTACAGATCTGTTAACCTTAACTTCACAAACATCATTTGTTGAGTGTTGTGTTTCATTATCAGACCTGGTCTCTAACTGTACTGAGCTACTAAACTCTTTTGCTCGGAGGCCTACGTTAATTATATCATCAATAATCTCTTCAAAGTAAATTATGTTATTTTCTATTTCATCCTCTTCTATAAGAGCCTCAATTTTAACATTTACCTCACTTAGAGCAACCTTTTTAGTTTCTAATATGGAAAGCTGCGCAGTCACTAAGCGTAAATCCTCTTGCTCTATGGCAGAATCTATAGTGGCAATGACCTTTGTAATTAGACCTTTGTAGGCGCTTCTCCTTTTTATAAATTTGTTCAATTCAGATGCACTCATCTTCAATGCAAACAACAATTGGGCTCAATGCCAAATAAGCTGAATTGGCAGAAATACTTAACCAAACTGATCAAACGCAAATTTTACTTTCAAATAAACTGAATTGCTAGGTGGGGTACTAACCAACACCAGTATGGAATACCAATTTTTCCACCCAAGTAACTGGCGCACTGGTCTGCAACCTTCGCCTACGAATAATAAACCAAATTAACCAAACTGGTAAATGTAGGCCAAAACAACGACAGACAAGTGGCCAAGTTTCGCAATTGGGCAACCAAACTTTCTACCCTGGGACCTTAATTCAATAATAACCCAAAATTAACCAAACCGGTAAAATGTAGGCCAAAACAACGACAGACGACTGGCCAAGTTTCGCAATTGGGCACCAAACTTTTACCCTGGGACCTTAATTCAATAATAACCCAAAATTAACCAAACCGGTAAAATGTAGGCCAAAACAACGACAGACGACTGGCCAAGTTTCGCAATTGGGCGACCAAACTTTTACCCTGGGACCTTAATTCAATAATAACCCAAAATTAACCAAACCGGTAAAATGTAGGCCAAAACAACGACAGACGACTGGCCAAGTTTCGCAATTGGGCACCAAACTTTCTACCCTGGGACCTTAATTCAATAATAACCCAAAATTAACCAAACCGGTAAAATGTAGGCCAAAACAACGACAGACGACTGGCCAAGTTTCGCAATTGGGCGACCAAACTTTTTACCCTGGGACCTTAATTCAATAATAACCCAAAATTAACCAAACCGGTAAAATGTAGGCCAAAACAACGACAGACGACTGGCCAAGTTTCGTAATTGGGCGACCAAACTTTTTACCCTGGGACCTTAATTCAATAATAACCCAAAATTAACCAAACCGGTAAAATGTAGGCCAAAACAACGACAGACGACTGGCCAAGTTTCGCAATTGGGCTACCAAACTTTCTACCCTAGGACCTTAATTCAATAATAACCCAAAATTAACCAGACCGGTAAAATGTAGGCCAAAACAACGACAGACGACTGGCCAAGTTTCGCAATTGGGCTACCAAACTTTCTACCCTGGGACCTTAATTCAATAATACTCAACCCGTCTAGGCCTAACTTGGGCTACAATTTGCACAATCAGAACTTTGCCGAAAAATAGTCACTGACTCAGTCTTGGGGTAGAATCCGGTTCTGAAGGACCATGTTATTTTATTTATTTGTCGGGTTCAAAATCCCAGCTGAGCCGTGAACGGCCAAATTTTAAAGGGCCAGTTCTACCTGAAGCCCAAGTTAAGCTAAATTAAAACTTACGGATTTGAGATCCTATTAGGTCCTACCTCAGGGTAACCTCAGGGTTGCTGACTCGATGCGGGCCTACCTTAGACCTTAGTTACATGAATTTAATGTAAACAAAAAGGGTACTATTTATGGTCTTCTTTCTCAACCTTGCAACAACAACGCAACCTGGACTATTGCACGATGCAACAATCTTGTATCTACACAACCAAACTGAATTGCAAGAGAGCTCTCTAATGTCTATCAGACCACACCCTGTACGTACGACATCCCACAAACGAGTAGAAAAGACGCGCAGCGCCCCAAAATGATGCCACCAGCGTCCCAAACACTGATGCCACAAGAGCCCAAGAATGCTAGCTCTTATTAAGTGAATTTTTCACTAACCTTACAATTATGAGATGGATATATATACACCTTAACTTAATATATACAAGCAATGCTGCATCAATCAGCTTAGTCATCATATCGCCTTGGGACAACAATGGTTCTTCCTCTTCTAGATTTTCTAACAGGCATAAAACAGACAAGGCTTGCTATAAGGGTCTCAAATGCAACATTTGAGGATCTTTACTCAGTCAAATTGGTTAACCTAACACAATACTCGAAAATAAAACCGTACAACAAAATACACATTTACACACATACATATAGTATATAAATATATACATACAACTCCAAGCATCCAATTCTTCTTTTAAAGAAGAATCACACAACAGATTTCATCAACAGACACATACATTCCTTGCAAACAGATTGGATTCCTTCAAAACCCCAAACCCTCCAGACCTACCTGTTGGACACATAACATTTATTCAATCATAACTGCGGGTATTGACTTCACTGGAGTGGTGAATCCAAGTTTTAAAGACCAACCGGATTCAGAGGAATGCAAAAAATATACATATATATACACAAACACATTGTACTCTTTCCATGTGTCAAACACAACAACCTGTCTGAACATAACCAAGGATCGGAGAGTAGAAGCTTTTATTGCTGCGCTCTGATTCTGTGCACATGTGATAATTTTGTGCCAAAAAATTATATGGTTAGACAGTGGCACATACAAACAAACTATTCTAAACGGTTTTATAGCCTACTTTGGCCATAGCCCAAACTACTCTACTCTAAAGGGTTTTATGGCCTACTTTGGCCATAGCCCAAACTACTCTACTCTAAAGGGTTTTATGGTCTACCTTGGCCATAGCCCAAATTATTCAACGAGGGGCTGATGGCTTACCTTGGTCATAGCCCAAACTATTCAACAAGGGGCTGATGGCCTACCTTGGCCATAGCCCAAATTATTCAACAAGGGGTTGATGGCCTACTTTGGCCATAACCCAACCTATTCAACAAGGGGCTGATGCCCTCCCTTGGCCATAGCCCAACCTATTCAACAAGGGGCTGATGGCCTACCTTGGCCATAGCCCAACGTATTCAACAAGGGGATGATGGCCTCCCTTGGCCATAGCCCAACCTATTCAACAAGGGGCTGATGGCCTCCCTTGGCCATAGCCAAAACTATTCAACAAGGCCCTTATGGCCTATTTTGGCCATAGAGCAAACTATTACAAGAGTCTTATGGCCTCCTTTGGCCATGGGCCAAACAACAACGGTCTTATGGCCTCTCTTGGCCGTGGGCCAAACAACAACGGTCTTTTGGCCTCCCATGGCCAGAGACCAAACAACACAAAAACAGTACAGGATTCAAAGCCCCAAGCCCTCCAGATCTACCTGTGGAGGAGTAACATTTACTCTACTAAAACTACGGGTATTGACTAGTCTGAAGTGGTAGGAGGTTTGAATACAGTACGAACTCTTTTAACCAAACAACACAACATGGAAGTACAGTACATTTCAATTAACTCACCAACTAGAAGTCACTTTAAAACATAAATCGTTAACAAAACAAAACGCAAAACTCCAAAACAACATTAGTAAACCAGCATTTAAAAACTGGTGACTTATAAAATTTACACAAATAATGAGCAAAGTTAAATGCTTAAAACTTTACTTTAATTCCATAAATTTCCTATACCTAACGGGAGTCAAACTGATTGACATAACTTTAACTAAACTTGAGAAGTTGGCCTCTTGAACTTTTATATTTAAATAGGTCTTGAGTAACCTTTCTCTTCCTAAATTCCTACTTCATTCTTTTTAATCCATTTTACATGTTTTTACACAGTTTGTCAAAAAATTTAATCTATAACATACAAATTTTTCTCCGCCAACCCCACCCAGTATATGGAAAAACTATACACGCTTACAACATGGTATCGTATGTGGTACCTTTACTTCTTAATTAAATATAAATTATTAATTAATTTAATTAAATATCTACAAAATTGCCTCGGGATTGGCGACATAGCCTATTGGGGATGAAAATAATTGCCATACGTACATAGAACCCATATGTAGACATCGGGCCTGCATAACAACAAGAAAAACAAATTTATTATTTCGTGTTCAAAATTTTCCACTGCCGACTCAAGAAAATTACATCGAGAGAAGAGTCAACGAACTTTGCGAAATCAGCAGTGGTGGGCACCGTTAACCAAAAAGTTAACTTCGATAACGATAATCCGTTAACCCCAATTTTTAACTCCGATAACGATAATCCGATAATTTTACTACAAAGTTAACGGAAGTTAACGATAATCCGTTAACGATAACTATTTCTTTACTAACATTTAAAAAATCAAGGAAAAAAGCTTTAAAACCCATAGAAAATGTTTATTTATGCGAAATCCAACAATAAATAGGTATTTAACTGTATTTTTATCAAGTTTTGCAACTTTTTTGCTTAATAACTTTTTTTTTATTTTTAATAAAAAATGTACTGATTACATGTTTTGAAACCCTTGTAACCACTAACCATTAACTAAATTTTAATTTACCAGAGAATTATTATGGCGGGAACTGAAAGGTAAAATTAAATTTTAGGCACATTTATTAAAGACTATGACACAATGTGCTGGTTGCCCTTCAGAAAGACCAACTTCTCAAAGTTAGGCCCAACTGCCAGTCTTGACCTCTTGGGCCTCAGGATGTCCTTGCCGAGAGAGAAGAGCCGTTCCACTGCGGCAGAGGACGGAATTGGCAGACTGAAGTTATGGCGGTTTGAATTCATTCGCGGAGCGGTGATCTTCCGTGTTAACGTGTTAACGGACTTTAACGGACTAAATATCGAGTTATCGGAAGTTAACTGGTCCGATAACGATAAATGGAAATTAACTTCCGTTAATAGTCCGTTAAAAAAGTTAACTTCGTTAATTAACTGTTATCGGATTAACGCTTTAGTGCCCAACACTGGAAATCAGCAATAATAAAAATACGAAGATTATATTATATCGGCTCGCTCGGAGCTGCTTATGTTACAGCGATGCTTTAAGCAAAGATGTACTTTATCTTCCTATAAGTTCTGAGTGAGGTCCTCTTGATATAAAACTTAATAACTATAAGAAGAATAGGCCTGTTCCTTCAGGTGTTTAAATAGTGACTGCCAATATTAGTTACATCGAGTCAACTCATTGTGTAGTTCCATCGTACCACGGCCCTACATCGAAAAAGTTCGCCGCGCCCTACATCGAAACAGAAGCAAGGCCCAACGAAATAATAAGGTAAGGCAATTCCTTTCTTTACCATTAGGCAGTGCAAATACCGAAGGCAAATAAACAAAGAGGTCCTTTGAAAACCTACATACAGTATACATAACTCTCTAACGAAAAAACATAGGACTTTTGTCGTTAACTCTCCACTGAAGTCTGCTGGAAATTTCCAACGGATGAGGGTATCAGGCAATCAACCCATAGCCCTATATAGTTTTTTCATATCCACCATCGCTCCGTCTGGCTCCAACTCTTCTAATATGGATCCCTTCCAACAACCAATCATTCCCAACCCTCTGCTCAATTAGTACCCTTACTCCGATAATAACAACCTGGTAAGACTCCTCTCAAATTTGTTCGCATTTAACTTTATATTTTGACTCTTCTATATTTTATTTTATTTTTAATTTTAATTACTTAAATATACCCTATAAACACACCATTAATATCACACGTTTATTAAAATATAGGCCTATTGTATAAGTTTCCGTTCATTATATATTATATTTATTCTTTTTTTTAGCTGATTTTTATAATTTTAGCACTGATGATGAAAAATGAAAATTTCCGAAACGTTTGTAAATAAACTTATCATCTCTTCGTCTTCTTATTCCTTGCTGAGCTACGGTTCCCCAAGAACAAACCCTTCAATCAAGTTTTATATATATATACAGTATATATATATATATATATATATATATATATAAAGAAAGACGCTTGTGTAGAAGAGCGTCCGCACAAGAAGAGGAGAAAGAACGAACAAATGAAAAATGAGGCACCTCCCAGGAATCGAACCAGGGATCTTCCAATTGCCGGTTGGACATGCTAGCCACTACACCAAGGTCCTCGATCAATCAGAAGTCGTAATTCTCCTACATACGAGCGGAATCGAATGCCCTGAGGGACACCTTCTCATGCCGTACATATATACATTTTAACTGACTGCAAACAACACGCAGTATAATTAATGTAAAGAACGACGCTTGTGTAGAAGAGCGTCCGCACAAGAAGAGGAGAAAGAACGAACCAAAAAAATGAGGCACCTTCCAGGAATCGAACCCGGGATCTTCCAATTGCCGGTCGGACATGCTATCCACTACACCAAGGTCCTCGACCAATCAGAAGTCGTAATTCTCCTACATACGAGCGGAATCGAATGCCCTGAGGGGGCACTTTCTCATGCCGTACATATATACATTTTAACTGCAAACAACACGTAGTATAATTAATGTAAAGAACGACGCTTGTGTAGAAGAGCGTCCGCACAAGAGGAGAAAGAACGAAATGAAAAATGAGGCACCTCCCAGGAATCGAACCCGGGACCTTCCAATTGCCGGTTGGACATGCTATCCACTACACCAAGGTCCTCGATAAATCAGAAGTCGTAATTCTCCTACATACGAGCGGAATCGGCATGAGAAGGTGCCCCCTCAGGGCATTCGATTCCGCTCGTATGTAGGAGAATTACGATTTCTGATTGATCGAGGACCTTGGTGTAGTGGATAGCATGTCCGACCGGTAAATGGAAGATCCCGGGTTCGATTCCTGGGAGGTGCCTCATTTTTCATTTGTTCGTTCTTTCTCCTCTTCTTGTGCGGACGCTCTTCTACACAAGCGTCGTTCTTTACATTAATTATACTGCGCGTTGTTTGCAGTTAATATATATATATATATATCATCGTCAAGCCAGGTTTTCTTGTACCCATACACAGTGGCGTACTAAGGGGGTTGCGAGGGGGGCGGTCCGCCCCGGGTGACAGTCAGGAGGGGGGTGCCATGGGGAGAGTTGAAATACCAGTACAAGTTTTCAAACCAAATGAAAAATTCGCCAAAGTAAGAAAAAAAAATTTAAAATGTTCAAACTATTACAACAGCTTAATGTTAATTTCCATTATAAAATAATTTTTTATTTTTATTGGCAATACATAATTTATAAACGAAAAATTACTGTAAATATTTGATAAAAATTACATCGAAAGGCGAACGTTTGTTGACGTTTTAGTCATCAGTTTGTTGAGCATAGCCAGCTGGCTGCAACTGACATTCCAAGTCTTGTTCACTTGACACTGTGACTCCACATACATTAGGTATGTTTCCTTAAATAATTATGATAAAGCATAAAGTGCTGGTGTTTATAACAATATCATGGTACTTATACCACAAATATACCAGTGTCCAGTAATTTTTGACAATGTGGTATCAATAGTGGTGTTTATAAATGATAATTAATGATAATTAATTGTCTCTGCTTGTCTGGGTTGATAATCTGGTAACTCAATGGGTATCTGGTTAGAAAAAGTTTGAGAACCACTTGTTTGAAGCTTTTCTGTTGAATAAATTTTTTTACTTCTTTATTTACTGGATATTAGTGATGTAGCGGATGTCATTTTTTTCACATCCGCGGATGCGGATGCGGATGAGGATGTTTGATTCAACATCCGCGGATGCGGATGCGGATGCGGATGTCTACATTTTCGTTATTTTTTAGGATATATTCGAGATTTGTTGTGTTTAACGTATATAATAAGTTATTATATAGAGAGAGCTGTAGCTATAATGTAGTATAATTGATTAATTGTACAATAATTGCTGTACTTTTCTCTGAACATATAAAATAATATCAAGCATCTAACTAATATAGAAATCAATTAGTGAATTCGTCTGCAAATAAATTCGTTATATTTTGTTGAGTTTCAGCCACAATTAGAAACCATAATTGTGTTACCAGGATGCGGGACGTGAACCCAACTCAAATGCACCCCACCGACCTCTTTCCCCAACCTCCTCCACCCTTATAGAAAGAGATCTTTAATTAGCTTGATAACTATTTACATTAAGTTTAAAGTTTTATTAGGCATATTTATAAATGAGTAATTAAAATAAAGTAAACTAAGATGTTCATCGTTTAATGTTCAAACTTAATTATAGGAAGGTTATGCTTAAGGAACATTAATTTTTCTGCCTTTTCTGCTGCCAGTCTGTTTCTCTTTTCATCATATATTAATCCAGCACTGCTAAATAATCTCTCGCTTGGTACGTTTGTTGGAGGACAAGTGCTAAATGTTTCCTTGCAAGTTTACTCAAGTATGGATAGATATTCTGCGTATTTTTCCACCAACTAATAGGATTGTCACATGCAGCCAGGCGTTTTTCTTGGTGATAGCTCTCGATCATTTTTACTACATCTTTTGACATCGCGTAGGTCTCGTCATTGCTGCTTGACTCAAGAAACTGAGAGACAGATTCTGTGATAGATTTGCTTGTTGAAGGTGTTGGTTCTGTCACTGAAACTTTTATTCTTTTGGTGGGTGGCGAAGCGACAGATTCAAGAGATTGAAGCTCTTCAACTGCTTTGCCAAGTGATGATTTAACTCGTTCTAATGTACTAGGTGAAAATAACTTAGCTTTGTAACGTGGATCTAAGTAGGTTGCAAGAGAGTAACTTCATACAAGAACAGCCTCTCGTCTTGTCGCTTGCATCACTTTTGCGCACAATGAACTAGTTCTATTATTTATTATAGTAGAATTTGATAATTTCCGCTTATTAATGACATTTTATCTCAACGGTCCACATCCGCACGACATCCGCAGTCCAAAGTGCGGATGCGGGTGCGGATGCGAGAAAATGTGCGGATGTTCCGCGGATGCGGATGCGGATGCGGATATGACCTACATCACTACTGGATATACTGTTAATTTTCATTTTGTCAGAGGTCTAGTTATTTGTGAGTGATGCTCATAGTTTTCTGCTTTTTTAGAAGCCGTGTTTGCACTTAACCCCCCCCCCCCCCAAATAATAATAATAATAATAGTAATCACAGACAATTTGTTCAGTGGAGAAATAGAAGACCTTGGGAGCAGGGTTGAAGCTTCAAAAACCCATTGATCAAGTTCATCAAGCAACAATGGACAAGGAGAGATATTTTACATCGCCTCTTGGACGTAACCTTATTTCTGGCTCACCAGAATCTTCCTTTTCGTGGTCACAAAGAGGACATGTCATCAACAAACAAAGGAAACTTCATGGAATTGGTAGCGTTGCTGTCAAATTATGATCCAGTTTTGAAAGAACATTTTGTAAGGATTAAACATTCTATTCCATCTGGGAGGAGAGTGGCTTCGTATTTATCTCCAAAGATTCAGAATGAGTTCATTTGCCTTTTGGGGAATTACGTCAAAGAGAAAATAGTGGCTGATATCAAGAAAGCAAAGTATTTTGGGATTCTTTTTGACAGCACTCCTGATGTGTCCCACACTGATCAGATGTGTGAAGTGATCAGATACGTCCATATTGAATGTGACAAAGTTGAAGTAGAGGAATAATTCTTGTGCTTCTTCCTTATTGCCGGAAAGACTGCTGCTGAGCTCACAGGGGATATCCTGAGACATCTGGAGAGAGATGGACTGGACATAAACCTGTGCCGTGGTCAAGGATATGACAACGCTGCAACTATGGCTGAGATTCATGGTGGTGTTCAGTCAAAGATCAGAGAGATTAATCCCAAGGCTTTGTTTGTGCCTTGTGCAAATCACTCTCTGAACCTTTGCGGAATGCACTCATTTGGAAGCGTTTCTTCATGTGTGACATTTTTTGGAACCTTGGAGAGAGTCTATTCCTTCTTTTCAGTCTCAACTCATCGATGGGAAGTGCTGATGGAGAATGTAGACATGACAGTCAAAAGACTTTTCCAGACAAGATGGAGTGCTCATTATGACGCTGTGAAACCAGTGAAGGCAAATTTTGAAAAGCTGACCTCAACCCTTGAAGCACTGTGCGATCCCAAAGAAAATGTGGACACAAGAGGATCAGCTCAGATTTTGCCGTCTGCTGTATGTGATTTCTCTTTTTTGAGTTACCTTTCTTTCTGGTGTGAAGTCCTGGAAGAAATTAATTTCACACAAAAGTATTTGCAAACAGTTGGAATCAGCCTTGAAAAGTGCATTGTGAAGCTCCAAGCTCTAAAACTGTTTCTTGAAGATCAGCGCAATGAATTTGTGGAGAGGGCCATTCATTATGCAACTACAAAGTGTGAGGAAATGGACATTTCTATGGAGAGAAGAGGGAGAGTAAAGCTCCGAAAAAGGATGCCAGGAGAGATGGCAAAGGATGCTGGTCTCACATTGCCAGAGGAAGTAAAAAGGGCTATGTTTGAATGTCTTGATCGCTTTCATCAAGAATTGGAGATTCGTTCTAAGGCAATGGATCAAATTCTGTCAGTCTTCGCTCTTATTCAGCCAAACACTTTGGTTGTTGCAACAGAAGAAGAACTTCGGAAGTATATTCCAAATTTGACTCAGATTTTCGATGAATTCTCTGATGAAGATATCAGTGTGGAAATTGGACGACTTCGGAGGCATTTGGAAGCTGCCAAAATCAGCGTTGAAGAGGCAAAGAAATGGACAGCATTGCAGTTTCTGGAGTTTATTGTGAAATGGGATTTTTGTGAATCTTTGCCAAGCTTGTCACTGTGTTTGAGATTCTTTTTGACTGTCTGTGTGTCTATTGCTTCATGTGAAAGAAGTTTTTCCAAATTGGAATTGATAAAAAATTTCTTTCGCTCGACCATGAGTCAGACAAGATTGACAAATCTGGCTTTACTTTCAATTGAACATGAATACGGTATGCAAAGAAGGTGAATTTTGATGAGGTCATTGATCAATTTGCAGAAATTAAGGCTCGAAAGCAGAGACTGTGAATCCTCTCTATTTACCTTTGAAGAATAGGCTGAGCGTTGAGACTGGATTTCCTGTGTTTTTTGTATAAAATAAAATGCAGTATTACCTGTTCACTGAATTTTTAATGTCCTACATTTTTCTTATTTCCAATTTGCTTATGACAGTACTGTACTGTTTAAAAATCTACTTGCAAACATAATATATTTTTCTGTTTAAATTTTAAAATTATTTAAGGGGGGTGCCAAAGGAAGGACCCGCCCCGGGTGCCAAATACTTTAGGTACGCCCCTGCCCATACACGATTCATTGGCAAACTTTTTTTTTTACCAAAATAGCCAACTAGAGCCAAGCCATTGTTGAAAATTTTAGCTATACAGTATTTTGGATAAAAGCCTTTATGGATGGGCCTTGGTAGCCCTAAGTACTTATCCCTGAAATATTTTATGTTCTTATGTTTACTATATATGGACTAAATATTACCATGTCCCCACCCCCGAAAAAAATGCTGGATCCGCCCCTGCTATAGATGAAATGGAGAATTCAAATTTAGGCAGCAAGCACTCTGTGTACAAAGAATAAAAGTTGGTCATTTCGCAAGTTAAATGTAGTTTCCATCATCACTAGTAATTATTATTAAAAATATAAAAGTCTCAGTATGAACTACTACGAGTGAACAACTTAAAATTAAGTAAAAAAAAAAAAGGTGGATGCAAATATAAATTAAAATTCAGTTACGGCGAGTAATTAAGAAAAAATATTAGAAAAACAAAGGAATTAATAAGGTCATTTTCTAACAACCTCACGCTTGAAATGAACTTAACCCTTTGGCGCACAGTGTTAACTTTACTAATTTTGTTCTGGCTAACGCCAGACGATTTTATTCAGTCTTGGAAAAGACCTCTGCGCAGCAAAGGGTTAAACAAAAAATTGAGGACCACCCATTAGGGGATAGTCGGAAATGTTAGTTGTAATGGAAAATGCTTGGATATTCATGTAAAAAGTTTAATTGTGGAGGGCATGTTCACTGAGGGAAGTTTTCAGATGTTGAATGTATAAAGATAACTTATATTTGAATTTCCAAAGTGGAAGAATTATTTACAAAGATGATTAAATTTTTTGAAAATATCTTGGATATTTTTCTGATTTAACTTTAGAAACTGGGCTGCTTGCTGTGTGCGAAATCACACGGGACAGCAAGTCATTTTCCAAGCTAAAAATTTTAACCCGTTTAATTGTTGTGCATTACAATTAACTTTCTCGATTTTCTATTGTTAGCTACTAATGGTAGAAAACACAATTTCTGAAACGTTTAGCCAACTTTTACCCCTAAATTAAAATTAACATTTTTACTGCATATATATATATATATATATATATATATATATATATATATATATATATATATATATATATAGGGTGATTCAAATATGGGGGTAAAAAAAAAAATTTATATTTTAATGTGTTCAACCCTTTAAGTGGTTCATTTCAGCATAAAAACAACTATCCTAAAATATTTTAGCAAATTTTTAATTTTTAGGGGTTGCTACCAGCAATTAAAAATTGACAGAACGACTCAAATTGTCAAATTTTTCCACACCACCCAGGGGGTACAGTACAAGGCGCATTGTTTTTTTTTAATGTGGAAAGCTCCCCGTAGGTCCTACCATAACCACAAGCATGCATAATTAAACTAGCATGATATTTGAGACATTAGCTGTCCTTACTTCATCAATGTTTCTTTCTTTCTATCAGGGTAAACAGCCCTGTAGTTTTTCACTACTTGTAGCAAGAATTGTTTTTGATCTTCGTCATGTGTTATATTTTATTATATTCATCCATTAATTTTACTCCTCTTTCCGCTATATTATTCACGACTTTCCACTGTTTGATAGATTTCTTAGCGGAGTTATACTCTTCATCATTATGCCATTCTTTAGCATCTTTGAGTAAAAATTTTGAACTAAATTCTGTTATTGTAAAGAATCTTTGAGTATTTGATGTGACAAAATCTTCTAATTTATTCGTTGGAATAAGTGCAGGATCTAGAAAAGCCCGTTTTGCAGGAAGAGTTTCTGTTGTATTTTGCAAGGCCTTTACAATTTTGTTTTTCGTTTCAGTAGGCACTTCATCATCATAAAAGGCCAAGGCTACCAGTTCTTCTGATAGGTACCAGAGGTGACTTAACAGTTTTTTAATAGCAACAAATGCAATTGTCATTTATTTGTTTGTAGACTACAAGATTCTGTAATAATTCCAGATCAAGACGAGGAGCGCAAGATGGCACAGGAGCTGTATAAACCATGCCTTTACATATAACCGAGTAGCAAATAGACAGATGTCTTTGTCCTTTTTTGTCTTTTACTGAAATTTTGAACTGAGATTTGAACATAAAAGTTTTTAATGAATATGTAATTTTGGCCATCCACCTAGCCCGATGAAGTCCTGCTGGATGTTTAAATTTGATTCCACCTTTTGGTTCACCTCCCAAAAAAATAATTGTTAACTGCAATAGTTGTAGGTAATCGTCTCTTGGTTGGAATGTATCTAGTTGATTTGCTGCAAATATAATTATGTCATCTTTGATGTCATGAATATTTTCATAGATATCTGGATCTGATAATGCTGTTTCGTAGTCCTCCTTATTAATGCTTGACCATTTTTCTCTGAACTTCTTAAAAAGGACTATATCTGGGCCAGAAGATGGTGATAAAGACTTTGAAACAACAGCTTCCAGCAAAATTTCAAATATGTGGTGTAGACATGCCAGCCACAATAAATCGTTGTCGAATTTTTGTTCTAGAAGAATAGCTGCACCATTTCTAGGACCAATATTGGCTGCCGTTGTATCGAACACACGCATTTTATTTGTTCGCAGATGCCCCATTCAAGCGATGTCTGATTGTTTGAATTAAAACTAGGGACGCATTTCTGTCACTCAATTTTGCAACATCAAGACTTCCTAATAATTAATTTATCATCAAACAATTTTCTACGTTTGCCAACCTTACTTTTCCATGTTGAAGGTTGTGCAGCACAGAAACCAGATTCATCACTTTTACTCTCCTCTGATTCTGATTCTGATGATGTACTGGTGAGTATGACAGCCTCTTCATTCTTCTTTCTTTTGATCTCTTCTTCTGCTTTCCTCTTTTCATAACGTTGTTGCTTTTCTGCTGCTCTTTGCTCGTTTTAGCAACAGCCTTATCAATGGTACCCATTTTTCCATGACGTCCTTTCTCACGTTGCATTTTCAAGAATTTCTTATCATCTTCTATTTTTATAAGCTGCATAGCATTCTCATGAGCAATGTCAAATAAGTTTTCCAGTTTATCTTTCCATTTTTCTTCTTTATTATTTAAATTTTGTGATCTTTTCAATTTGTTTGCTTTGTTTTTCTTAAGCAGCTGCCATTCCTTTAGTATTCCTTGAATTTTATCTACTACATGTATTCTTTGTTTTGCTGGTATTCCTGCTTTTTCCAAACTGCTAGCACATCATCTGCAGTAGAGCAGCATGATTCTCTAATGCCTTGCTTTTTAATATTTCTGTAGTGCATGAAGAGGGCCATCATTTCCTTCTCTGATGGTAATACGGATGTTTTTAGTACTGCAGAGGGCTGCCCAATTAGCCATACTTCAGTTTCTTTTCTTGTAGAACTTCTCCCAACTGAGCAACTGGGTGATGGTGAGTTAGGCCTAGCTTCTATAATCGATTAATTGGTATCAAAATTACGAGTTCCAAGCAACAATTAAAAGCAAGCTAGTATATAAACCATTAATTAAAAATTCTGAAATATAAACAATTAAACATAAAATCATAAGTTGTAAAAACAAACAAATTGAAAAAAAGGGAAACTTTGACGCCTGGTAGCACATAGTAAATTTTATTTAAAATTCACCAAATTTGGCATACACTACTTTTTTGTCATAGGGAACAAAAATACAGGTTGAACAACTAAAAAAAAAAACTGATTTTTTTGAATCACCCTAATATATATATATATATACCTTACCTTACTAAGGTTCCGCGCGATGATTCCTCATTTTGTGAAGGTCAAGCTTGTCGCCCCTCCTCTCGAGTTGGCCTGGTGAAGTAGTTAGTTGGTTTCTTGTGCTCTCCACCTCACATAGCCAGGTACGCCCGGCTCATCGGGGATTGTTCTGAGCCAGGCGTCTAATCTTCTTTTGAAGATGTCCACTGCAACTCCCTTGTGTTTCTTAGGTCTTTGGTCAGCTGATTAAACAGTTTTGGTCCTTCAACAACAAAACTATTTTCTTTCAGGGTTAAGGATGTTCCCTGTCTCGCCTTTAATTTGGAAACACGACACAGTCTACCTTTTCTACTTTCAACCGTTGTTTGGGGAGTTATAGGGTTCAGAGTAAGATTAGGGACTAGTTTATCCATTATTTTCCAAGTGCAAATAATGGTGTGTGTGTGTGTGTGTGTGTCTTCTCCTTTCCAGTGAAAATAGGTCTAGTTCGCGTAACCTTTCCCAGTAATTTAGTTCTTTGCACCCATTGATCTTGGCTGTGAAGTTTCTCTGAATCCCTTCCAGCTGTCTAATGTCTTCTTTTTTATATGGGGATGTTAGGACCGAGCACTATTCCAATTTCGGTATGATCAGGGTTTTCAGTAGAAGAATCATTACATTCCTATCCTTTCGTTTAAAGGTTCTCAATATCTGCCCCGTTATTCTCTTTGCTCTGTTTACCTACTGCTATCTTATTTTGTGTTTCAAATTTCGCATCATCTGTCATTACAATCCCTAAATCTTTTGCTCGAGAATTTCTCTGAATTTCCTGTCCATTTGGGGTATAATTTTCCGTGGATTTTAGGTCTTCTCTTTTTCCGTACCGTAACAGCTGAAATTTCTGTGTTAAATTTCATATTGTTGTCTTCCGTCCACTTGTAGATTCTGTTCATGTCGGTTTGTAGAGATCCTATATCTTCTGGGTTTCTTATTTTTCTACTGATCTTTGTGTCATCCGCAAGGGATGTTACTGTGCTGTCTCTGGTAACGTCTTCATCTATGTCAGTTAGCATGATTATGATTAGTGGAGCTAATACTGTTCCTTGTGGTACTGAGCTGAGGACCTCTGATTCTGATGAAGATACTCCTTATATATATATATATATATATATATATATATATATATATATATATATATATATATATAAATAATAGTTTTTACATGAATACAAGCATTAGACCTATAAGTTTTAGTTTACTTTAATTCATTATGGTATTGTTTAGCTTTTCTCAAATTAATTATTGATAAACTTCTACGTGTCGTCCATCCTTCACTTTGATCAATCGTATGCGGCGTTCAAATTCTCGAAAAGCTTTTTTCAGCACGACTGTCGGGATGGATCAACAATACTGCATCAACAATACGATACTTAAGTTCTTCAATGTCTCTAAATTTGTTAGTGTAGACTTTACTTTTCAGAAAACCCCATAGATAAAAATCCAAATGTGTTAAGGTCGAGTGAACGGGCTGGCCATTTCATAGATCCTCCCCGACCAATCCATCGTCCAGGGAAAGTTTCATTTAAAAACACTTTAACATTGCGAGCAAAGTGAGGGGTGCTCCATCCTGTTCAAAGAAAACTCTTTGTAGCAAGCCAAGATTTTCCTGCAATTGTGGAATAAAGAACTCTCGTAACATGTTAAGGTACGAAATGCCGGTGACAGTACGTTCATCAAAAAAATAGGGTCCATAAATGCGGGAACTTGACAGGCCACACATACGTTAACTTTAGGTGAATCCCTTTCATGTTCATACAGCTCATGAGGATTTTCCTCTCCCCAAATCCTACAATTGTACCGATTAACATTGCCCGATATATGAAATGTATTCTTGTCATTATTCTGGAAAATGGGGTTTATTCTGAAAAGAAAAGAAAGTGACAGTCAATATTTACAACCAACTAAAACTTATACGTTTAACCCTTGTATTCATGTAAAAACCATTTCATTATCTCAATTACCAAAAAAGTTATTTGACTTTCTTTTTGCTATATTCATTTTGGGACACCCGGTGTATATATATATATATATATATATATATATATATATATATATATATTTGTACCCTGTGGTGAATGGACGTACTGTTTTGCTCTCTCTATTTAACACCCAAATTAAAAGGGAATAATCTACTCTGCGGTTTATTCTGTTTGCACCCGAAAGTGTATAAAGTATCAATGAATCCGTACATATAAATTATAAAATTAAATTCATTAAAATTAAGAAAGTGCAATACAGTTTACATAATTTATCACCAGTTTTAACGTATATATTCAAAACGAAATACGGTTGGCATTCGAAAAAGTTTGAAACAAGGCAGGAAAAAGGTCATAAAACGCAAAGGTCAGAAAACCCTCGAAATACCCTCGACCATCGAAAGGAAAGAAATAGAAATAAAAATAAATATATAAAAGAATTTGTGTGGGTATTTCTTTTTACGCTAATTAAGGAATAGCATGGCTAAGGGTCCAAATTCTCACTTAATCTGTAATTTGTGCAATCTGGTAACAACGGAAAACTTGGCGGTTAGATGTGATTTCTGTCAACGACCGAATGACTTTATCTGCATGAATTGGAATGATTGGGAAATAACTCTTGTCTCGAACGCGAAACACATCGTGGGGATCAAATTTCTATGTGGCGCATGTACACAGACCGTAAATTCTTTCGCAGTCTTTAAAGAAATGGAGATAGCAGACTCGAAAGTTACAAAAAATAATGAAATAATGGGCACACATGGGTCCGGAATGGTCCAACGAAAAACCGGGTGGATGAGAGAGAAGACGAAATAACGAATAACAGCATAATAACGAATAACAATATAAACAATCTAATACGGAAGGAAGACATAGATGAAAGAAAAGAAATAAGTAAAAGTTGCGAAGTAGTCAAACGGTCCAACGAGCGAAATGATAAAAAGATAATAACTAAAAACGTAGAAAATAAACAACCAAAGAAAAATAATGATAATGCCAAAATTAAGAACTTTGAAAATAATAATAAGAAAAGAAGTAGAAGCATAGAAAATATCGTATGTAAATACTACGCGAAAGGGAACTGCAGATATCGGGATGGGCAATATATATATATACAAAGCTGGGCACAAACCGTTAATCCGTTAATCGTTAATTAACGAAGTTAACTTTTTCGTTAACGATTTAACTTTTAAGTTAACTTTGAAAATCATTATCGGACTAATTAACTTCCGTTACATTGAACTTCCGTTAACTCAAGTCCGTTAACCCAAAAAATTCATAAATAAACGTTTAAAAGTTTATATTATTTTCAGTGCTGAGCAGGTGCGCAATTAATCCGCCACTGTTAATAGTGATGAACGAATTTCCATTTCCGCAGTGCAAAATCAGGCGATATATTTGTTTCCGTCGCCACAATTTGTGTCTTACCAAATATGGTAGTTATTTATGGCATTGGTTTGAGCAAAACATGGTCGACTGTAAAATCAGGCGGAAAGATTTGCCATTTGAGTTGAATGTTTCAACTTCTTTCAAGAAATATCACGAGCATTTTAAGGCACTTTCAATAATATATATGTAACAATTACAACAAATAACTACATTCGTTTCATTTGCAGTCTGTCTCTTGCGCAACATGTTTGTGCTAGTGAATATTTAAAAATAACACAGCCATCCCCTCCAGTGCTGCAGTGGAGCGTTTGTTCTCTATGGGCAAGGACATCCTGAGGGCTAAGAGATCATCCCTGTCTGATGAAAACTTTGATATGCTAATTTTCACGAAGAGCAACATGCATCTCATGGACAAAATGGAGAACGAGAAGAAGAGGGAAAATTAAATTATATATATATATTGTGTTTTTCATTTTTTTTATAATAAAAGTTAACGTTAACGGTTTATCGGTAACTTCCGTTACATGTTTACCGAATTAACGGATTAACGGTTAACGAAGTTAACTTTTTGGTTAACGGATTAGCGGTTAACGAAGTTAACTTTTTGGTTAACGGTGCCCACCACTGTATATATATATATATATATATATATCCCACATTATGCAAAACGCATTACACAAGTGGATACTGCAAATTTGATAAGAAATGCATGCTCCACCATCTTACGGTCTGCAACACTTATGCAAGATATGGGAGTTGCAAATACGGAAAAAATGCCGGTACCACCACCCTCAAAGGAACGCAACGAGTGAACAGAAAATACGAAAATCAAAGAAGAGTGCCAATTTTTTAGACGCAGCCAACACATTTCAGCTGCTAAATACTATCCAGCAATTACAAAACCAGCTGACAAATATAGGAATCCGAGAGCCGGACAGAAGGTGCGAACAAAGGCACTTCACGCGTTATCGGGACAACAGGTACGACAAAGATAAAAAGAGGTAAATTCTCGGAGGATCACAAGGCAACGAAACCGGCACCCCCATTGGAAAACAAATCAGAACCACCTGTATGCGAAAACGAAAGAGAAAAAATAAAAATAATCCTAGCCAACATACAGGGCCTTAAATCAAACCATTCCACGAACAAAGTTGTATACCTGAAAGGACTCATGCAAGAAACCGGAGCAGACTTTGCATGCCTCACGGAAACTCATCCAAAGGACTGCCAGGCGAACTGTGAAAATTGTGAGTCCTGTACTGACAAAAAAGAAATACAAATTGACAACTATAACATCCTCAGAGCCGACAGAGCAGTGAGACGTAAAGGAGGATGTGCTATTTACACACGCGAAAGGCACATAGCAGAAATGGCTATAAGTACCTCAAACAGCTACACAGAATGTGTAGCAGCAAAAATTGAAAAATTAAATATGGTATTAATTGTAATGTACAGACCCCCAAACACGTCAACCTCAAAATTTTCAGATTCCATTACAGAGGTAAACTGGGTAAAAGAGCTACACTCTCCAACCCCAAATATTTTCTCTGTGGTGATTTTAATTTCCCATTCATGAAATATAAAAGGATAGGAAAAAAATGTATGTATACACCAGGACAAGGGGGGCACACGAGAAGACCAGGAGCAGGTAAAAATGGTACTAGCTCTAGCTGATGAATTTATCGTAACGCAAGAAATAACAGAACACACAAGAAAAAACAACTGCCTAGATTTGGTTCACAAACAACAGTAATCTAATTGATAATGTAGAAATATCCCCAACTATGATATCGGACCACATCATCATTGAAATAACAACTAATATAAAGGCAACAGGAAAGGAAAGAACACGCACAACAGAAAGAAGCAAATTCGAAATTTTTAATTTTCACTCCAAAGTTATAAACTGGGAAGATGTGACATCCAGCATGGAAGTAATAGATTGGAATACCATTTTCGAGGCCAAGACAACGGAGGAGATGCTAATGACGTTAGAGGAGAAGACGTTAGAAATTGTGGAAAAACATGTCCCAAAGATACAACAAAGAGGAAAGAGAAGCAGGTTCGAGAGACAAAAGAGGGCATTGTTTCGAAAGAGAAAAAGAGTGACTGCAAAATTAAGTAATTGTAAAGATAGCAATATCAGAAAAATATTAAATGATAAACTGCAAAGTATCGATGTCGTCATACAGGAACTAATTGAAAAGCATACAGAAAAAGAAGACGACGACGCTATAGAAGCGATAAAGGCTAACTCAGAGTACTTCTATAATTTTGCAAAAAGAAAGTCGAAAAACCATGCAACTATCGGACCTTTAAAACATGAGAACAATGCTTTATCTGATGATCTAACAGAAGTATCTGAAATATTAAGAACTCAGTACGAATCATCTTTCAGTATCCCAAAAACTGACAAATTGATGTGATAGAAACGCGTTCTTTGAAGAACCACAAGGGGAAAGTATAACGGATTTCGACTTTACGACGGATGATATTACACAAGCCATAGGGAAACTAAAAACACACTCAGCGGCAGGACCGAATAAATGGAATGCCACACTGATCGAAAACTGCAAGAATGCAATTGCTGAGCCCCTATACTGGATATGGAGACGATCACTAGACACGGGAGAAATACCGGGCATCCTGAAGAGCGCAAACATAGTCCCAATATATAAAGGAGATCGATCCGAGGCCAAAAACTATAGGCCGGTGTCGCTTACATCTCATCTCACTAAAATATTTGAAAGAATAGTTAGACAGAAAATCTGACTTTTTGGAAACTCAGAAAAAATTCAATGATAACCAACACGGGTTTCGGTCAGGCAGATCATGCCTATCACAACTAATGGAACACTACAACATTATTGATGCACTTGAAAGTAATGAAAACTATGATGTACTATACACAGACTTTGCTTAAGCGTTCGACAAGTGTAACCACGAAATCATAATAGGGTGATCCAGAGAAATGGGACCCAAAAGAAACCCCTGTAACTCTTAAAGTATAAGTCCTTTTATAAAATCATACGCATCATTCGAAAGAGAATAGTTACAAGTTTGTACAGGATTGTATAGGTTTTGACAATACAAGACAAGATAAGATACAAAACAAAATAAAAGTGTTAGTTAAAACTAACCCTTCAAGATGACTGCATGGACTGTGGAACAGCTGCGTTTCATAACTGAGCAATATTATGAGCATGGAAGAAGTGTAGTTTCAGCTCAAAGATCTTTCAAGACAAATTTTCAGATGTCAAAATCTCCTTCTAAGAAAGTAATCCGTCGGTGTGTCAGAAATTGGTGTGTCATTTACCTTCTGTTGGATCCATTGACAGAATTGTCGTCTTCGTGCGAAATCTCCATCGTTTAGTTGTTGCACTGTTTGAATTTTATATGGAAAGAGCATTAAATTTTGCTTGAATAAACGGTGTGTTGTTCCATATCCAACTCCTAACAGCTGAGAAGCACGTCTGATGCTTGTTAGGATTATCCTGTACAATTTCATGAGTTCTGTTAATGATCTCGTCTATCCTTGCTGTGCGCACTCTTCCAGTTGGTTTTCTTTTTCCAATGCTGCCAGTTAGGGTAAAATTTCTGACACACCGACGGATTACTTTCTTAGAAGGTGATTTTGACATCTGAAAATTTGTCTTGAAAGATCTTTGAGCTGAAACTACACTTCTTCCATGCTCATAATATTGCTCAGTTATGAAACGCAGCTGTTCCACAGTCCATGCAGTCATCTTGAAGGTTAGTTTTTAACTAACACTTTTATTTTGTTTTGTATCTTATCTTGTCTTGTATTGTCAAAACCTATACAATCCTGTACAAACTTGTAACTATCCTCTTTCGAATGATGCGTATGATTTTATAAAAGGACTTATACTTTAAGAGTTACAGGGGTTTCTTTTGGGTCCCATTTCTCTGGATCACCCTTTTTTACATAAATTGAAATATATGAGAATAACAGGAAAAGTAGCGAAATGGATATATAATTTCCTTAGTGAGCGGCGGCAAGTCGTTACAGTACAAGGAGTATCTTCATCAGAATCAGAGGTCCTCAGCTCAGTACCACAATGAACAGTATTAGCTCCACTACTCTTCATAATCATGCTAACTGACATAGATGAGGACGTTACCAGAGACAGCACAGTAACATCTTTTGCGGATGACACAGAGATCAGTAGAAAAATAAGAAACCCAGAAGATATAGGATCTCTACAAACCGACATAAACAAAATCTACAAGTGGATGGAAGACAACAATATGAAGTTTAACACTGAGAAACTTCAGCTATTACGGTACGGAAAAAGAGAAGACCTAAAATCCATGGAATATTATACCCCAAATCGACAGGAAATTCAGAGAAATTCCAGAGCAAAATATTTAGGGGTTGTAATGACAGATGATGAAATTTGAAACACAACTTAAGATAGCAGTAAACAGAGCAAAGAGAATAACGGGACAGATATTGAGACCCTTTAAATAAACGAAGGGATAGGAATGTAATGATTCCCCTACTGAAAACCCTGATCATACCCAAATTGGATAAGTGCTCGGTCCTAACATCCCCATATAAAAAAGAAGACATTAGACAGCTGGAAGGTATTCAGAGAAGTTTCACAGCCAAGATCAATGGGTGCAAAGAACTAAATTACTGGGAAAGGTTACGTGAACTAGACCTATATTCACTGGAAAGGAGAAGAGAGAGATACACCATTATTTACACTTGGAAAATAATGGATAAACTAGTCCCTAATCTTACTCTGAACCCTATAACTCCCCAAACAACGGTGGACAGTAGAAACGGTAGACTGTGTCGTATTCCCAAATTGAAGGCGACAGGGAACATCCTTAACCCTCAAAGAAAATAGTTTTGTAGTGAGAAGACCAAAACTGTTTAATCAGTTGCCTAAAGACCTAAGAAACACGAAGGGAGTTGCAGTGGACATCTTCAAAAGAAGACTAGACACTTGGCTCAGAACAATCCCCGATGAGCCGGGCGTACCTGGATATGTGAGGTGGAAAGCACAAGAATCCAACTCACTACTTCACCAGGCTAACTCGAGAGGAGGGGCGACAAGCTTGACCTTCGCGAAATGAGAAATCACCGCGCGAAACCTTTGTAATGTTGTAAGGTTAGGTAAGGTGTATGTATATATATATATATATATATTCCTGTTCTTATTTCTCACATTATTCCTGAATCAAACATCAAGATTCTACTGTTGCCATTACATTGCCTATTACTCAAAGGCATAAATGCGGACTGAAGGAGTCGGGTACGGCAATAGCGAATAACTCTAGAAATTTGGTGTTCTCCGATGAATCTAGATTTCAGTAGGTCACATCTGGAAGTCGGCTAAGGGTGTGGAGAAACCCACCTGAAGCCTTCCATCGTAAAACAGATTTGGTGTTCATCAAGGAGCAGGGCCGGTTCAAGGTCCGGCTAACCGGGCGGTTACCCGTGGGGCAGTGTGCTGGGAGGCGCCAAATAAACGGAGAGAAAAAAACCTTTATAAATGACTAAAAAGAAATCCAAAATATAAAAATGGTCTGATATGCAGCCAAATTATTCAGGAGTATATCGTAAATTTCTTACGACAAATTCTTAACAATTATAATAGTATACGTGTTTGTATGTAGATTCAAACAATCACACCCATCAGTTTTTCCAAGAGTAAAAAAGGGGCAAGAAAAGGTATTTGAGTATGAGTGTTGACGGAGTTCCCAATGCAGAAAGTACAGAAAGCCCGTTCCAAAATCATATGTTTTATGTTATAGTAGACATAGCCATAATTTCTTTATCAGAAAGATTCGAACAGTTACAAAATTTCGATAACTTATGGGTAATTTTAAGTAACCTTAAAGATTTATACCAGGTAAAAATGAACTGACGAGTGCGTGTCAAAGTTTGGACGATAAGTTATGGTATCAAGAAAGTAGCGATATTAATGGCTGCGACTTACTGACTGAATTAGACATTTCAAGCGCAATATTTCTCAGAGACGTAAAGTTCCCAATACGAACAGTTAGATTTATCAACACTAACGAGTCGCGGGATGTTATGCCAAATCTGCGAGTTGCATTAAGGATAATGCTCACAATTCCAATAACTGTGGTCACGGGAGAAAGAAGCTTTAGTAAGCTAAAACTGATAAAGACATACGGTACTTAAGGTCTTCCATGACGCGAGAAAGATTAAATTCTTTAGCAATTTTGTTAATAGAAAATGACCATGGCAGAAATATAAATATGGAAAATGCTATGAAAAAAATTTTGCAAAACTAAAGTCGAGGAAAAACATATTTTAGTTAGGATAGTGTCCGGATTTGAATGTCTGTTGCTGAGTTTGATTTTTTTTCGCTTATCTGTAATAAATTCCTTATTCCTATATTTGCATTTTTTTTTATCATTATGAAAAAATTATTAAAATGATAAAAAGACTTAAGGGCGCTGAAATTCAATTTGCCCGCGGCGCTGACAAACCTCGAGCCGGCTCTGTCAAGGAGTGTTTACATTCCGTTGGGTACGTGGATAGCTTGAAGAAGCAACTGCGTGTACGTGTACTTATAGCAGTAAAGTATCCTTAACTTTGCTTCGTACGATTATATATTTCCCAAGAACACGGAGGAACACCATATTTGTATTATGAGAACATACAGTTGAAGTGAAAACGAGCTAATGCAACTCGCACGTAATGAAAAAGACTTCATCTACGAAACGATTGAAAATTTGAGGAAACTGCGGAAATTCGACCCAAATCAATAAGATTTAATTTACATAATTTATTTATTTACTTTATAAAACGCCTTCTCACCCTCAAAATGCGTCGCAAATTCTGTCGATGATTTTCCATTTCGAAGAAATCCCCCCCCCCCCCCCCCCCCCCCCCCCCGTCCCCTGGTTCCTGTAAAAAATGGGAGTAATAAACTTTCCTGCATGAAAACCTGAAGGCCGAAACATGCGTAGTTTTGAAAATAAGTTCGCCTCAAAACTATAAAATTTCTAAAATGCATAAAAAATATTAATTAGTAAATCTTCTGTCTTTCTTTAAATATTTTATCCTTTTTGGTGACAGTAATAAAAAAAAAAAAGTCATTATTAACTAGTAATTTTTTTTGTTTTTTAAACACAGGTTTGTAGGCTAACTTTTTTTCCTGAAATATGCACACCTGTCCATGGTAGCATCAAGATCGAAAGCTGAAATGTGTACCATTCCTTCATTACGTCGCAGGTAAATTCAGGAAGTTGTCAGAGAATTAGCGCAACGTGAACCATAATTCTATGTCACACAATGTTTAGGCACTTGCATATAGGGGTGCGTGTGTTACTAAAGCCTTCCCTGGTTCTCTCTGAATGTGTATACTAAATTTGGTGCACATTACGCTAGCCGTTTAGGCGTGTATAAACGAACATGTAGAACATCATCATCAGGTTCATATCTGTGTGTGTGTGTGTGTGTGTGTGTGTGTGTGTGTGTGTGTGTGTTGCGGCATAAGTCGCTTTACCGAGAATAGGCGGATGGTGTTGTGGATCCTTATTTCTTTGACTGCGCTATTAATGCCGTCAATTATCTGGAAATGTTGCAGAACACGGTGTTGCCTACATTTAGAAACCATTATAATTTTGAAAACATAATATGGCAACAAGATGGTGCTCCACTACATTTCGGAAGAAATGTTCGTGCATTCTTACAGTAAACGATAATTTTTCAGAATGGATAGAACGTCGTGGGATAGTCGAATGGCCTCCTCGGTCACCGGACATAACCCCGGATGATTATTCAATGTTGGGTACAATCAAACATAGAGTTTACGGCCAGAAACCTCGGGACTTCGATCACATGAAGACTTTTATACGCCAAGAGTTCGAGACGTTGAATAATAACAAAAAACTGTGCCGCCCTATGTTGTTCAGTGGTTCAAAGATGCAACTTGTGTACTGAACTTGATGGAGGACACTTTGAACAATTTCTGTAATAAATAATAAATATTATTCTCCACAAGGTAATTTCATTATTCTGGGTAAAGTAACTTATGCCGCACCCTATATACAGTATATATATATATATATATATATATATACTACTCTTTTTTTCCCGCTGATTCGTACCTAGTGTGGTACATATCTCAGCGAGGCAGTGGGTGAGTGGTGTTACTGAGTTGAGGATGATAGACCAGGGGGGGGGAGGATGTAGTGTTCAGTTATTGGGTGGTGGGTATGGGGGGCCTGGTCTCAGACCCGTTGAAACAGGTGGGAATAAGTGAGGAAACGGGAAATCGCTTCCTCCAAAAAATGGGGGCCCTCAGCGAGCATGAATTGTAGACGCTCGGGTATGGGAATTTCGGCCAAGTGAGGGAAACATCTACAACGAAGAGCGGACAAGTTTGGACATTCGACCAGGAGATGTACGACAGTGATGGGAGTATGGCAGGTAGGGAAGAGCAGGGCTGGCGATTTAGCCATTAGGTGACCATGAGTAATGCGTGTGTGTCCTATGCGGAGCCGGGCTAGACTCACTTCTTTATGGCGGGACCGGTGGAAGGAGGAGGCCCAGTATCCTACTTGCGGCGGGAAAAAGTCGGTGAAAGGAAGGAGCCGGGAAGAGGCCGTCAGTAAGCAGGCCGACTTTGCCGTGCGGTCCGCCTCCTCGTTACCCTGGATGCCGATATGTGCCGGGACCCAGCAGAAGGCGATTGTCTTGTGTCGGAAGGCTGTTAAAAAATGGAAGATTTGCTGGATGGTACAGACGAGCGGATGAGGGGGGGTTACATCGCTCTAGGGAGAGAAGTGCGCTTTGGGAATCTGAATAAATGACGAAAGAGCTGGCAGAGTGAGTGCGCACTATGTCAAGGGCCTCCTTAATCGCGAAAAGTTCTGCCGAGAAAACGGAAGTCTCGCGGGGCAGGCTGACGCCTCGAGAAGGTGGCTGGGTCAGTATCACCGCTGAGGCAACCGCACCAGTCTCCGAACGGGAACCATCTGTATAAATGGCGACTGTGTCCGGATGTTGGGTTGCATGTTCACGAAAGAGTGACCTGTATACCGTAGCACTCGATGTATTCTTCGGTAGAGCACACAGGTCCCTGCAAAACTTGATAGGGGTGAGGAGCCGAGGGGGGGAATGTATGAAATGGGGATAATTGGGGGGACGGACATGTTAGAATGGTCAAGGAAAGAGTGGACCTCTTTAGTGAAGTGCCAGCTCCGTCCCTGGGGTGGGAGTTCAGAAATCGCCGCGCATAGAGGCGAAGAGGGTAGTCTCTGTGCACGGAGGTATGTCCTCATGAGGAGCAGACGCCGTCGGAGGGCGAGAGGGAGGTAACTGCAATCCACTTGGAGGCTGGAGAAGAGCGGAAAGCACCAGTGGCGAGACGGAGGCCCCTATTAAGGACTGGGTCCAAGATACGGAGGCAGGTGTTGGAGGCTGAACCGTATACTACATTGCCATAGTCCAGCTTCGACTGGACCATGGAAGTGTAAAGACGAAGGAGAGAGCGTCGGTCTGCGCCCCATGTGGTGTGGGAGAGGTGATCTAGTAGAGCGAGGGGACGCTGGAGGGACTGCTTCAGTTGTTTGATATGAGGAACCCAGTTGAGCCGTCGGTCTAGAATCACGCCCAAAAATCGCGTGGAGGGTACCACCTCAAGAGGATTGCCGTATAGCGTGACAGAGGGAACAGGAAGGGTTGCGGGTCTTCTTCTGCTGAAAAGCATACACTTGGACTTCGGGGTGGAGAGGCGGAAACCCACCGACGTCGCCCACCTTTCCACCCGGTAGATGGCGAGCTGAATTTGCCGTTGAACTACGGACGGCTCCCGCCCTGCAAAGTAGATCGCAAGGTCATCCGCGTAGATGGAAGAACGGATGTTGGGTGGAAGGCATTTTGAGACTGTGTTCATGACGATGGAAAAGCATAGAACACTGAGGATGCTTCCCTGTGGGACCCCGTCCATCTGCACGAAAGTGTCTGAGAGGACTGAGCCCACCCGAACTTTAAAGGTTCGGGAGGATAGGAAGCCCCTGATGAAGGTCGGCATGGCTCCTACGAGCCCTAGACTTTGGAGCTGTCTAAGGATTATTGTCCGATGAGTGGTGTCGTAGGCCTTCTGGATGTCAAAAAATATTGATAGGACGAATTGTCCACTGTCGAATGCATTCTGTATGTCACGGCTGAGAAGCAGGAGGGGATCAGTGGTGGATCGAAATTGTCTGAAGCCGGACTGGGTAGCCGGGAAGGAATTACTATTTTCGAGGAAGAACGATAGTCGCGTCGCGACCATTTTTTCGAAAATTTTGCAGGCACAACACATTAGGGCGATTGGTCTGTAGTTTGTGGGATCGAGGGAATCTTTGCCGGGTTTGGGGATAGGGATTACGTAGGCCTCCCTCCATCGGGAGGGAAAGGCGCCCTCTATCCATATGCGGTTGTATAGGTCTAGTATGAAATTTTGTAAGGTAGGGTGGATGTGCTGGATCATGCTGTAGGGGATACCGTCTGGGCCGGGACAAAGGGATCGTCGAGAGGCCAGTGCCGCCTGTAGTTCACGCATGGTGAACAGTCGGTTGTAGGAGCTGTCTATGGACGGTGAAGAGGAGCTATTTTTAGGGGCGGGTACGGGGGAGCTAACTGCAGAGGAAGAAACGGCGGCGAAAGTAGAAGCTAGACGGTTTGCCACTGATTTTGGCTCGTATAGAAGTCCGTCGTTAGTCCGGAGTACCGGGGGTTGGGAGGTGATATGTCGCCTCTCGACGCCCCGTACCTTCCAGATGGTAGCCGAAGGTGTGGTGGTGGTGACACCGGATACAAAGGCATGCCAAGAAGCACGGCGCACTGTCTTGATTGTGCGGCGGGCGATGGCCCTGGTCGGCTGCATCTCCGTGCGATGGATGGGAAGTCGCGTACGGTAGAACCATCGAGTAGCCGTCTTCTTGGCGCATACGGCCTCAGTGCACTCTGGGGTCCACCAAGGCACCCGTCGGGCGCAGGGGTAGGTGGAGGATCGCGGGATGCTAGAGCACACAGCCGCTACCACGTTTGATTCGAAGTATGCGATACACTCGTCGGAGGATGGGAAGTTGGCAGTCGTTCGGGTTGTATATGTATCGTCGTGGAAGCGGGACCAATTAGCTTTTGCAGTAATCCATTTCTCCAGTGCCCGAACGGTCTGGTCGGGCCAATTGAGCGTGAGTTGAACTGGGAAATTGTCATTTCCATAATCCTCTTGGAGGACTTGCCATGAGAAATCTAGGAGGGCATCGGTCGAAACGAAGGACAGGTCTATACAGGATGGAGTGCAGGTGTTGGCATGGTAGAAAGTAGGAGCCATCGTTGAGGCACTCAAATGAGAGCTCGGTCATGATGTTGATCAGGGTCGGGGCCATATAGGTGGAGTGTGTGTCCTCCCCACATGGGTGGCGACTAGTGAAATCGCCCAGTATAGAAAGGGCCTGGGAGTTGTACCACCTCCACCAGGTCATCGCGGGAGACTTGAGAGTGGTGTGGAGGGAGTGTATTGAACAGACGTGTACTGTCTATCCAGGGAAAGCCGGGTAGCAATCACCTGTAACGGGGATCGGATAGGGATTGTAGAAAGGGGACTGCGTGGTGGATAAAAATGGCCGCCCCTTTCGATGTAGGTAGGCGACGGGGTGGTGTGAAAGAATATCCAGTCGGGCAGGGCATGGGTTTGGTCCCCAGGATGAGTTCCTGGAGACAGACACACCGGGCGGGAAGTGGCAATCAAGGAATTCAGGCCTTCGTAATTCGCAAATATTCCTCTGCAGTTCCAGTGTACTATTGTAGTTTTTGGGGGATCCATTATAATTATTTGATGATGGGGGATGAGTAAAGGTATAGATGCGAAGAGGTTGGAGTGTGAAGGTAGATTTGAGGTTCGCGAAGGCGAAGGATGGGTCAGGAGCATGGCCGGCTATCTGCTGTTCACCAGAGAAGGAATCGGTCGATCTCCGCGGAGACCGCGGGGGCGAGTCGGCCGAGCGAGACCGGAGGCGTGGATCACGACAGCTTGGAGATTGTCGTGGGCTCCGATGGTGCGAAATTTCTTGAGCTTTTGTGTTCGGGCCATGGTGGGGGCGTTTTATTTCCCGAAATGGCACCTCCCCACCTGTCTGGGGTCTCACGACGGACCCCAGGTGGCGATAGGGGGTGCCAGAAGGACCCAGCAGGTGGGAGGGAGGACGTGCTCAGAGTGGCTGACAGGGTGTGGGCCGGGGATTTTAGGGGAGCAGGTACAGTGGGGGTAGGAGGAGATGAACCAGAGTGTCCTCGTGAAGGGGTAGAAAAAATAGCATCAGGAGGCAAAGGCAGGTCGATGAGACTCACGGGCGCAGCCGAGTTCCCCTCGCCATGTAGCTGCGCCAGAGCCGCATCCACAGGATCCTCGGGGAAGAGGATGTTGTCCAGATTGAATCTCGTCGTGGAGGGTGGGTCACGTACTTCGGCAACCATTGTCCGAGTCTGCGGGGGTAGATTGATAGGACTTCTGCTGTGGGGTGGTTTGGTCCTCATAGGCGAAGTGGGCGGTGTGAAGGTCCGATCAGTCTTCTTAGCACTCGGGGAAGAGGGAGATAAATTGAAAGTCCGGAGTGTCTGGCGACTCACTCCGACGTCTGCGCCTCGTCGACTTACTCCGGACCATAGGTTCGGGTGTGTGCAGAGAGCGCTGGGAGGGCAGGGTTCGAGGTGGGTGGGGCCTGGGTGTCCTGGTCCCAGACTCCTGTGGAATCTGTGGCAGGTGAGGTGCGTGGAGAGAAGGAATGTTGGGGGTACAGGAGGTCGTCAGCTCTTGCGAGGACTCCCCCTGGGAGGAATGGGGAGCACTGGTCGAGGGGGTTGTGAGCGGCAGGCCAGGGCGGCGTGCCGAGATGACAGAGCCAAGGGCTGCGGCGTAAGATACGCCCGGTCTCACCTACCGACTCCGCACCCTGTCTCGTGCCTCTCGGAGGCTAAGGAAATCCGCTACTTGTAGGCCTCGGACCTCCTTCTCGAACCTGAAGAACAGGCATTCGCAAGATGAAGATGGGTGTGCACCTTCACAATTGGAGCATTTGGGTGTGTTGTGGCACTTCTCTGGGTGAGCAATTTGTCCGCAACGAACACACAATTGGTGCGGCCGCCGACAAACTGAGCTAACATGTCCGAACTTGTTGCATTTAAAACAACGGGTCGGGTCTGGGATGGATGGGCGGATAGAGAATTCGCATGACGTGCGGTCTCCCATACCCCATACAATACGGTCGGGAAGGACTAAGTTATTAAAGGTAAGAAGTAGACGCTGGGTGGGGGAGGGGGTACCTCCCTGTCGGGATGTGAAGCGATGGATCTTGGTGACACTCTGGGGTGCGAGGTCCTCCAAGAGGTCGTTCACTGTAATTGACAATAGTCATGTGGCATAAATAGTGCCCTGACTCTGGTTCAAGCGAGGGTGTGGTGAAACGGACACCGAGCGTCCAAGGACCTCAGTAATGAAGAGTAGGGCTTTCGTCTCTGTGGCTGAGCGTGATTTTATGCGGAGGGAACCATCCCTCTGCGGTCGCACATCATAACGACTGGAGTTGCTGCGGCCTCGGATCGCCTGAAACGTCCGTTCAGAGTTGGTCGGGAGGGATCCAGAGGTAGGCCGGATCTCTAGGAATTTGTGGATACTTGGGAGGGATATGGAGGCAGTAGAGTCGAAGTGGACTGGGATATCCAACTATCGATAAGATGATCGTGTATGCCGACTTTCCCCTCCGCCGCGGGGCTCTCTTCGTGGGGAGGCGGGCCGACGGCAGGTGAGGGGGGCATACGGGGAGAGCAAGAAGCCGGGTTTTGGAGGTAAATCTTGGGTGGAACTTGACTTGCCCGAAGGCAGCTGAGGCGGGCTGGGGCGAGAGCCCTGCTTCAGAGGGTGTACATCCAAGGGGATATTCAGGGTACAGCCTGGAGTCGGCAACGGTAAAGGAGGATGCAAGTGATCAGTTACCAAAGGGGGGGTCAACCCCATCCGGATGCGGTCTTCCAGTGGTAGGGGACTCGAGGGCCTGGTTGCCCACCACCCGAGTGTTGAGAGGAGTAGTCCGAGTATTAAAAGCGGAAGTCGTTAACCGAGTAGATGAAGAAGCCATAGCAAAAAAGAATTTTCAGCCCCCGCGCGCATCCAGCCACCATCGACTCCAACAAGGTAAAGGCGAATCGTGGGCTCACTCGGTCCCACCGCCAATAGATGTCACGCAGGGGAGATACACCCATTCCCGGTCCCCGTGCCTACGAGGCGGCCACTCTCATCCAACACGCGGTGAAAGATAGCAGGGACAGGGCTTGGGTTTGGTTTAAGAGCGACAAGGGTGAAGGACAACCACCACCTTCACCCAAGATCCAAGGAAAAAAATCAAGTCAAAGTCCAAAACAAAGCCAAATGCGGGAAGGGAGGAAACAACAAAACGAGAAAGAGTTGGGGAAAGGAGGAGAGGGAAATATAAGTAGGAGGGTAGGAGATCAGCCGGGTCCCCAAATGGGTCCAATGGTCCACGAGGGCAGAGAAGGCCCTTGCATCGGAGGAAGATGCATTCCCCCATTGGCCACAGAGGGACGCGCCCTATAGCTCCGGACAAAGTGAAGGGATATATATATATATATATATATATATATATATATATATATATATATATATATATATATATATATACTCTATAACAGGGGCGACGTAAGCCTTTTAACATTAGGAGGGCATTTCAAATTTTGACATCCTTAAATTATTTCATACATTAGCTATCCCATGTTGAAATATATTACTCCGAACATAATTTCCAGCAAACAACCTAAGAAACTGTATACTACACCCAAGAATCATTATAAAATCTTTAATGGACAAACAAGCAGAGCCTTCGGCTCCCTGCCCTACGGGCGGGGCTTGTGCTTCGCAAACTCGCCTCCGGCGAGGGCACGTTAGGGTTACCCCTTTGAGGGGGTCATTCTCCCTCTCCCCCAAAACTCCATCACCCCCCTTTATGCAACTTGGGGGCTAACCAGGGGCGGATTAACATTTTCTGGGCCTTAGGCTTAGTATGTATGATCGGGGCCTTTTATTCATATACTATAAAAATTTAATTTTCATTGAGGGAGTAATGCATAATAGCGCACAAAACAAGAACTACCTAAGGTCAACAATGAAAGACGAAAGGTTGAACTACTTGTCATTGATGCACATCGAGTGGGAGCATTTGCATAAAATTGACTGTCAGGATATTATTAATGAATTCGCAGGCAAAAAATGTTGCAAATTACAATTTTAAATATTTCTATTATTATATATGTATTTCAATTTTTATGTATCTCATTTTCCGAAATAAATACTTTTGTTTGATTGTTTTTTTTTACTTATACACATATTTTTGGCGGGCCCCTAAGACATCCGGGCCTTAGGCTTCAGCCTGTGCAGCCTATAGGGCTATCCGCCACTGGGGCTAACCCCACCCCCTTGTTGCATAACCCCCTCCCCATTACCCCACCCCACCCCCAGGGGGGCTGGGGCTGGCACCTTGCAACAATTGATCAGCATTGCAATTGTATATGCACTCGAACATTTTGTGATCATACTACTTTGAAGCATTGTGGGTTATTTTTTTTTATCCAAAAAATAAACCAATTTGTAGAGGGTTTTTAAATTTGTAAGGTTTTTTTAAATGTTTCAGGATACGGGTACGAATTACCGTGTAAATTGATTGCTATATTTTGTATTTCAAGCACTGAACATTACCATTATATATGATTACAGCAATGATAAAATGTAGCAAAAGCTGATTGTGCAAAGACATTAGAATTATAAAGAAATTTATAGTTTGTGGTGAATCTACATATAATATGCATTATGAGTAAAGAAGGCACATACAAAATTTTAGTCTATTACATGAATAGGAACACGAGTAAAACAATTCTTCTAACAACAATTCAAAACAAACCTCATTCATTCTGCAATGACATTACAAACTGAAATGAGCAAAGAAAGCACATACGAAGTTTTAGTCTATTACATGACTAGTAACACAATTCGGCTCTTTTCCGTTCTACCCCAGCAAAATGAAATTATATATTATTTTCTACTGTAGTTTTACTCGCTGAATTCAATAATATATATCTTATTTTGGAGAAATTAATAACAAAAGAGTTATAGTCCGTTTATTTTATTTAAAAGTAGAGATTGCATTTAAGATTTCAATACAAATGTCCTTTCCTTTTTGTCTTCTCCTCCACAGAAATTCACATAAATAAGAATCTATCATATTTCTAGATGTTCCCCAATGTCTCTCGTTCCTTTTTTTAGCTAAATCAACTGTACGCCCTTGACGATTGGTTAGGTTAGGTCGTGATATTTTCGTTAGTTAGCCTTATAAGGTTAACTAAAGAAGGCTGGGGTAGAACGTTATTTCCTTAACTATGTTTATGAAATTCCATTTATCATCCATAACAATATCTACAAAAGAGAGAAAAAATTAATAATTATAACCATAACTAATTAAAGAACGAATACTTTCTCCAAAATAAAATATATATATATATTGTTGTGGTTAGCATTTTACCCATTAATGCATAGTGTCAAAATTAGACTGCAAAATTAAATACACACACTTCCACTGAGGTTTCTACAACAATATAGAAAAATCAGCTAAGTATCAGCAAATTTAAACTTTATGCACTAATGGATTAATGCAATGATTTTTATTCGCAATAACATGATTTTTATTTACTTATAATGATATTCATTATATCGAACTTATATTGTACTGTAAACTTTAACAGTTTTTCTATACAGTAATGAGTTTCGTTTAATTGCAGACAATGCCTGAGTGACTCCTTAGCGAGTGTCTACTTAGGCCTAACGTACGTGGAAGCTGAAACAAAAAACATTTCATTAGAGTTTATTCAGTTAAACTCTTGAAACACGGTGATTAAAGGTGGGGCGAATTAAGATGAATATGACATTGAGAGAGAGGTTAAGTCGGCCGAAGCCGACTATAATTAACGGAATTTATGTTAAAAGCACAATTAAAAAACACAATGCATCTTGGTATCACAAATTTCAGCGAAAATCTGCATGAAAATGAGACCCAGGGTTGCCAACTGTAAAGTTTAAAACTAACTACTCTCTGGGCATACCAACGAGGATTTTAAAACTAATTTCTCTCCCTCTCTCGACAGTTACTATAAAACAGATTTCCAGTTAATAATCACGTCAAATTGCATTAATTAACAGTCACATTAATTCCATTTATTACAATATATATATATATATATATATGTATATATACAAAGGTGGGCACCCGGGCCTCAAAAAGGACCTACGGTCCCGGTCCCGGTCCTTGCCTCAAACTGGACTGACGGTCCCGGTCCTTTCTGAAGATAGGACCTAGGAACGACTCGGTCCTCGGTCCTTATATATAATATAAGTGAAAATTTTGATTAAAATGAAAAATGAAATTAAAGACACCGGAAATCTTTAATTTTATTAACGTAAATTATAATTAATACAATACATAAATGATGAAAAAAAGTTATTAAGTTAAATGCTTGAGTTTCCCTTCAAGAAGACTAGCATTTCAAAATGGCTGTCACTGAGCCCTGACCTTTTCGGCTTGAGGACGTCCTTCCCCAAAGAGAAGAGCCTCTCCACGGCACTGGATGGTGCCAGGTGTTGAAACAAGTTTCAGTTCAGTCTCAGTCTCTTTCTGAGTCTTCTGGAGGAAACGATCCATCTTCTTTAGAACTTCAAATAATCACTAAACACACTAAAATCACTAAAAAAGACCGTCCGGAATTGCTTAAAAAAGGACCGTCGCTCCTCATTTCGGTCCTCACTGAGAAAAGGACCGACTTTCCCGCTCACGGTCCTTAAAAAGGACCGAGTTCCTGGAATTCGGTCATTTTGGAACTCGATCCTGCCCACCTTTGTGTATATATATATATATATATATATGCAGGAAGGAGGGGCCAAGGACGAATGCCCGCAAATATGCCGCTCACCCGATAGAAGGAGATAGCCAAAATGAAGGTTCACATTTTTGGAGATGCCTGGACACTCTGCGTTTGATAGATTGGAGATCGTAGACAGGAGGAAAGATGGATTGAGGAAGGTTGTTCAAGAGTTCATCGGTTGAGTAGATTGAAAATACCTATTAACCCTTGCTTTAGAGAGTTGGACAGAAAAGGGATGAGAATGTGTCGAAAGTCTAGTACTGAGCTCTCCTTAAAGGAGGAGGCATGCAATTAAAGTTCAGAAGACATTTTCCGTTAGAATAACGACAGCGAAGAGAGAGTGAGACGACACTGCGGCGAAGAAAGAGAGACTGAAGACAGTCACTAAGAGGTGAGGAACTGATGAGATGAAAAGCCTTTGATTCTACCAGTTATGTGTGGGTTGAACCACCCCACACATGAGAAGTGTACTCCATACAGGGGCGGACAAGACCCCTGTACAGAGACAGCAACTGAGTGTGGGCGAAGAAATCGCGGAGCCGTTACAGCATACCTAGGGTGACCAGACGTCCTGCATTTTGCAGGACTGTCCCGCATTTAGAGTTTCTGTCCCGCAAAAAACATTGACCAATGCGGGACAATGCAATGTCCCGCATTCTTGTATTTATGCAATTTTCGTACAAATGAAATGTAATTTGTATTCATTATCGTAGATCTGGCATCCGCACATCCCCTCATAAACGTTTTAAAACGTTTTTGAAACCTCCAGTACAACAGACCTCGACGGCCGACGTTCATCAGTTAAAATTTTGAATTATAATGGTATTGACGTGTTATTTAATTGTCAGAGTACCCATACATTTAAAAAATGACTTCAAAAAGAAAGCGCACTTTCAATGAAGATTTAGAAAAAGAATATCCTTTTATTAAAAAAGCAAAGAGTGAGAGCATGGTGAAATGTATTAAATGTTTTTCTACTTTTTCAATTGCAAGTGGTGGGAAATGTGACATTAAACGTCATTTAAACTCTACTAAGCATAAACAAGCTGATGCCTGAGCTTCATCAAGTAGGCCTTTGACAACGTTTTTACAGAGTAAAGATTTTGATGAAGAGAAAAAAGTGTAGCAGTTGCTGAAGGAACTTGGACTTACCATTCAATCAAACACAACCTATCTTTTCGATCTGCAGACTGCACTTCAAAACTAATCAGAAGATGCTTCAATAAAACATTTTCTTGCGCTCGTACTAAAACAGAGGCAATTTTAACTAATGTCTTTCAACCTGATGTTCTGCAATCATTAAAAGACGACCTTTCACTTTCCAACTGCATACCAATTTACAGTGATTGTACGAACCATGGAAATGTCAAAATATGCCTTTTATTGGTTAGGTATTTTTTACCGACAAAGGGAGTTAAGGTAAAAATCCTAGAGGTGACAAGTTTAGCTGGAGAGACATCTGAAATAATATTCAATTTCATACACAGAACTTTAGATTTTCATCAGCTGACAAATAAAATACTGGCATTATGTGCTGACAATACAAACACTAACTTTGGGGGGTCATCAAGAGGTGGCAAAAATAATGTTTTCTTCAGGCTACAGCAAAGTTTGGAGAGAAAATTAATTGGTGTCAATTGTCCAGCCCTTATTTTGAATAACTGCATGAAAAGTTCATGTGACTGTCTGCCTATTGATGTGGAAGTGATAGTTGTGAAAATCTACTCATTCTTTATATTTATACAGTCAGAGTGGAAGAACTGAAAGATATACGTGATTTTGTTGGTGTGGAGTTTCAAAATATATTAGGATACAGTAAAACCAGGTGGCTGGCTTTGAGGCCAGCCATCGAAAGGGTTCTTCGGTTATTAAAACCTTTGAAAGTGTATTTTCAGTCTCATGAAAAATGTCCTACTATTCTCAGACAGTTTTTTGAGAAATCTTATGCTGAGGCATTTCTGTATTTTGTACACAATCAGAGTTCATTATTCCATGATTGCATCTTAAAAGTTGAATCTCAAAAAGCTTCCTTGCCAGAAATAGCCTGTATTCTCAAGGACTTAAAGCTACATAAAATTAACTGAAAGAAAACAGGAGTCATTTTTACCCTTAACTGTGGATAAAATGTTAAAGGATTTAGAGGGACAAGGAAAGGATATAGAAAGTTTCAAAAATACAGCTTCTTCATTCTATGTTATGTGTGTAGAATATTTGAATGAGTGGTGTCGGCATTTTGAAGTAAAAATTTTTAATTGGATTCTTCTTCGCAACTTAATCTCCTGGAGTGAAGTTAAAGAAAGCATCGAATTCATTCTTGAAAGGAAGTCCAATTTCCCTTTAAATGACAGTGAACTATTTGATGAAGTACCGTAACTTGTGTAAAAAAATTTGTAACATCAGAAAGAATTAAAGAATGGAATGACATGGAACTGGAAGTTGATAGTAGGTGGGTAGAAATATTTACACATTTCAAGAGTCAGAAAATTCCCTTTGAAAACATTTCCAAGGTAATAGAATTCTGTTTGAATTTACCTGGATCAAATGCTCCAACAGAGAGGGTATTTTCCATAGTGAATAAGTTTTGGACAGAAGAAAAAAGTTGGTTAAATATAAGTACTCTAAAAGCAGCGTTATTAACGATATGTAATTACGAGATGAGTTGCCTTGAATTTTGTGAATATCTGAACAAAGAAATACCTCTCCTTAAGAAAATACATTCCAGTGCCAAGTACAATTAAATAAAATGTTTTTCAATAAATTAGGTAAGTAAACTATATAAAATTACTTTTCGGTAGTACAATTATTTGTCCGTTATATACCTTTGAAAGATAAAGTAAAATGCCTATAGAGTGCTGCAAAATGCTTTTAAAAGGTATTGGTTGACCTGCGGAGTGTTATCGAGATATACGAGTATATGAGTGTACCATTGGATCCGTCCCGCATTGGGATCGCAAAAATCTGGTCACCCTAAGCCAGTGATGCACAAACCCTGGCCCGCGGGCCAAATGTGTCCCCCACGGGTCTTTTCAGTGGCCCCACGGGTCTTTTCAATTCAATGAAAAAGTTAGAATATAAAAGTGACCCAATTTATGACTTAGATGGAAAGTAAGTAGGCTAATACATTTAATTATTTTCTTCGCTTGGCCCTCACATCAAAAAAGTTTGTGCCCCACTGCCCTAAGCATACCTAATACCTCTTAGAAGCTGTTTTAGAAAGAGAGTATATGTGATCTCTCCAGGAAAGATCACGAGAAAAGGAAACACCTAGAATGTTAAAAGAAGAGGAAGGATCGAGTTACATATTGTCAGGGGTGTAAAGGTAACGAAGCAATTTTACTTAAATACCATACTTAAGTAACTTTTCCTAGTATCTACTTTTTAAAAAGTATTTATATTTTCAAGTACTTTTACTCCAACTTAAGTAATTTTGGAGAGAATTACTTGTACTTTTACTCAAGTACAATTCATTTTATCCATTTCGTTACTATTCTTAACTGTGGCAACTTCGAAAATCAGTTGCTTCTAAAATGAATAAGAAATTTTGTGCATAATATAGTTGATTTTAATGGTTGTATGCATATACTTGTTTTTTTAATTTCTTATATAATTTATTCTGAAACAATAAGATTTGTGCAAGATTCATTACTGGCATGACAGTTGTAACAAGTTCATACATAGTTGCCTGCCTAAGTTGGCTTAAACCCAAAGTGTAGTGCTGGATACCACAGTAATCAATTATATACAACAAATGTGTTGTAGATACCTAAAAGAAAGACAAATCATACATCACTGGTAATTTAGTAGTTTGGCAAATCGTTTACATACAGCGTTTTGTTTAAAGACCTCATGGCCCACAACATAAATGTACCGGTATGGTTTACGAGAACTGTAGGCGAGTACTTTTTACTTTCGTTACTTGAGTACTTTATTCATGAGATACTTTTACTTGTACTTGAGTAACATTTTGGTAAAGTACTTGTACTTGAACTTGAGTAATATTTTAGTACTTTTTACACCCCTGCGTATTGTTGAAGATAAGGGGATAGTCGTGTGAAAGATTAAGACGAGTAGACATATGAAGGAACTGGGTTTTTGAGGCACTGAAAGCCACAAGGTTTTCTCTGCCCCAGTCAGAGATAGTATAAAGATCAGAGGTCAGGTACGCCATAGCCATCTCACGCGAAGCATATAGTGAATGTTGAGAGGGACACTTTGTGAAGCGGGTGGAGAAATGAAGAGTGGAATCAGCGGCATACGAATGGATAGGACAGGAAGTGCGACTTAAAAGAGCAGTGATGAAAAAAAGAAAGAGTGGGGTAAAAGCATCAGATGAAAAACAAAGACGAAAGAATTTGCCTAGGCAGGGTGTCAGCACAGAAGCACAGTTCTTGAAAACAACACGAAGGACCCCTCCGTACACCTTCCTAGAGCTGAACCCAGATTGGGCAGGAAAAACATCTTTGGAAGAAATTCTAATTTTAGACTTAATTAAGACAGAGTGGCAAGTAGGTGGAGGAACAGCACTGGAATCGCCCAGAGTGGAGTTAGAGGCTTTTAAAAGTTTGAGCGAAGAGTTCAGCATTATCAGAAGAGACGGCAACTGACTCGTCAGAATGAAAAAGACGGGGAAAGAAGAAGTAAAGTTGTTGGAGAGGTTTTTGGCAAGGTGGCAAAAAGAGCGAGAAGAATTGGAAATGGATAGGTTTTCACATTTTTGTCTGATAAAATAATTTTTTGCGAGTCGAATAATAGATTTTGCACGATTCCGAGCAGAAATATAAGCAGAGTGAGCGTTGGATGTCGACAGTACCTTCTGAAAGCCTCCTCTCTGTTGCAGATAGCATTAAACAAATAAAGTTAAACCAAGGGTTTTTACATTAGTAGTAAAAAAAGAATATGGAATGTACCCCTTCATGCCCGAGAGAATCACCTCCATGATGCGCTCAGCGCACTCGGAGGGACCCCGTCACAAAAGTAATCATTCTCTATATATATATATATATATCAGGGATGGGAAACTGATAAATTTTTAAATCCAGTTTTCGAGTTCAGTTTAAGTTTGCAAAAATATCAATTTCATTTTCGATTTAAGTTTTTTATTTTTTTCCGATGAGTTTATTTTTCGATTCAAGTTTTATATTTTTCGGTTAGATTCAATTCAAATTTCGATTCTAGTTTTTTTTCAGATTTCTTTAAGAATTTCTTTGTACTATTTATATTATTTTTTGGGGGGTATCCTATTCACAAATTCAGATTCAATTTTATATTTGTATTTGCAAGGAGGTAAGAAGAACATTCTAAAGGATAAACATTTCGAGAAATACCAAGGAGATTACAGTAACATTCCAAAGGATTAACATTTGAGTTGAAGTTTGGTCATTCCCACGGATTATCTCACTCACTTATGAAGATATAGATAGTATAGCTATTATCGAACTGAAAAATTTAATGGTCAGAAAAAACTGAACTTAGAGGAGTTCTGCTTATTCACTCCTTTATATATCCAACCATGGCTCAAGCACCAAAAGCGTCAGATGCAGCAATCAATGATTTGACTTTCTATAGTGACCTTTACATATATGGTGACACAGTGGACAGAAATGTAGTTCATCGTACAATCAAGATATTCGAAGGCCATTGTTGGTACCTAACTGAGGAGCTTATTCCATTTTCATTATTTTCTTTACGTATATCTGATGAAGAGAAAAGAAACATTGCTACAGAAATTATTAGACCACATAGAAATGATAAAAACAGCTCGTATGCCCAAAGTGGCAAACCAGTATTTCCTTTGATCAATAAACCAACCAAACTAGCTTCCCTAGCTGGACCAAAATCTTGGTTTTTCTTTGATGGTCTACATAGCAATGGAAAATAGTTAAATAAACCTGTTAAAACATGGAAAGAGGACAGATATTTTATTCAAATCTCCAATTTTGTACACAGTGTTAAAGTTGTTAATGATGCGGCCGAGCGTGGAGTACAATTAATTGAAGATTTTGCAAATTGCATACAACAGATGAAGAACAAAGACAACAACTCCTGCAAGTTGTGGAATATCAAAGAAGTTTGTTGCTATCTTTTAAAAAGTTCCTTAGTTCAACTGCTAGAATAGCTTCAATCATTATCAGTATTCACATTTTATTTCATACATTTATTTGTTTTACTAAGTAATTTTTGTGTTCAAGGTATTGTATGTTTGTTAAATAAAAAAAACGATGGGGCTCAAGAGCTGGCATGAAATGTTTAATCTCTTGAGTTGTTCCCACCTTGGAAATATTGTGAGTCTCAAATATATTCCAAGGCCCATTGCCGCGAAGCTGCATTGGGATGATGCTTCACAGGTGGCGGTAATACTTACTGTATTCTCTAAATCCCATTCAAGACAAAATGTAGAAGAAAATGTCAAAAAATAGACATTTTTGCCTTTTAATTTTCTATTTTGGTATAAAAGCATAGTAAATTAGGCATCAATTGATGGCTATTTTAATTTTCTATCCAAAAATGTACATCGAATGAGGTTATAATAAAATGCAAGAAATATACAACCGGAAGACTTCCGAAAATCGACAATTTTTTATAAAGAAAAGGGGAAAATTGGTTTTGTAGGCCTAGGGGGTCCAAAATTTTCAGCAAATGGAAAATAATTGCTATTTTCTTACTTAGAGCGACAGGCATAACGATATTAGAAGGTTGGACCCGGGAAAAAAGAAGTTAATCAAAAATGGGACACCCTAATGAACATGCACGAGTTTGTGTAATGCAAAACTTGCCCTCACAGGGCTCGAACCCACCACCTACCTCTCAAATAGAAATTAAGGGCGCTAGCCATTGCATTACGACGGGATGAAAGTTAACACAACCTGCCATACATTTAAACAACCAAGAAAACGCATAACACTTTCCCGTCCAGAGGCATTTACATTATGCAAAATCGTGCGGGTTCATGCATGATATTCCATTTATGGGACCCCAGCGTTACACCAGATAATTTTAATAAAATGTTGGTCATTACCTTGAGTGTGAGAGGGTTGACACATAACATACTCTGGACGCGAAACGTTATGCGTTTCCTAGGTTGTTGAAATGCATGACAGGCTGTGTTAACGCTTATCCTGTCGTCGTATTGTAGCTAGCGCCCTCACCTTCTATTCAAGAGGTGATGGGCTCGAACCAACCCCGGTGGTAGCAAGATTTTCATATATATATATATATAAGAATAAAAAGGATGATCAACGCCCGTCAACATAATGAAGATTTAATATCAAATGCTTCGGAAGTCAAACTCCCATCATCAGTTGCTAAAACAATAAAAGGTAAAAGATAAAATTATAAAAAACTGGTGAAAGACTAGTTAGACAGGTACATAATTAACTTAGTTATTGTTAGAAAATCTAGAAGAGGAAGAACCATTGTTGTCCCAAGGCGATATGATGACTAAGCTGATTGATGCAGCATTGCTTGTATATATTAAGTTAAGGTGTATATATATCCATCTCATAATTGTAAGGTTAGTGAAAAATTCACTTAATTTAGAGCTAGCATTTTTGGGCTCTTGTGGCATCATTGTTTGGGACTCTGGTGGCATCATTTTGGGGCGCTGCGCGTCCTTTCTACTCATTTGTGGAATGCCGTACTTACAGGGTGTGGTCTTATAGAGACCTCTCTTGCAATTCAGTTTGGTTGTTTAGATACAAGATTGTTGCATCGTGCAATAGTCCAGGTTGTGTTGTTGTTGCAAGGTTGAGAAAGAATACCATAAATAGTGCCCCTTTTGTTTTTATCTTAAATTCATGCAACTGAGGCCTAAGGTAGGCCCACATCGAGTAAGCAACCCTGAGGTAGGACCTAATAGGATCTCAAGTCCGTAAGTTTTTAATTTTAGCTTAACTTGGGCTGTAGGTAGAACTGGCCCTTTAGAACTTGGCCGTTCACGGCTCAGCTGGGATTTTGAACCCAACAAATAAATAAATAACATGGTCCTTCAGAACCGGATTCTAGCCCAAGACTGAGTCAGTGACTATTTTTCGGCAAAGTTCTGATTGTGCAAATTGTAGCCCAAGTTAGGCCTAGACGGGTTGAGCATTATTGAGTTAAGGTCCCAGGGTAGAAAGTTTGGTCGCCCAATTGCGAAACTTGGCCACTTGTCTGTCGTTGTTTTTGGCCTACATTTTTACCGGTTTGGTTAATTTTGGTTTATTATTGAATTAAGGTCCCAGGGTAGAAAGTTTGGTCGCCCAATTGCGAAACTTGGCCACTCGTCTGTCGTTGTTTTTGGCCTACATTTTACCGGTTTGGTTAATTTTGGTTTATTATTCGTAGGCGAAGGTTGCAGACTTCGGTACGCCAGTTACTTGGGTGGAAAAATTGGTATTCCATACTGGTGGTTGGTTAGTACCCCACCCAGCAATTCAGTTTATTTGAAAAAAGCAAAATTTACGTTTGATCAGTTTGGTTAAGTATTTCTGCCAATTCAGCTCATTTGGCATTGAGCCCAATTGTTGTTTGCATTGAAGATGAGTGCATCTGAATTGAACAAGTTTAAAAAAAGGAGAAGCGCCTACAAAGGTCTAATTACAAAGATCATTGCCACTATAGATTCTGCCATAGAGCAAGAGGATTTAAGATTAGACTGCGCAGCTTTCCATATTAGAAACTAAAAAGGTTGCTCTAAGTGAAGTAAATGTTAAAATTGAGGCTCTTATAGAAGAGGATGAAATAGAAAATAAATAATTTACTTTGAAGAGATTATTGATGATATAATTAAAGTAGGCCACCGAGCAAAAGAGTTTAGCAGCTTATTACAGTTAGAGACCAGGTCTAATAATGAAACACAACACTCAACAAATGATGTTTGTGAAGTTAAGGTTAACAGATCTGCAGTTCAATTACCGAGGCTTGTACTCAAAACATTTTCTGGGAGCATTCAGGAATGGCAAGGATGGGCAGACAGTTTTCAATCAGCAGTTCATTCTAGTCAAGTGTTAAGTGCGGTGAAGAAGTTTAATTATTTGCAGTCCCTCTTGGAAGGGGAGGCAGCAAAGACAATAGCAGGATTAGCATTAACAGAGGCTAATTATAATGTGGCTTGGGATATATTAAAGAAACGGTTTGGTAAGCCAGAGATCTTAATTAAAAGCCACCTCCGCGAACTTTTAGCTATACCTCCTGTTAATAATCCTAATAGTGTCAAGGAGTTACGGCAGTTATATGATGAATTTGAAGTTAGAACTAGATCCCTAGACAACTTGGGTGTAGGAATGGAAAGGTATGGTATAATGTTGGTTACTATACTGGAGTCTAAATTGCCTAGCTCAATTTTGCTTGAATTAAGTAGGGGACACTCTACAGAACATGTGTACATCCCCCTTCAGCAAATGTTAAGTCTTTTAGGTACAGAATTAGCAAGACGAGAGGGAATTGAGTTTGCACAGTGGGATGTTAAACAAGGGGACAAGGGCAGGCACAGCACCAAAGTTTCTACAAAAAGGAATAACCCAGGTACAGTGTCAGCTCTACATGCATCCTCTGAGAATAAATTAAAGGGAATCAAGGAATGCATATTTTGCGAAGGCAACCACAAATCATATAAATGTGAGGTGGCTGAGGCTTTACCTTTTGAGGAGAGAAAGGACAGGGTAACTAAGTCCACAGCATGTTTTAAATGTTTTTTGAAAGGTCACAGAGCAAGGTTTTGTAAGTTTAAAATTTTGTGCAAAAAATGTCATGGCAGGCATCAGCCATTATTGTGTGAAAACACTCCTAGTAGGCCTACCCCAACAGTAGAGACATCAGTGGCACATGCCACTGCTATGAAAGGGAATAAAAGTAAAGGGGGATTATTGCAAACAACTGCAGCCTTATTAATTTGGAATGATGGAGAAGCTACTGTAAGAGTGTTGTTTGATAGTGGTAGCCAGTGTAGCTTTATTAAGACCAGAATTTCCAGAAAATTGAAGTTTAAAGAACTTAAGAGGGAAAATTTAAGAATTTCTGGGTTTGGGGGTTCCATTCAAAACCGAACCAAATTTAAGAAGGTAGAAGTTCTGTTAAGGGGTTGTTACCGCAAAGTCCCACTATCAAGGTCCAAGCTGTAGAGATTGAGGAACTTTGTGCTCCAGTCACTATTTGTTTAGATATGGCATGTGTCCAAGAATTGCAAGTTAAAGGAATTAATTTGGGCAATAATAAGTTTGAAGGAACAGAAGATATTAGTCTTTTGATTGGAGCTGACTATTATTGGGACTTCATCACTGGTAATATTGTCCGCACCTCTCAAGGCCCGGTAGCTATTGAAAGTAAGCTAGGCTGGATGCTACATGGTAGCTATTGCAATGAAATGGAAATTAAGGCTCTTTTTGTTAAGATTGAGGAGAATAGCCATGGTTTGGAAAGGCATTTGAAAGCGTTTTGGGAACTTGAATCCATTGGCATAAAGGACAAACAGGCAAGTACAGTGAACAATGATGTTTTAGAGCAATTTGAAAAAGGGATTGGGTTTAGAGATGGTTGCTATGAAGTTGGCCTCCCTTGGAAGGATTCTTGCAAACCCGGTTCAAACCTTCAGCTAGCTAATCGGAGGTTGGAGATTCATTGTACAGGCTAAGAAAAAATGAGGAGTTGTTAATTGAATACAATGAGGCCATCCTAAGCTATGTAAGGGAGGGCTATGCTGAAAGGGTGCAAGGTGAGCTGGTGAGCCAGGAGGCACATTATCTGCCACACCATGCAGTGGTACGGCGAGACAAAACTACCACCAAACTGAGGGTAGTTTTTGATGGCTCAGCTAAGGACAAAGGTGGTGTGTCCTTGAATGACTGTTTGGATGCTGGGCCAAATTTAAATGCAGATTTATTTTCCTTGTTACTGAGATTCAGGTTTGGTAGAGTAGCATTGACTGCAGATGTGAAGCAAGCCTTTTTGCGGATAAAGTTAAAACCAGAAGACAGAGATGCAGTAAGGTATCTGTGGGTGGATACGAAAGACTTGTTGGAAAATGAACCTAAGGTTCAAGCATATAGAATGAAATCAGTGTTGTTTGGCCTCAGCTCTAGTCCATTTCTGTTGGCAGCTACTATGCAGTACCATTTTAAGAAATATTCTGAAGTCTATCCTAACACTAATGAACACATAAGGAAAACTTTTTATGTTGATGATTTGCTGTGTTCCGTGGATAATACAGAAATGGCTAAACAGATATTCATGGAGGCTAGAGCTATAATGAGGGAGGCTGGCATGGAGCTTAGGAAATGGCAGACCAATCATTCTCAGTTACATCAGTTTATGAGTCAGTCCTGTGTAGGATCTGATGCAGCAGAAAGTATTGAGGATTCTGGTATTAAGGAGTTGTGGGCAATAGACACAAAGGTGCTAGGCATTGTTTGGCAGCAAGGAGATGATTTGTTTACCTTCAATGGGAATCTTTAGTAGAGCTGGCTGAGAATGAGACAAGGTGGACAAAACGTACAGCTCTTAGTTTGGCTTCAAAGGTCTTTGATCCTCTTGGATTCCTGGCTCCATTTGTGATAAAGTCAACAATTTGGTTTCAGAGCCTCTGGGAAATTGGACTTGGTTGGGACCAAGAGTTACCTGATCATATGGTGGTAAGGTGGAAATATTGGTTCAAAGAATTGGCACATCTTGGAGACATTGAAATCCCAAGATGGTACTTTGGAGAGTTGAACAATAGTCCAGACAATTTGGAGCTGCACATCTTTTGTGATGGAAGTGAGGAAGCCTATGCAACTTGTATTTATATTAGAGGCACATTGCAAGAGGAAGTAAGTTGCAGGTTGGTTGCTGCAAAGAGCAGAGTAGCACCTTTGAAAAGGCTTTCTGTTCCAAGGTTGGAATTGATGGGTGCAGTTATTGCTAGTCGGCTTGCAGTTACAGTGCAAAAGTCTTTGGCCCTCTATGAAATTCCAAGCTATTATTGGACAGACTCCACTATAGTTTGGCACTGGTTAAGAAGTCAGGCAAGGAAATGGAAACCATTCGTTGCCAATAGGGTGGAGGAAATTCAAGCTCACACAGATCCCAAGCAATGGAAGCATTGTCCAGGCACCCAAAACCCCGCTGATTTACCAACACGAGGAATTTCAGTGAAAGATCTTGCACAGTCAAGTTTGTGATGGAATCGGCCAGAGTGGCTAAAACTTGGAAGTGAAAACTGGCCTTCTAATCAGCCTATTGTAGGAGAATGCCAGGCTGAAGAAGCGTGGGTGAGTGAGGTGAGAAAATGCACTGTGAACAGTTGTCAAGTTATGCAGCAGGACCCCATATTGAGGCTTGAGGACATTAGCAGTCTGAAAAGATTGTTAAGAGTAACAGCATGGGTATATAGATTTACAAACAATATTAAGGGAGAAACAAGAAGGGAAGGAATTCTGAACCGTAACGAGATTCAGCAAGCCAGGAAATACTGGGTGGTATATGTGCAGAAGGAAAAATTTGGTGAAGAGAGGGAATTGCTCACCAGCCAGCCATTACAGGTTCTACCAACACATTCTGCTCTCAAGGGTTTGGATGTGTTTTTGGATCAGGATTTATTGAGAGTAGGAGGTAGACTACAGTTTTCTGGGCTTCCAGAGGAGAAAAGACATCCAATTTTGCTACCTTCTGGGTGGCACTTGTGGACCTTTTGATCCTGGATACTCATCATAAGTTGTTACATGCTGGAGTTAGAGAAGTGATAATAGAGATCAGACAAGAGTTTTGGATTCCCAAAATTAGACAAGTAGTAAAAAAGGTCTTGCATAAATGTGTGGTTTGCAAGCGTTGGAGTGCAAAGCCTTATTATGAAAAGGTGGCTCCACTTCCAAGAGAACGGTGTGTCTATACTGCCCCATTTGATGTAGTGGGAGTAGACTTTGCAGGTCCAGTCTATGTGTATGAGCAAGGGGAGTCTAACAAAGGTTATATATGTCTTTTCACATGTGCTACCACCAGCGCAATCCATTTGGAGTTGGTAAGCAACTTAAGTAGTGATGTATTTCTTTTGGCCTTTAAAAGGTTTGTGAACAGAAGGGGTTTCCCAAATAAAATCATATCGGATAATGCAAAAACCTTCAAAAAGGCTGCAAAGGAACTCCAAGAAATTTGGTCCTTGCTAAAAGAGGAAGGATTCCAATCCTACTTTTCACACCAAGGGGTACAGTGGGAGTTTACTGTTGAGAGAGCACCATGGTGGGGATGATTTTGGGAAAGGCTAGTGAGAAGTGTAAAGTGTCCATTAAAGAAACTTTTAGCTAATGCTCATTTGAGCAAAGAAGAATTCTGCACTGTTTTATGTGAAGTAGAAGCAATGGTGAACAGTAGGCCTATCACTTTTGTTTATAACAGTATGCAGGATGCAGAGCCATTGACACCAAATCATTTTCTTTGTGGTAAACGATTAACATCAAGCCCCAGTGTGCCAGAAGACTTGCAGCCTATCCAGAGCACCCAAGGAGAGTTAACCAGACGGTTCAGGTACCTTGAAGAGCTACAAGATCAGTTGTTATTTTATTTATTTGTCGGGTTCAAAATCCCAGCTGAGCCGTGAACGGCCAAATTCTAAAGGGCAAGGAGTTGTGGGCAATAGACACAAAGGTGCTAGGCATTGTTTGGCAGCAAGGAGATGATTTGTTTACCTTCAATGGGAATCTTTAGTAGAGCTGGCTGAGAATGAGACAAGTGGACAAAACGTACAGCTCTTAGTTTGGCTTCAAAGGTCTTTGATCCTCTTGGATTCCTGGCTCCATTTGTGATAAAGTCAACAATTTGGTTTCAGAGCCTCTGGGAAATTGGACTTGGTTGGGACCAAGAGTTACCTGATCATATGGTGGTAAGGTGGAAATATTGGTTCAAAGAATTGGCACATCTTGGAGACAGTGAAATCCCAAGATGGTACTTTGGAGAGTTGAACAATAGTCCAGACAATTTGGAGCTGCACATCTTTTGTGATCCAAGTGAGGAAGCCTATGCAACTTGTATTTATATTAGAGGCACATTGCAAGAGGAAGTAAGTTGCAGGTTGGTTGCTGCAAAGAGCAGAGTAGCACCTTTGAAAAGGCTTTCTGTTCCAAGGTTGGAATTGATGGGTGCAGTTATTGCTAGTCGGCTTGCAGTTACAGTGCAAAAGTCTTTGGCCCTCTATGAAATTCCAAGCTATTATTGGACAGACTCCACTATAGTTTGGCACTGGTTAAGAAGTCAGGCAAGGAAATGGAAACCATTCGTTGCCAATAGGGTGGAGGAAATTCAAGCTCACACAGATCCCAAGCAATGGAAGCATTGTCCAGGCACCCAAAACCCCGCTGATTTACCAACACGAGGAATTTCAGTGAAAGATCTTGCACAGTCACGTTTGTGATGGAATGGGCCAGAGTGGCTAAAACTTGGAAGTGAAAACTGACCTTCTAATCAGCCTATTGTAGGAGAATGCCAGGCTGAAGAAGCGTGGGTGAGTGAGGTGAGAAAATGCACTGTGAACAGTTGTCAAGTTATGCAGCAGGACCCCATATTGAGGCTTGAGGACATTAGCAGTCTGAAAAGATTGTTAAGAGTAACAGCATGGGTATACAGATTTACAAACAATATTAAGGGAGAAACAAGAAGGGAAGGAATTCTGAACCGTAACGAGATTCAGCAAGCCAGGAAATACTGGGTGGTATATGTGCAGAAGGAAAAATTTGGTGAAGAGAGGGAATTGCTCACCAGCCAGCCATTACAGGTTCTACCAACACATTCTGCTCTCAAGGGTTTGGATGTGTTTTTGGATCAGGATTTATTGAGAGTAGGAGGTAGACTACAGTTTTCTGGGCTTCCAGAGGAGAAAAGACATCCAATTTTGCTACCTTCTGGGTGGCACTTTGTGGACCTTTTGATCCTGGATACTCATCATAAGTTGTTACATGCTGGAGTTAGAGAAGTGATAATAGAGATCAGACAAGAGTTTTGGATTCCCAAAATTAGACAAGTAGTAAAAAAGGTCTTGCATAAATGTGTGGTTTGCAAGCGTTGGAGTGCAAAGCCTTATTATGAAAAGGTGGCTCCACTTCCAAGAGAACGGTGTGTCTATACTGCCCCATTTGATGTAGTGGGAGTAGACTTTGCAGGTCCAGTCTATGTGTATGAGCAAGGGAAGTCTAACAAAGGTTATATATGTCTTTTCACATGTGCTACCACCAGCGCAATCCATTTGGAGTTGGTAAGCAACTTAAGTAGTGATGTATTTCTTTTGGCCTTTAAAAGGTTTGTGAACAGAAGGGGTTTCCCAAATAAAATCATATCGGATAATGCAAAAACCTTCAAAAAGGCTGCAAAGGAACTCCAAGAAATTTGGTCCTTGCTAAAAGAGGAAGGATTCCAATCCTACTTTTCACACCAAGGGGTACAGTGGGAGTTTATTGTTGAGAGAGCACCATGGTGGGGAGGATTTTGGGAAAGGCTAGTGAGAAGTGTAAAGTGTCCATTAAAGAAACTTTTAGCTAATGCTCATTTGAGCAAAGAAGAATTCTGCACTGTTTTATGTGAAGTAGAAGCAATGGTGAACAGTAGGCCTATCACTTTTGTTTATAACAGTATGCAGGATGCAGAGCAATTGACACCAAATCATTTTCTTTGTGGTAAACGATTAACATCAAGCCCCAGTGTGCCAGAAGACTTGCAGCCTATCCAGAGCACCCAAGGAGAGTTAACCAGACGGTTCAGGTACCTTGAAGAGCTACAAGATCAGTTGTTATTTTATTTATTTGTCGGGTTCAAAATCCCAGCTGAGCCGTGAACGGCCAAATTCTAAAGGGCAAGTTCTACCTAAAGCCCAAGTTAAGCTAAATTAAAACTTACGGATTTGAGATCCTATTAGGTCCTACCTCAGGGTAACCTCAGGGTTGCTGACTCGATGCGGGCCTACCTTAGACCTTAATTACATGAACTTAAAGTAAACAAAAAGGGTACTATTTGTGGTCTTCTTTCTGAACCTTGCAACAACAACGCAACCTGGACTATTGCACGATGCAACAATCATGTATCTAAACAACCAAACTGAATTGCAAGAGAGCTCTCTATCAGATCACACCTTTACGTACGACCTTCCAAACGAGTAGAAAAGACGCGCAGCGTCCCAAAATGATGCCAACAGTGTGACCAAACAATGATGCCACAAGAGCTCAAAAATGCTAGCTCTAAATTAAGTTAATTTTTCACTAACCTTACAATTATGAGATGGATATATATACACCTTAACTTAATATATATACAAGCAATGCTGCATCAATCAGCTTAGTCATCGTATCGCCTTGGGACAACAATGGTTCTTCCTCTTCTAGATTTTCTAACATCAGTTATGGAAGAGGTGGCAGATGGAATACTTGCCAGAACTCAATTATTACCCATCAGGCAAGGTAAAGGGCTCCAATGCAAATTGTATCAAGGTGGGAGAAGTGGTAATGATTGGGGATGAAAGACCAAGGCAACGCTGGAAGCTTGGCATAATTGAAGAGTTGTTTGTTGGCAAAGACAATTTAGTTAGGTCTGCACTGGTAAAGACTTCAGGAGGAAAGTTAAAGAGACCTATACAAAAACTCTATGCTTTAGAAATCAGCAAAAACACAGATAGTCAAGATGAAACATTTGAGTTACAGCCTCATGGAGAAGGCTTGGCTAACCTTGCAGAAGGTAATGACAACAATGCCTCTTCGGTGGGGAGTGTTATAAAATCTAGAAGAGGAAGAACCATTGTTGTCCCAAGGCGATATGATGACTAAGCTGATTGATGCAGCATTGCTTGTATATATTAAGTTAAGGTGTATATATATCCATCTCATAATTGTAAGGTTAGTGAAAAATTCACTTAATTTAGAGCTAGCATTTTTGGGCTCTTGTGGCATCATTGTTTGGGACTCTGGTGGCATCATTTTGGGGCGCTGCGCGTCCTTTCTACTCGTTTGTGGAATGCCGTACTTACAGGGTGTGGTCTTATAGAGAGCTCTCTTGCAATTCAGTTTGGTTGTTTAGATACAAGATTGTTGTATCGTGCAATAGTCCAGGTTGTGTTGTTGTTGCAAGGTCGAGAAAGAATACCATAAATAGTGCCCCTTTTGTTTTTATCTTAAATTCATGCAACTGAGGCCTAAGGTAGGCCCACATCGAGTCAGCAACCCTGAGGTAGGACCTAATAGGATCTCAAGTCCGTAAGTTTTTAATTTTAGCTTAACTTGGGCTGTAGGTAGAACTGACCCTTTAGAACTTGGCCGTTCACGGCTCAGCTGGGATTTTGAACCCAACAAATAAATAAATAACAGTTATAAAATACTTTAAATAATACAAGAACGAGAAAAAAACAATGACGGCACTGTCCTCAAGTTCAATTAAGTTTCAAATTACATAAAATCAAACTAGAACTAAAGTAAATTACAATATGTTTGTATACAGAAAATATTAACTTACTATGTCTAATTTATAGGGAGAATTATAGTCATTTAACTTCGGTTTTTGTGTGTATATATAGGCCTATATATATATGAAAATGAAAAGGTTTATTGGTAGACTATAGTCCATATGACAAATATTATTAATACAATGATAGTTATTAATACAATGACAGTACAAAGGATAGAAATATATCAAATCGGTGTTCATGATGATTCCATTGTAACGTTCGCATTGCCCGTTTCCTTGGGGGTGATACGGCGTTGTGCGACTAGTCGCGATACCATGTTTAGTTAGGAACAGTTTTAGTTCCGAAGACATAAACGATGTCCCTCGATCTGTGTGGATGTAAGAGGGAGTTCCGAAGGTAGAAAATAACTCGGTGAGACGGGCGATAACGGTTGACGTGTTCGTATCACGGCACGGGAAGGCAAAAGGAAAGCGTGAATACTCGTCGATTACTGTTAGGATGTAAGGTCGCGAAGTTGCGCTCGGAAGCGGGCCTTTAAAGTCGATGTTAAGTCGGTCAAACGGGGACATGGCCCGTATTAAGTGACTAACTTCTGGTTTATAGTACTGTGGCTTACATTTAGCGCATGTTTGGCATTCCGACGTAACTCGTTTGATGTCATCCACTGAGAATGGTAGGTTCCTAGCTCTCACAAAATGAGTCATTCGGCGGACTCCTGGGTGTATCAGATTAACATGCAGCTGGGCGAGGGATATTCTTGGAGTAGCAGCGCAAAAGGATCGCGACAATGCGTCTGCGGCTCGGTTCTCGGGGCCCGGTCTATATTTTATTGTGAATGAGTAGCCGGCTAGTTCTACACGCCAACGGAGAATCTTATCGTTCTTAATACGACCAGTAGCTTTTCCATCGAACATGAAAGATACGCTCCGCTGGTCGGTGACGACAGTAAAGTGTCGATAAGCTAAGAAGTGCTTCCACTTGCGAATGGATTCGATTACAGCGTATGCCTCCTTTTCAACGATGTGATGGCGACGTTCTGTGTTATTCAGAGCGCGAGAAAAGAACGCCACCGGGCGGCCGTTCTGGGTGAGGGTGGCTCCGATTGCTGAAGAGGAAGCGTCCGTCTCCACAGTGAACGGCAGTTCTTCATCGATTGAACCGACGACAGCTTTCGAGATATCATCTTTGAGTGTTTGGATCGTTGATACTTCCTCGCGAGTTAATGGGAATGATGAAACGTTGAGCAGAGGTTTGATCTTGAGGGAATAGTTCTGAATCCATTTAGCATAGTATGCGAATTGTCCGATTACGCGTTGTAGAGACGACTTGTTGCGAGGAGTTTGAAGTTCTTGTAGTGGCCGGAGGCGTTCGGGATCGGGCCGCAATACGCCATGAGAGATAGAATATCCGAGCAGGTGCACTGATGTCATCGAAAGCTTGCATTTTTCCTTGTTTAGACTCAGATTTACTCGTTTAGCGGCTTCCCAGAAATGTCGAAGGTTCTCATCGTGCTCTTCCCAAGTGGTTCCGCAGATGGTGAGATCGTCGAGGTAGGCGTATGTTGATGATAAGTTGTTCGAGGATATGAATTCGTTCATGACGCGCTGGAAGGCCGCGGCTCCGTTAGTTACTCCCATAGGGATCCTTCTGAATTGGTATAGATTTCCGTCATCCTCGAATGCTGTGAAAGGTCGTTCAGACGGATCGATTTCTACCTGGTAGTATGCGCTTGACAGATCAATTACGCTGTAGTATTTGTGTTGTGAGACTTTGTTGGCTATATCATCGATTCGCGGAAGAGGATATGCATCTAGCATGGTAAATCGGTTGACGGTTTGAGAGAAATCGATTACCATGCGTTTTTTTTTTTGTTTCGGTAGATGTGATGACTACTTGAGCACGCCAGGGTGAGTTACTGGGTTCAATTATCTCATCCCTGAGTAGCTTTTCGATTTCTTTCCCAATGAAAATTTTGTCCTCAGAGCAAAATCGTCTGGACTTCGTGGCGATGGGACGACAATCGGCAGTTAAGTTGCCGAATAGTGGTGGGGCTGAAATTCTTGATCGAGTAAGGCCGCATATATGGAGTGCTGGCTCCGGACCTCCGAAATTGATGTTCAATTCCTTGTGTCTGATTAAGAATGGGGTACCGAGTATTATGTCAGCGCACAGATCCGACAAGACGGATAGTTCGAGCTTTTCGTAGTCGCGGTCTCCCATCGTAACCTTCACTGTACATCGACCTGAGATGGCTGCGGATAGATTAGGCGAAGCCATTGATACGACGCCCGAGTGCGGAAGAATGGGCAGCTCTAAGTGTTTGGCTAGATCCTCACGAATGAAGTTGTCCGAGCTGCCAGTATCCAACAAGGCGAGACACGAACGGCCGTTGACGAGGATATCGACTGTTGAGTTGGTAGGCATGGAGGAGCTACACGATAGAGTGGTACTAATGGTCGCTAATGCTGCGGCTGAATGAGACGCTGTGGTTTTATCCTGTTTTTGACGTGCCGAGGAAGTACTTGAGCGGCAGACTTTGGCCCAGTGGCCGGTCTTTTCACATTTCGCACAGATAGAATCCTTTGCTGGACACCTGCTTCGTGGGTGGCGTCGAGACCCGTAGAAGAAGCACAGAGCGGCTTTGTTGTCGAAATTCGTAGCAGCTGAAGAGTTTGGGAGATCGTCTCCTTGGACGCAGACAGGCCGGGCAGAGTCAGTAGTCGGCGACGGTTCGTGGCGAGAGCCAGTGGCTGCAACAGCACCGTAATGAGTGAGGTACGATTCTGAGTTTTTCTGGGCCTGATCTAATGTTCGAGCCTGGACGATAGCCTTTTCCAGTGAGAGTGTGTCATTTTCGAGTAAGCGGGTACGGATGGCGCTATCTCTAATTCCTCGGATGAAAGCGTCTCTCACAGATGAACTCCTGTTTTCGTCGGCGGAAACCGATTTGAAGTTGCAGTCATTGGCTAGTTGTTGAAGAATTTGCAAGTACTCATCGAGGGTTTCCTCGGGCTTTTGGTGACGGGTGGACAACAGGTGGCGAGCGCATACCTCGTTTGGCTTCTTGACGTAGGTGGCCTCTAAGGCTGCCATGGCATCCTCATAAGTAGAGCAGTCTTGAATGATATCAGCGACATCGGGGCCGATATGTATGAATAGAACCTCCAATTTATTGGGGTTGTGTTCGGCGATAGTACTCAAGAAATATTTGAATCCGCGCGACCATAATTTCCATAGTTTCCCAGCTTGGGGAGAATTCGGAGAAGTAATAAATTTATCCAGGCGAATCACCTTCTCCATGATATAGTAAGATTACTGGATGAATATTTGCTTGCTGTATCTGAAAGGCCGACTGAATGGCTGATTGAAATGTTGAATAAATTGTGGTGCCGCGTTTGTTAGCGGGCTAGAGATAAAGTAAAGGCCAATTTGAGGCTTTATTCAACATAAACATAGCATAGATCTGAAACACAGAAAACAATAATTAGTAAAGACTTGTTACACAGAAAACAATAATTAGTAAAGACTCATTACAATATACAACTGATTAGAAATACTACTGTAATGTCGAAGTTAAATGGAGCTACAGACAGACGTTTTCGTACCAAGAAGTCCATAGCTTAAAGGATAAATGGCAGGACTCATGGATAGCTTGGATGATCGGGTTGGTTGATTTTTTAATTCTTTGTATTAGACTGTATTGAGCACGTCTTGTTGTTACCTCCGGGAAGCTCGGGACATTGCGGGTAGCAAACATTTGCGAAGCTGAGCATCTCGGGGGTAATTTATGTAAGAGTCTAAAAGACCTGTTGTACAGCAAATTTAGGGTTCTGCCAGAACCTTTTTTATAATTCACCCAGAGTTGCTGTCCGTATATATTACTGCAGAAAGTACGAAAGAGAGTGTCCTTAGCTTCACTTGTACAGAATCAAAAGTTCCTTATGGTCATATTCGCTTTAGCACACAGGCTTCGAGATTGTTTTCTTATATCCGAGTCATCACTCAAGGAGCTGGTAATAGTTTGACCCAAATATTTAAACTCTTGTACTTACTCAATTACTTCACCATTCATTTTAAACCTTATATCAGCTGGCTGATTACAGCTTTTAGGATGAAATTGCATAACCTTAGTTTTTGTAACATTAAAAAGAATATCATGTTTCTGCGAATACACTTCGCAGGCTTTTAGTAGCCGATCCAGACCTTTAACAGAGGGACTTATTAACACCATATCATCGGCATAAACTAAGTTATTTATCCTTGTGTTATCTATACAACATCCCACTGTTGCCTCATTAAGTGAAGCAATTAATCTGTCGATATACACATTAAACAGCATAAAGGAGAGCAAGGAGCCCTGTCTCACCCCGCAAGAGGAGCCAAAACACTCGGATAGTACATTGCCCCACCTAACAGTGAAAGATTGGTGGGAATACCAAAATTTCAATAACTTTAATATGTACATGGGAACCTTCCTGTCTTCTAGTTTTGCAAATAAAATATTGTGGTTCACCCTATCATATGCCTTACTTATATCTAAGAAACAGCTATAAATAGTTGAATTACTGCCAATGTATTTAGATATTGTTTCTTTAAGTACATAGATACACAGGTCAGTTGAGTGGGACCTTTTAAAGCCAAACTGATTAGATGCCCATAGGAAATCATTTAATCGGAGTAACAAGAGTTTTTCTAGTAGTTTCGAGAAGCAGGAAGCGATAGCAATAGGCCTGTAATTATTGCTGGACAGAATGTCTCCGTACTTATTTTTGACCAGGGGCAAGATATATACCCTTATGAACTCTGCAGGGATATAGCTATGAGCAATCATGGCTGATAGGAGCAATGATATATGCAGACATACTACGTCATTTGCATATTTTAAGTGCTCATTCGATAAGTCATCTACCCTGACGCAGAACCAGTCTTTAACTCTTTAATTAACCTCTTTACTTCAGAAAATGATATCAAAGTATTTTCCCTTGTCTCTCCCACAATCGTTTCGCTGCAATCTATCTTAATATTATCCCTACTCACACTGTTAAGAATGTTAGAATAGTGGTTTTTCCACAGCTTTGCAATTTCATCCTCCCCCGACACCCCATCGATTGTCGGAGGGAACACATTTTTTACACCGTTTGATTCTTAACAAATTTCCAAAATTTGTTATTATCGTTATTTATGCGAACTTTACAGGCTTTTGATGCTCAGATAGACTCATATATACTATATACGGTATATGAAAATGAAAATGAAAATAAAAAGGTTTATTGGCAGACTATAGTCCATATGACAAATATTATTAATATAATGACAGTTCATATACCAAGGATAGAAATATATACAGTTGATTAGAAATAATACTGTAATGTCGAAGTTAAGTGGAGCTACAGACAGACGTTTTCATACCAAAAAGTCCATAGCTTAGAGGATAAATGGCAGGACTCATGGATAGCTTGGATGATTGGGTTGGTTGATTTTTTAATTCTTTGCATTAGACTGTGTTGAGCACGTCTTGTTACCTCCGGGAAGCTCGGGACATTGCGGGTAGCAAACATTTGCGAAGCTGAGCATCTCGGGGGTAATTTATGTGAGCCTAAAAGACCTGTTGTCCAACAAATTTAGAGTTCTGCCAGAACCTTTTTTATAATTCACCCAGAGTTGCTGTCCGTATATATTACTGCAGAAAGTACGAAAGAGAGTGTCCTTAGCTTCACTTGTACAGAATCAAAAGTTCCTTATGGTCATATTCGCTTTAGCACACAGGCTTCGAGATTGTTTTCTTTTATCCGAGTCATCACTCAAGGAGCTGGTAATAGTTTGACCCAAATATTTAAACTCTTGTACTTACTCAATTACTTCACCATTCATTTTAAACCTTATATCAGCTGGCTGATTACAGCTTTTAGGATGAAATTGCATAACCTTAGTTTTTGTAACATTAAAAAGAATATCATGTTTCTGCGAATACACTTCGCAGGCTTTTAGTAGCCGATCCAGACCTTTAACAGAGGGACTTATTAACACCATATCATCGGCATAAACTAAGTTATTTATCCTTGTGTTATCTATACAACATCCCACTGTTGCCTCATTAAGTGAAGCAATTAATCTGTCGATATACACATTAAACAGCATAAAGGAGAGCAAGGAGCCCTGTCTCACCCCGCAAGAGGAGCCAAAACACTCGGATAGTACATTGCCCCACCTAACAGTGAAAGATTGGTGGGAATACCAAAATTTCAATAAATTTAATATGTACATGGGAACCTTCCTGTCTTCTAGTTTTGCAAATAAAATATTGTGGTTCACCCTATCATATGCCTTACTTATATCTAAGAAACAGCTATAAATAGTTGAATTACTGTCAATGTATTTAGATATTGTTTCTTTAAGTACATAGATACACAGGTCAGTTGAGTGGGACCTTTTAAAGCCAAACTGATTAGGAGATGTCCATAGAAAATCATTTAATCGGAGTAACAAGAATTTTTCTAGTAGTTTCGAGAAACAGAAAGCGACAGCAATAGGCCTGTGATTATTGCTGGACAGAATGTCTCCGTACTTATTTTTGACCAGGGGCAAGATATATACCCTTATGAACTCTGCAGGGATATAACTATGAGCAATCATGGCTGATAGGAGCAATGATATATGCAGACATACTACGTCATTTGCATATTTTAAGTGCTCATTGAATAAGTCATCTACCCCTGACGCAGAACCAGTCTTTAACTCTTTAATTAACTTCTTTACTTCAGAAAATGATATCAAAGTAGTTTCCCTTCTCCCCCCCACAATCGTTTCGCTGCAATCTATCTTAAGATTATTCCTACTCACACTGTTAAGAATGTTAGAATAGTGGTTTTTCCACAGCTTTGCAATTTCATCCTCCCCCGACACCCCATCGATTGTCGAAGGGAGGACATTTTTGACCCACTTGATTCTTAACAAATTTCCAAAATTTGTTATTATCGTTATTTATGCGAGCTTCACAGGCTTTTGATGCTCGAATAGACTCTTCTTCCTGTTTACATCGCCTTATGGCCGCCTTATACTGACCCCGACTTCTACACATATTCAAGTATACTGGTCCTAATCTGGGTCTACCATGAAAGCACCACAAATCATAGGCGTCTTTCGATTCCCTCTTCAGGGTGGCAATAAAATCATTCCATCCAGGAATAATCTTAGTATGATAGTTGTGAGATTTAATCAGGGGGCTTCCTGTTTCTCTTAACAAGGCTATTATCTTTCTATAATACTTATCTATGAATTTACAGTGAGAATCATTTGAGCAAGGATTATTACAGGCAAGGTGCAAAATTTCTAAATTATTAAAGAGGTGACTTGTTCTGTCTTTGTATTTTATTCTCTGCTGCATCGTAACATTGGACCAATCGACGCGATTATTCTTACCTATTGAGTTCTTGTTAAGTCGTGTTGCGCATAAATTGGTAAAGTTAATTAATATTTCTAATGGTCTATGATCAGAAAGAAAGAAATCATGCAGAATATGAACTGTAACAATTCGATCCTTTAGATCAGTGGTGGCCAACCATTTTTTGATGCGTGCCATTTTTAGGTTAGGTTTAATTCGGATGCACCAAAAAAAAATTGTGAAAAAATTACTAATAAAATATAATATAATATTTACCTTAAATAGAAATATAATGTGAAAAATATTTACCTTAATGAGATTACATCTTAACTGCTTAACTACATCTTAACTGCTTAAATCTTTGATTTTTAATATTTAGTGTTAGAAGTGAAAATTTAGCACAATTCATACTAGACCTCGATGCGCCACCTTTGGCGCAATGCGCCGCGGTTGGCCACCACTGCTTTAGATTATTACGAGTGAGACAATGATCAATCCACCTGGTGGTACCACTCATATCACTAACGTATGTAAAATTACCACTGGCTACCCCTAATACATCTACATCACTTATATTTAAATTGGCCGACTCGCACATGTTACCCAATTCTACAAAGAATTCCGAGTTCACATGTGCGTTAAAGTCCCCCATGATTATACAGTGAGAGTATTTGGGGTTATCTGATAATGACTTAATTTTGTATAGCAAATCAATGTATTCATCTAGATTACTGCCGTTGTTATATGGTAAATAGCAGTTTACAATTAATATGCAATCATTGTTCACTTGTAATTCAATGCCTAACAAACATTATCGCTTGTTAAAAATTTTATATGTTTTGACATATTTTTTCTTATTAAGAAAGCAACACCACCAAAAGGCCTACCGTACATTAATTCATCTGACAAGTCTACTGCTGATGGCGCATGGTACATAAAATCGTCATGGATGGTAGAGAGGAATTTTAGCTCTTGCTTAGGTAGCCAGTGCTCCTGCAGGAGTATCAAATCCGCACTGTCGCAGATTTTATGGACATCTACAAGGACTCCATAATTCTCAAGTATATGAATTTTGCAAGATGGTTGAAACTGAGAAGTTGTTATGAAATGGATGGTTGTCACTTTCGCAATGTTCATGGATTGAGGATTTGGTTGGTTTACTCAGTGGTAGAGAAGTGCGACTAATACCACGATGCTCATCGACCCGTACCTTAAGTTGGCGGACTGAGCTGCCAATATATGTGGCGTTACAACCACAATTAAAAGAATAAACTAGGATTATTATTTTAGTTTATTCTTTTAATTGTGGCGAAAGTACTAAAAGAAAATATTCATACTGAAGAAAGAAACAAATTTGAGATTTTTAATCTAAACTCCAAGACTATAAACTGGAAAGAAATCAGATCCCATACGGCACAAATAAAGTGGAAAACAGTCTTAGAGGATAAAACAACTGAAGAAATGATAATAACCTTGAAAAGAAAGGCTCTGAAAATCTTAAAAAAATATGTTCCGAAAGTACAGCCAAAGGTAAAGAGGACCTATTTCAAAAGGCGAACACTATTCCGCAAAAGAAGGAGAGTAGTTACAACAACAACAACAACAACAGAAAAATTACAAAATTAAAATTGGGGAGTATAAATAGGGAAATACAGGCTCTAGTTAGGGGTCATTCCCAGAGGAAAGAGGAAGATGCGGCGAAAGCAATAAAAGATAACCCAAAATACTCGTACTTCCATAACTTCACGAAAAGAAGAACAAAAAACGCGGACCACTGTCGTACCCTTAAGGAAAGAAAATAATGAACTTAACCGATGATCTAACAGAAATATCTGAAATATTAAAAGCTCAATATGAATCAGCTTTAAGTACCTCAAATAGAGACAAAGCAGTACCTGACAGAAATACCTTTTTGAAGAAGAATTAAATATGACTTTTTGGAGACAGGAAAGATTCATTGAGAACCAGGTGGTCATTTTAGATAAAATTCCTATTTCTCCAGCCTTTTTCAATCACGTGCTTGAGCTCTAAATACTGTAATATTATTCCACTAATTTTCAAAAATTATACATTTTGTACTGAAACGCATTTTTTTTATCTTCTCTTATTTAAATGTGGAAACAATTTTCCAAAGATTATGAGTTATGACAAGATTAAGTTGGACAATAAAACTATTGTTTTATTAAAATCGTACGGTCACTTTAACAGGTTAAATTCTAAACAAAAATTATTTTTGGTTGGGTAAAACGGGTCACTTTCCACAATATGCAGATGGTCACGGTGTTGAGGAAATTTTAAAGTGTAAGTATCTGATTTTTGCCGGGTCGAAGAAAAATGGTCAATTTAGTCGGATGGCCACTATGCAAAGGTGGCCATATTGGCAAGTTCTACTCTATATATAATTCGTAACTTTTTTAATATCAGGCCATTCAGACCTATAACACAGCTGAGTCTTATTTTAAAGTTTGAAATTTCCTCTTTTGATTGGTGTAATTATACAACATTCCCCCAAATAATAGCATAATTACAAGGTTGCAAAAAAAATCTGAGAAACGCCGGTAGGAGACATGACATGATGATGCTTGTTACCACATAGCACAAATTTTTGTGTCACACACCTCGAAGTATCCACTCTGGCAACACTGAGACATATGCCACACTTATCAGTAAGTTAGTGATCGAGCCTTACCCTATGCCTCTTCCTCTGGTGTAATAATATTACACCAGTAACTGGCACAACGCTCAAACTAAACGAACATGGAAATTAGTAACCAGCACGAACGGGATTCGAACCCCTGACCTCAGTGTTTTCACTTCGCTAATAAGGGAAACTGTGTTACTAAGACAGGGACGCTGGCCTTGCCCTGGCGTACGGCAAGAGACTCCAAAGCGTTTGAGCATGAACATACAATCATACATACAAAGAAGGTGTTGTCTGAACATGTCCAGCAGTGACCAGCACGTTCTGTTGGTCGACATATTCAAAACTTTTGAGCTAAATTGCAATTGTAAAACTCTTTAAAAATCATTCCTTTCATCTCTTAGCAAGAGCATTGGCTGTATTGTACAAGCATTTTACAGATTTTTTATCGCGACCATGTGATTATTCGATTATTTGGTGAAATGTCGTGTACAGTATTATCATTAGGAAATCAAAACCTCAAACTTTAAAATAAGGACCAGCGGTGCTATAAGTATAAGGTTATATATTTTTAATTTAAACGTTCACAGCCTTATATATACTGTATATATATATATAAGGGGTTCCAAAAAACCTTAGGCCCCCCCCCCCCCCCCATTTGCAGCTTACATGTTTACTTATATCGAAATAGTTTTTAGTGATTATAAAAATATATAAAATTCTTTATTTATTGCAGGTATTAAAATTACTCTAGCTGATAAGGTGATAATATAATGGCTTCTCAATTAATTGGTGATTCGGAGACGCAACGTGTGATCGATCGCGTATGAGCAATAACATTTCGGGAAGCTCGTGATGCTGGAGCCACCTTTATAACACGTTCATGGGTTGCCAAAAAGTTGCGAAGAAGTGAGGACTTCGTCAAAAGAAATTGGAATAAAATTTTGGATGAATGTGAAATGGATACAGTACAACCAAATCTGGGCGCCCAAATTTGCCACTCTATCAGGAAACAAAGGACATCATTGAAAGCGGTACGCGTAAGCGGAAAAACAGCTGTGCTAAACTTTCTAGAGCGATCGAAGTGTTGAGAGGAAAGATCATTAGTGGTGAGATCATTCGACTGTACTGTCATAGGCAAGGTTTAAAGCCTTGGCATGAACTTCCAAAGCCAAGAAAAACTCAACTTAACATCGATGACAGAATGTGGTTTGCCCATTATCTTAAAGATTGGGATGTGGATGAATTTTTTGTTTACGTAACACGTCGGCCTAACTACCAAAATGATCGAATGTGGGCCACAACACCAGATGAAATCGATGACAATGAACATTATCGCGAATTATTAAAAAGGCCAGACTGTGTTGGTGTGTTTGTTTTGTTCACTGCAAAGAAGTTCATGTGGGTGCTGAAGCCAAATGGTCAGAGTTGGGATGGACAGTATTTTCGTGATATTATTCTATCCCAGCATGTCATTCCTTTTCTAAGAAACCCAAACAATGTTATGGATGTCGATCAGGTCACACTTCTGCACGATAAGGCCCCCTGCTTTAAGGCATTAGCCACTCAACAGTTGTTGCGGAACCATGAGATCGATTTCTTTGGAAATGAAGAATGGTCAGGAAATTCTCCTGACCTGAACGTCTGTGAACACATTGGATCAGTTATAAAGGACAAGGTTGAATGTCTTTTGTTTCAAGAACCTGCAGCAAATCGATTTTCGAAGGATACAATGACGCAACACATTGAAACTGTTTTAGCAAATTTGCGTAACGATCAAGATCTATTCACGTCACTTTTGGCAAACTACCCAAAGCGAATTCAGGCTGTCTTGGAAGCTAACGGCGGGAACACCAAGTTTTAATTGTTTCTCATTAAATGCAGGATTAAATTCTCATTTGTAAGGTATGTTTAGTTTTACTGTACCTCTAATGGTTTAGGCCATGGGCGGGGGGGCTAAGGTTTATTGGAACCCCGTATATATCCAACTCATAATTGTAAGGTTAGTGAAAAATTCACTTAATTTAGAGCTAGCATTTTTGGGCTCTTGTGGCATCATTGTTTGGGCTCTCTTGTGGCATCAATTTTGGGGGGCACTGCGCGTCCTTCCTACTCGTTTGTTGAATGCGGCACTTACAGGGCGTGGTCTTATAGAGAGCTCTCTTGCAATTCAGTTTGTTTTTTTAGATACAAGATTGTTGCATCGTGCAATGGTGCAGGTTGTCTTGTTGTTGCAAGGTTTAGAAAGAAGACCATAAATAGTGCCTCTTTTGTTTTTTATCTTAATTTTATGCAACTGAGGCCTAAGGTAGGCCCACATCGAGTCAGCAACACTGAGGTAGGACCTAATAGGACCTCCAAGTCCGTAAGTTTTTAGTCTAGCTTAACTTGGGCTGTAGGTTGAACTGGCCCTTCAGAACTTGGCCGTTCAGGGCTCAGCTGGGATTCTGAACCCAATAAGTTAAAAAATAACAAGGATCTAGGATTTAAAGCAGCCTAGCCTCGCTACATTTAGAACCTCAATATAAACAAAAGACTCGCTTCCTTCACGTCGGATTGAATACATCAAAGAAAAAGGGGTAACTATTATATTTTTAGCCAAAAACCAAAACTTAAACCTCAACTGGCAGAATTGTGCGTCCACTTTTCAAGGCACATAACATGTCCGCTTCATGATGGGAATGAACTCAGAATGGTTCTCTGAGTTTTTTATGATACACACAGACCGTGCATGGAACAAGGAACTCTTCTAGGAAAGTTAAATCCACTATAGTCCGAATAAGTAATGGTAAATGACAAACACTATAGTTTTTCTTTTTCATGATGTTAGCCCGACGTGGGCAACCTTTTTTCTTTGATGTATTCAATCCGACTTGAAGGCAGCGAGTCTTTTGCTTATATTAAGGTTCTAAATGTAGCGGGGCTAGGCTGCTTTAAACCCTAGACCCTGTCCCAAAGCTGGATCCTATCTGCTTTGCAGATAGCTGGTGAGGGAAGCTATATTTTTGGAACCTCTTTGCGAGTGACCCGTTGCCCACGTGGGGCTAACATCATGAAAAAGAAAAAAACTATAGTGTTTGTCATTTACCATCACTTATTCAGACTATAGTGCATTTATTTTTCTTAGAAGAGTTCCTTGTTCCATGCACGGTCTGTATGTATCATAAAAAACTCAGGGAACCATTCTGAGTTCATTCCCATCATGAAACGGACATGTTATGTGCCTTGAAAAGTGGACGCTCAATTATGCCAGTTGAGGTTTAAAGTTTTGGTGTTTGGCTAAAAATATAATAGTTATCCCTTTTTCTTTGATGTATTCAATCTGACGTGAAGGCAGCGAGTCTTTTGCTTATATTGAGGTTCTAAATGTAGCGGGGCTAGGCTGCTTTAAACCCTAGATCCTGTCCCAAAGCTGGATCCTATCTGCTTTGCAGATAGCTGGTGTGGTGAGGGAAGCTATATTTTTGGGACCTCTTTGCGAGTGACCCGTTACCCACGTCGGGCTAACATCATGAAAAAGAAAAACTATAGTGTTTGTCATTTACCATTACTTATTCAGACTATAGTGGATTTAATTTTCCTAGAAGAGTTCCTTGTTCCATATATAGTTATACTGTATATAAGGTTTGTTCAAAACGTATCCGGAGTGATGTGATTCCAGACAGAATATGGTACTTAATCTCCCTCAAAGTACGCTCCTTCTGAAGCTAAACACTTTGCCCAACGATCCTGCCACTGTTGAAAATTTTTTCCGAAAGCACTTTTAATGGTCTCAACATCATCGAATCGGTGTCTTTTCAGGGTTTGTTTGAGCTTCGGAAACAAAAAAAATGTCGCATGGAGCCAAATCCGACGAATATGGAGGCTGCTGTACTGGGGGGGGGGGGGGGGTAGAGTTTTTGGTCAATAATTGCTGGACAAGTTGCGACGAGTGAGATGGCGCGTTATCATGATGAAGCAGCCAGTCTCCGGACTTCCACTTCTGCAGCCGTTTCCTCCGAACTGCTTCACGTTGACATCTCAAAACGTCAATGTAAAATTCCCTGTTGATTGTTTGTCTCTGTGGAGCATATTCATGGTGCACAACACCTTCACCTTCAACACATTGCTCGGTACTTTCCGACATCGTAAGAAATCGCCGCGAAACAAAACACGTTTAACTCTATCGGCTCACTACAGTGGACTGACGCTACACAATGAAGTGCAACCCTATCAGTCAACTTGTCTCTACATGCAGAGACATGTTTAGCAAAGCTGAGCACAAACCGTTAATCCGTTAATCGTTAATTAACGAAGTTAACTTTTTCGTTAACGATTTAACTTTTAAGTTAACTTTGAAAATCATTATCGGACTAATTAACTTCCGTTACATTTAACTTCCGTTAACTCAAGTCCGTTAACCCAAAAAATTCATAAATAAACGTTTAAAAGTTTCTATTATTTTCAGTGCTGAGCAGGTGCGCAATTAATCCGCCACTGTTAATAGTGATGAACGAATTTCCATTTCCGCAGTGCAAAATCAGGCGATATATTTGTTTCCGTCGCCACAATTTGTCTTACCAAATATGGTAGTTATTTATGGCATTGGTTTGAGCAAAACATGGTCGACTGTAAAATCAGGCGGAAAGATTTGCCATTTGAGTTGAATGTTTCAACTTCTTTCAAGAAATATCACGAGCATTTTAAGGCACTTTCAATAATATATATGTAACAATTACAACAAATAACTACATTCGTTTCATTTGCAGTCTGTCTCTTGCGCAACATGTTTGTGCTAGTGAATATTTAAAAATAATCGTTGTCAAGTAAGTCATGTATATTTATAATATGTCTGTGAGTACCTTATTAGTAGTCTCCTTGATACATTTCAAGAACCATAAAACTGATCAGGTAAGATTTCAATTCTCATGTCACTTTGATGACATAAATTAAGTCAATTTAACCCTTTATGTCCTGGCTGGACAAGTATGACAACACCAAGGTCGCCAGGGTGAGTAAAAGCATGGAGGGTACAGTCGAGGAGGCCATGAAGCAGCAGTCCAACGAAGTGGGCAGCAACAGTGGAGGCAGCAACAACGAGGAGGAGGAGGAGGATGACTTCTTCAGTGCTGTCATCCAGACAAAAGAGAGCAGCAGAAGCCACAGGTCACTCAAGGGCAAGGCCCAGAACTTGGTCAAGACCTGGCTGGAGACCAACTCCAAGGACTTGCTGACAGATGCTGCCTTCTTGGGTGAGCGAGTGTTGGTGGACTTGTTCATCAAGTTCAACACCGCCATCCCCTCCAGTGCTGCAGTGGAGCGTTTGTTCTCTATGGGCAAGGACATCCTGAGGGCCAAGAGATCATCCCTGTCTGATGAAAACTTTGATATGCTAATTTTCATGAAGGGCAACATGCATCTCATGGACAAAATGGAGAACGAGAAGAAGAGGGAAAATTAAATTATATATATATTGTGTTTTTCATTTTTTTTATAATAAAAGTTAACGTTAACGGTTTATCGGTAACTTCCGTTACATGTTTAACGAATTAACGGATTAACGGTTAACGAAGTTAACTTTTTGGTTAACGGATTAGCGGTTAACGAAGTTAACTTTTTGGTTAACGGTGCCCACCACTGATGTTTAGCACAGTCACAACTCCGAGTGTGACCTTGTTCTAAAGAATATAATTATTGGTTTTGTTTAACCTCCTTCGCAACATCTAAGGTCATATGATGAAGGGGACCTACAGCTTTACGTGGAATTCGAACCACGGGTCGCTACATAGTCTGGACGCAGCGGACGGTCTCCCATCCAACTACTATCCGACCCAATATCGTTTAACTTCGCTGATTAATGGGAAGCAGTGTTACGACGTTGGCTACAACGTAGCTCGCTTCTTGAACAAACCTCGTGTATATATATATATATATATATATATTTTTTTATTTTTTTTTTTTAAACGGAAATTATGTATTGAGCAATAATACTAAAGAATACATTGATTCAACTTGAATAGTTTGAATCTTTTATTATGTTATTTATTCCATAATTTCTTTCGTGTTTTTTCTGGAGATAAAAAAATGTAATTTTTATTTCTTTCAGTTTATATTTATTAATGATTTTATGTTAGAATAATAAATATATTGAAAATTTGACACCAAAAATGGTTGTTTTTGTAGAAATGTAAAATGTTTACGAATGTTTATTTTTCATGTGGTAATCATAATTTACTGAGATTATTATAATAACTTGCTTAGATTAAACCACCTGTTTTCTGCGTGCCCCATATAATTTTAATGAAGTTGATATTAATTGTTTATGCTATGAAACTGAGAATAAAAGTTATTACAACACATAGGCTCTCAGCAATGTAGACAGCATTCCAATAAAAGTCAATGAAGAATTATGACACCTTAAAATAACAATCTTCGAGACAAAAGAAAGTTATATTATATAAATTATATTTGCAATGGGTGCCCAACCTTCAGTAAGCCAACTGGCTTTTGTGGCTGGTCTTCACTCACTGGCTTACACCTGGCCTATGTCCTTCGAAGCCAGCTTCAGCCCATTTTTCAAAATGTACTCATTTTTAGTTCGTGTTGGAGTTCGACGGTGTGTTGATGTGAATGGGCTACACTCCTGAACTTTGAGACATTGACACAAATTAATATGAATCTGTAAATACATACGTTACCAGTCAGAATTCACATGAACCGATATTTGTGGAGTGTGATAAAAAGTAGTGTTAAAGCGTATTTCAACAGTTAATCCAAATTATTTTTTCCGTTACCGCCACTCTCTTCAGGCAAGATGGCGGAAATTGACATGAACGACCCAGAGTTGAAATATTTGGTTGTCTCTCGAGAAACCCTCGAAGACCCGGCCTCTCAAGCCGAATGGACCCAGCGAAGGCTCGTGTGGATTCCCCATGAAACCCATGGCTTCGTATCTGCAGGAATCAAGGGCGAAGTCGGTGACGAAGTGGAGGTTGAGATTGTTGACACGGGCAAGAGAGTTCGTGTCATGAAAGATGACATTCAGAAAATGAACCCTCCAAAATTCAACAAAGTTGAAGATATGGCAGAATTGACATGCTTGAACGAAGCTTCTGTTCTTCATAATTTGAAGGAGAGATATTATTCTGGCCTTATTTATGTAAGTTTAATTTATGACTAATTTGTCCTGAGCCTGTGGGCCTGCTCTAACAGGCCAGTACTAGGCCTAGGCTAGTTTGAAGCTTAGTCCAGCCAATTCAAACCAAGGAATCTAGGTAGGCAGGAGTAAATAAGTTTCTTGGCCACCTATATTTTTACGTTATATCGAGGTTATCCAAGTAAGCTATTTTTAGGTAAAGATTCGTTAGTGCACATGGACAGAACTCTCGATTGATTTTTATACAGGGAGATAGAGCAAAAAAAAAATACTTTATAGCGTTTTTGGTAAACTTTTACAAGTGTACGGTACATTACTGGCTTTGTAAATCAAAACTATGTTTTTCTGATGGTTTTTGATAAAAAACAACCTTGGATAAACTGCAATGTAAAAAGAGCAATCAGAGAAAAACAAAAGCATTTCATAAATTCAAAAGAACTGAAAATGGCAGACTCCGAAATATATAAAAGTAAAAGAAGCATTTGCAAAAAAGCAATCAGAGATAGCAAATGAGACCTGGAAAAAAGCCTAGCCAAGAATTCAAAAAATAATCTTAAGAAGTTTTTCAGTCACTTCAATTTGAAAAGTAGAGTGAAAAAGAAAATTGGCCCCCTCCATATAGATGATAAAACTATAGATGATGATCTTGAAATAACTGAAGAACTAAATAAATACTTCTCATCAGTATTTACAAATGAAAATTTAAATAATATTCCCGATCTTATACTACCAGGACAAGATAGAGAAATAAGTGACTTAAGGGTAACAAAACTAGATATCCTAAAAGTAATAGATAAATTAAAAATGGAAAAATCTCCAGGGCCAGATGAAATGCATCCAATAGTCATGAAAGCTGCCAAAAAGAATATAGCACAGGCACTAGAAATTATTTTTAATAAATCATTGATATGTACTGAAAGGATCAAGTAAAGATAAGCACCTCCAGCCTTCTTTAATTAGCCTTATAAGGCTAACTAACGAAAATATCACAACCTAACCTAACCACTCGTTAAGTCAACTGTACGCCCTTGATGATTGGTTAGGTCAGGTCGTGATATTTTCGTTAGTTAGCCTTATAAAACTAATTAAAGAAGGCTTGGGGTGCTTATCTTTACTTGATCCTGCTGGGAAATTCCAGAGGATTGGAAGAAAGCAAATGTGTGGCTCCAATCTTTAAAAAAGGAAATAGAAACTTGGCAAAAAACTACAGACCCATCAGCCTCTCCTCCATTATTTGCAAATTACTCAAAAGTATCATTAGAGGTAAAGTTACTGAGTTCCTGGAAGAGTGCAACCTTATAAATGATAGCCAGCATGGCTTTCAAAATGGAAGGTCCTGTCTAACCAACTTGATTGAATTTTATGATGGAGTCCTATTGCATTTGGACAATAAAGAGCCAGTAAATATACTTAGGTTTTGCAAAGGCATTTGATACTGTTCCTCATGCAAGATTGTTGGTAAAAGTTAGAGCCCATGGTATAAGAGGTCATATAGCTGACTGGATAGAAGGATGGCTGAGAAACAGAAAACAGAGTTCATCTAAATGGAAATAAGTCTACTTGGAGACCCATATTGAGTGGAGTCCCACAGGGGTCTGTGCTGGGACCACTGCTTTTTGTTGTCTATATAAATGATCTAGAGAAGGGCGTATGTAAAACCTCAAAATTTGCTGATGATACAAAATTAGGCCATAATGTTAAGTCAGTTGCAGGAGCAATGACAATACAAAAAGAATTAGAGTAATAGCCTGGGCAGATAAGTGGGAGATGAGATTTAATGTTGATAAGTGCAAGGTTATGCATATTGGGCCAAAAAATCCAGAATTTGAATACAATATGAATGGAATTTGGATTAAAAATGATGATAAAAGAGAGACTTTGGTGTCACTGTGACTAATGAACTTAAACCCTCAAATCACTGTATGGAAATAAAAAATAAAGCAAATGCTAGACTCAGTCTCATGCAGACACACATTGAATACAAATCACCCAATATTATAAAAGCAACTATACATTTCATGTGTGAGACCCCTTCTTGAATACTGTATTCAATTTAATAGTCCCTAGGGGCCACTTTGGCCCATCGAGGTGGCTCCACTATGTAAAAACTACCTGTACATTGGCAATAACCAATTTTTACAAAACTAATTAATTATCAATTTAAAACTAAAGATAGAATCTCTGGATCCAGAGGATCAAAGTCATAATAGGCTACTATCCACAAATATGTTACACTCTATATCTATTTATAACTGACATGCAAATATATCAGATCCAAAGAATCCAGTCAATTTCATTATGGTACCCATCAATACCAGTACCATGCCAACCAAAAATAAGTCACGGTCCATATCAATTGCGGACCAAGTCACAATTTACACCATATACATTACAATATATATACTTAGGAGGAAAAGTGTAGGTGTGGCTGTAAAGACTGTACAGTAATGTAGAAATGTTGTGTCTCCCATTTAAAGGTGTTTGTGGGGCAAGTGAAGATCATGAGTTTTTCAATACCTCACAGTACTATGGGGGGCACTCGGCAGAGGAATCTCTTTAAATAGGGTGTGTAAGGACAGAGAGTATCCCCTAACCCAAGATGCTGCCTCCCTATATCCCACAACACCTGTGTTGAGCTGTGGGATCTATCACCCAAATGCACATAATATATATGAAATAAACTAGTACCATTCATGCAATAAAAATGGGCTTAAACACCATCACCAGATGTCCCTTGCAGACATCAAACTATCCAACCTTCTTTTGAAAGAATCAAGTGTATCTGAAGTCACCACTTCTTCTGTCAGACTGTTCCAAAACTTAATTACTCTGTTTGTAAAACTATGTTTTCTTAAATTTGTTCTACATCTTGGCTTAAATAATTTCATACTATGACCTCTAGTCTGTTATTGTGATCTTTAATGAAAAGAGACTCAAAATCTATCTTATCCAACCCTTTTATCATTTTATACACCTCTATCATATCACCCCTTAACCACCTCCTTTTTAATGAGAACATGCTTAGATACGCCAGTCTTTCCTTATATGTCAATTGTCTTAGAGATGGGATCATTCTTGTTGCTCGTTTCTGTACTTTTTCCAGTTTTTCAATATCTTGTATCAAATAGGGACTATTAAATTGAATGCAGTATTCGAGGAGGGGTCTCACATATGAAATGTATAGTTGCTTTATAATATTGGGTGATTTGTATTCAATGTTGTGTGCATGAGATTGAGTCTAGCATTTGCTTTATTTCTGATTACCATACAGTGATTTGAGGGTTTAAGTTCATTTGTCACAGTGACACCCAAGTCTTTCTCTTTATCATCATTTTTAATCCAAATTCCATTCATATTGTATTCAAATTCTGGATTTTTTGGCCCAATATGCATAACCTTGCACTTATCAACATTAAATTTCATCTCCCACTTATCTGCCCAGGCTACTTACTCTAAGTCTTTTTGTATTGTCATTGCTCCTGCTACTGACTTAACATTATGGCCTAATTTTGTATCATCAGCAAATTTTGAGGTTTTACATGATAGGCCCTTCTCTAGATCATTTATATAGACAACAAAAAGCAGAGGTCCCAGAACAGACCCCTGTGGGACTCCGCTCAATACGGGTCTCCAAGTAGACTTATTTCCATTTAGATGAACTCTGTTTTCTATTTCTCAGCCATTCTTCTATCCAATCAGCTATATGACCTCTTATACCATGGGCTCTAACTTTTACCAACAATCTTGCATGAGGAACAGTATCAAATGCCTTTGCAAAATCTAAGTATATCTACTGGCTCTTTATTGTCCAAATGCAATAGGACTCCATCATAAAATTCAATCAAGTTGGTTAGACAGGACCTTCCATTTCGAAAGCCATGCTGGCTATCATTTATAAGGTTGCACTCTTCAAGGAACTCAGTAACTTTACCTCTAATGATACTTTCGAGTAATTTGCAAATAATGGAGGTGAGGCTGATGGGTCTGTAGTTTTTTGCCAAGTTTCTATTTCCTTTTTTAAAGATTGGAGCCACATTTGCTTTCTTCCAATCCTCTGGAATTTCAGTACATATCAATGATTTATTAAAAATAATTTCTAGTGCCTGTGCTATATTCTTTTTGGCAGCTTTTATGACTATTGGATGCATTTCATCTGGCCCTGGAGATTTTTCCATTTTTAATTTATCTATTGCTTTTAGATATCTAGTTTTGTTACCCTTAATTCATTTATTTCTCTATCTTGTCCTGGTAGTATAAGATCAGGAATATTATTTAAATTTTCATTTGTGAATACTGATGAGAAGTATTTGTTTAGTTCTTCAGTTATTTCAAGATCATCATCTATATGGAGGGGGCCAATTTTCTTTTTCACTCTACTTTTCAAATTGAAGTGACTGAAAAACTTCTTAGGATTGTTTTTTGAATTCTTGGCTAGGCTTTTTTCCAGGTCATTTGCTATCTCTGATTACTTTCTTGCAAATGCTTCTTTTACTTTTATATATTTCGGAGTCTGTGCCATTTTTAGTTCTTTTGAATTTATGAAATGCTTTTGTTTTTTCTCTGATTGCTCTTTTTACATTGCAGTTTATCCAAGGTTGTTTTTTATTTTTTCCAGTTCTGATTTTACACTGTGGGATATGCTTCCTTTGTATGTTCATTATTATACTTTTAAATTTTTCCCACATACTAGTTACTGTCTGTTCAGGCTGTAGAATATCTGTCCAATTTATTAGACACAGATCATTTACTAGTCCATTTATATTTCCTCTTTTAAAATCTGGAACTTCTACTTTATTTTCACTAGGTCTTGAATTACAAACAATATTAAACCGAAGGATACAATGATCACCTGAACCTAGTGTTTCTGAAACTGAGATATCCTGGAAGGTATCTGGATTATTTGTTAGAATTAAATCTAGAATGGCATGGCCCTGGTTGGCTCCTTTACTAACTGGGTTAAACCATTCTCAATTATACAGTCTAAGAATCTCTCATTACTTTCTGGTGTTTGTAATATTTCCCAGTCTATATGCCTATAATTGAAATCTCCAACAATAATAATATTGCTTGTCATTGCTTTATTTATTTCATCAATAAGTTATTTTCTTCTCTACTTTTGGGGATTCCTCCAACTGAACATCCCTCAGGTGGTCTATAATACCCCCTATCCTGATTTTCCTGGCATTTTTGTGCCCAATATCTATCCATACAGATTAACTATTTCTTCTTTAACAGAGGTAACTTCAACTGGATTCAGATTTGTCTTGGCATAAATAAATACTCCGCCACCCTCTGAATATTTATGTTCATAATAAAAAAGTTCATAGCCATCAATTTCATAAGTAATGGTATTATCTCTCACTAAATGGACTATTTGGTATCGTACTGAATTTTGTCCAAGTTTCAGTGACAATCATAACATCAGGATTTTCAGTACCTATGTATGCCTTGAATTAATTTATTTTATCTCAGATACTTCTTGCATTTACATAGAAAAATGACAAAGAACCCTTGGAATATTTTGTTTGTAATTAGCCTGGTTCTTGTTCTGTGATGGTATATTATTTGCATCTTTTTCTTTTGAGTTTTAATTATATTTTTTATTAGTTTATTGTTATCAAGAGTATTGGTATTTGTACTAATTTGGCCTATTCCTTTGGTTTTTAGTCAATTATATGATACAATCTTTGATAGTAAATCAGTCCCTTTACTATTAAGGTGAATTCCATCTCTTGTTATAGAACTCTTTTTTTTGTAAAATTTATTCCACAGTTCGATATATGTAATTTCCATGCTCTGACATAGTGTCTTAAGCCTACTATTTATATATAGTGCTTGTGAGTAGCTGCCACTTATTATTCTCATGTATCCTGGGAATTATACCTGTGATAGATGTTTTAAGGTTAGGTCTCTGTTCCTTTAACTTTGTTAATAGATGTTTACATGACTCCATGATTTCTTCGAAGTGCTTACCCTTTATATCATTTCCACCTGCATGTATAACCATATTTTTTGGTACAGTTAGGTCAATACCAGATCCTTTTTCTATAATTCTGCACCTGGATAACAGTAAGCTATGCTATCTCTAGGTAATTTAGATCCTAGGCCCCTCACTTGAGTCACCTATAATGGATGCTGATTCAAACACACCTATAGCTTTAGAGTGCCTAGGTTTATTTTAAGCAACTTTTACCAAAAATGTGTCAGTTATGTAGTATATACGGTAGGTATGATTGGGCATTCAATTATTATGGCACTTCAAAACCTAAAACAAATTTAAAATTAAGAAATTTTATGGTACTTTCCTGTTATCCCAGGTTTGGTTAGTTAATATTTAAAAAAAAAAGTTTGGGGTCCAAGATAACAGGAAAGTACCAATTTTATTTATTTTATTAACATAAATGTAGATGAAGATTAGAGCGAGGCAAATAACTCTTAAAAAATAAATTTGCGAGGAAAATGCTATAAAGTTTTTTTTTTTTTTTTTGGCTCTGCTTTATCTCCCTGTATAAAAATCAATGTAGAGTTCTGTCCATGTGCACTAATGAATCCTTACCCTTTTTATAATAAAATTTAGCAAAATTTTAAGTTGGCTAATTATTCTTAAACTGTTTACAAAACTACTGAAGTAGCCAAGGTTCCTTGAGCATAAATAAGATTCATTCAGGCCTGATGTATAAAATGGGTGGATTACATTTCATCTTATTTGGAAAATATGAAGCCACTCAGGCCTATTTAGGTTATCTAAATCATAAAATTTTGCAAAATGTCAATCAAGTCCACTAATTAAATCAACTATTTACAGATGTGCCAAAGTAGCCGACATAACTTAAGCTGAAAATATATACTACGCAATTTATGTACCCTTTCATTCATGAAAATGTCCAACTGTTTCTTAAAACTAATTAAGGAGTGACTATTTACCACATATAGCAAGTCATTCCAAAAACCTACTACTGTGTGTACTGTACTCTGACTGAAAGAGTATTTTCATAGATCCAGTCTACTCATTTGTTTCCTAATTTTCTTATGCTCTCAAGTTTTTCCATCAGAGTCTAATAAGAAAAAGTTATTGCATCTAAATTGTCCAAACCTGAAAACATTTTGAACATCTGTATTGTCTCTCCTCATGTAACAACTAAACTAAACATACTTGGTTCCTTTAATCTTTCCCTGTATTCCAGTCTTCTTTTAAGTTATGAGATAAGCCTGGTTGCCCAACTTTGCATACCTTCAAGCATATCAATATTATGTCTATGGTGAAGGGACTAGGTTTGGTGGTAATCTACTTAAGCTCCCATCTCTTTGATTTTCATAAATTATATATCAGTAGCTTCGTTTCTTCATTAGGAATGCGATTTAGACAGTCTCTAGTAAAGGAAATGCTTCAAAACCTAACATTTTGAAGTGCAGCTCACCTTGCTATAATGCCAACTGTTTTGAGACAACCTAACCTGTTTTTTCTAACTAAAGAAACCCTAGATTTTCATTAAAAATCCTGTAAAACTACAAATTTGCAAGACTTTGTTTTTAAAACTCTCTAGATTTTTTTACCCTACTTATTTGGGCTGAAATATAGGCTACACTATTTACAAACTCATGAAGACATCTTAAGTTTTTCTTAAAAATGACAATTTACCACATGGAAGTCATTCTAAAAAATCTATTAGTGACTAAAAAATATTTTTATAAGTAAGGGATAAGCTTGGTTACTCTACATTGCACACCTTCAAGCACATCTATTTTGTCCATGCTGAGGTGAGCGAGTTTGAATGCAGTATTCTAAGTAAGGCCTTAACGTAAGAATAATGTACGGATGATTAGTTACGTACTCTTGTAACTAACATTCCTCTTAATAATACCTGGCATTTTATTTCTTATTTCTAGCCCCCAAGCACTGTTTAGAAAAAACTTTAGATTCCCATTAACTATAATGCTGAGATCAGTTTCCTTGCATCTTCTAACGAGTTTACGTTATTTCTACCAAAATTAAGAATGTTGCAATTTTGAAGAATGAATTCCATCTGCCATTTACTAGCCCAGGCAACTAATTTATCAAGATCTTTTTGTAGTTTATAAGGATTTTCTATGGCTATTTGTAACTGCAGAAACTCTTTCGTATCAGCTGTAAATTTAGATATTTTACTACCCTTCTCTAAATCAGTCACACTGGCAATTACTGACCAGATCTTTTTCTGGTTAATTTTGATGCGCTTTGAAAGAATCTGACATCCATTTCTTGTACAAATGAGCATTTTTTATATTTGAAGAATCACAAATTTAGAAATGGGTCAAATTTCTCCAAAATACATAAAAATTAACCAGAAAAATATTTATGGTGAAGGCACAACATAACCTAACCTAATCACACCTAGGTGTAACACACACCATATATGAACAAAATTGGATACTGTAACCTGAAAAATCAAGCTTGGGGTGGATATAAATCCTGTAATATACATTGGCCTAAGCTTTATAATTATTTATTACCTTATAATCTTTCACACACTAAATAAAACAGTTTTCCACATTACCTATTTTTTGTAGCAATTCAGAATATTATGTTAAGGTGTTGGTTTGAGTTCAGTGGAATATTAATGGAGCAATGCACTCAACACTGACTGCTTTATTATAAAATACAGCCTATGACTTTGGTAACCTTGATTGGCCCAAGTGGTTTCATGTTTTCCATATGAAATGTAATGTGGTAGCTATCCCACTTTTCACCACCTTGATTCAAACTTTGGAACTGAACCTAGCTGCCTCTTGAATATCCTATACAATTTGGGCTCATAATTACCTAACTAAAAAATTGAAATTCATTTCTAATTTCTTAGTTAACTTAGACTAGGTAAATGTAGACCCATAAGGATTGTGTTAGCACATATTAGTTTTAATGTAGTACATTCAGGCAGTTCCTGAGATACAAATATCCAATTTATGAACATCCTCACTTATGAATGAACTCCCATAAAATAGTGTTGATTTTTCCCATCTGACATGTGAATGTTCAATTGTAGTTATGAAAAAGTGTTTTTTTTTATTCATGTTTTATTAACTACCATAAACTGGGGTAATTCTGGAAGCAAGAAAAATGTGAAAAGTAAACAAAAACCACCTGAAAATGTAAAAAAAAATAAGACAATAAAATGTCAAATAACCTTGGTGCCAATTTCAATGTTTAAAAAAAAGAAATTACTCCAATTACCCTGTTCTATGATATACTGTATTTTAAAATACAATATTTATTGCATTATTACAGGCAGGTCCAGGTATTTACTATAATTTCACATGAATGTACAATTGCCCTAGCTTTGTGCAACAACCCTGCTTCTACCACTTTCTCACTTTGTGCAAGAAAAATTCGCATGAAACAAGGGTAACCTGTATTTCTTTATAATCTGAGTTATGAACAGTTCAACTTATGACTGGGGTTCAAGAACGTAACTTATTTGTAAGTCAGGGACTGCAGACATGAAATAAATATTTTATTATTATAACATGGATAAATGGTATTAACCTAACCTAACCTAACCTTTTCATACCTTTGAGTTTATGTACATATATAACTTAACCTAACCTAATCTAATGTATTGCCAAGCTGTTATGGACTGTCTTTGAGCACTGCCTGAATAGTATAGTTTTCCCAGGCCTCCTTATGGCCTATAAATAAGCTGAACCATAGATTTATTTGTACTATGCTTAACATATTTTAACTAGGCCTTGGGTCAATATGGCATATATGTTGTAGGGCCAAATGTTTAATCTAGATGAATAGGCCTAAGTGTAATCCCAAAATATTTATTAAAAATGCCCATCTGGTAACACTTAGTTGTTAGGCTTAACTTAACCTCAAAACAGGATTCTTCCTTGCTCAAGCTTGTTTCATTTCAACCATATATCATTGTTTAAGTAATTACAAAGGTATTAAGAGTGATTTAAGTCATTATAAGGGAAATCCTTGCAAGTAGTTGGGATTCTTTGTACAGTTATAGTATTGTGGAGTGAAATATTACACCACCATACTATGTATTTGGGGTGACTTGGTTCTTGTTTTGGATAGGGATAACCTAGAGTTTAAAATTAAGCAGTTTGTACCATAAATGGGTGACTTTGAACAAAATCTGAGTAAAAAGTTTTACTATTAAATAGCTCTTAAATGAAATAAATAAGCAAAAAACTCTGCATCAGAACATTCCCCTCGTATTTCTTATTCTTATTTCATTTAAGAGCTATTTAATAGTAAAACTTTTTACTCAGATTTTATCTGAAGTCACCCCATTTTACAGTAGCTACATTGAATATTTATGTAGCATACTGTATTACATTAGATACAGACAATATGAAGCCATTTGGGCCTATTGAGGTTAGCCATTACATTTGAACAACATGAAGGTATTCAGGGCTATCAAGTTTATCCAGATTATATATATACCATATATATATATATATATATAATATATATAAATATATATAAAATTAGGCCTCTGTACACCTTATTTACACAAAAGCATCTATATATTTGTTAAAATTATTTAGAGAGCTACTATTTACCACATTATACAACGTCACTCCAAAAATCTGCTATGACAAAAAAAGAATATTTGTAGATTGTCTACAAGCCTATTTTCTGAATATGCCCTTGAGTTGTTTTGTCAGACTCTAAGAAGAAAATATTACATCTAAATTATCTGAACTTAAAACAAACATTTTGAACATCTGTATCTTATCTCCCCTCAAACACACTCAAAACTAAACAATACATTACATGTAATGTTTAGTTTTGAGGGGAGACATGATTCATGCCCAATTCCTTTAATGTTCCACTATAAATTCTAACCATAAGCTAGGGATAAATTTGGCTGTTCTACACTGCGCACCTTTAAGCATATCTCTACCCTTCCTATGGTGAGGTGACCAGGCTTGAATGCAGCATTCTAAATGAAGCATATCAAAGGAATTATACAATTTACATGTGACTTCCTTATTTTTGTAACTATTTTAATTCTTTAGATTCTATAATCCCAGGCTTTCTTGATAAGATCTGTATAAGCCTTATAAGGAAGGGTGATGTTAAGCAAGTGATTCATGCAGTGAAGTCAAATAAAGCTGCTGGACCTGATGATATATATGCTAGGGTTCTCAGTGAGATGGAGGATAGCTTATCTGAGGCACTGAAAAAAGTAAATGTAGTAGCTACCCATTTACAAAAAGGGTAGTAAAAAGGAGGGAGGAAATTATAGGCCTCTTAGTTTAACATCATTACATTACAGTTCATTTGGAAAAAATGAAGCCAATGGGGTACTTCATTCATTTGAAAAGGATCTTTATGTCTATTTAAATGCAGTTAGAAAGAAGCAGTGTGTTAACAAATATTTGTTTCAACCAAATCATTACATTTTCAGATACTGTAGGTCTTGATAAATTTTACTTTATTGAAGGAAAAATTGCCACAATATTAGTTCACATACTTACATGTTTATTTTAGTTTAGTTCATTTTTTCAGTTCTTTGTTCACAATATGTCCATTGCCACTGTAATAAAAAAGTAAGACTATTATCTATTACTTCGCCTTCTATTATTATTATTACTATTAGCTACAGCCATAAAATTATGATCTATTACTATTACTTGAAAAATCCTGTAATAGTCTATTACCACATGTCTGACTGTAATAAAATCTTGCAAAATGTCAATCTTAAGTCAGCTAAGTAGTATAACAATTTATTACTACCAAATTAGCCTACATAACTTAAGCTAAGAACATACAGTAGCTATTTACAATCAACAAAATAGCTTTCATTCATGAAAGTGTCCAAATTTTTATTGAAGTAAGGCAACTAATGAGCTACTGTTTACCGCATAATATGACAGTCATTCCAAACATTTACTACTATGACTAAAAAAGTACTTATGTAGATCAAGTCAACAAGTCTATTTTCTAATTTTTTTCTTATGCCCATGAATTATCCCATCAGCCTCTAGTGAGAAAAAGTTACGTAGCTACATACCATATAAATTGTCCAAACCTGAAAACATCTTGAACATCTGTGTCATATTTTCCCCTCATACAATGTGTCTCAAAACTAAACATACTTAGTTTCTTTAATCTTTCCCTGTATTCCAATCTTCTTGGGTTAGGGATAAGCTTGGTTGCCCTATGTTGCACACCTTCAAGCATATCAATATCGTGTATAAGGTGAGGGGACCAAGCTTGAATGTAGTATTCTAAGTGAGGCCTAATACTGTATAAGAATTATATAATTTACAGATGACTTCCTTATTCTTATAAATAACATTCCTCTTAATAATAGCTACCTAACATTTTATTTATTTGCCTTCTTTCTAGCCTCTAAGCACTGCTTAAATTTTTTTTTACATCACTACTAACTATAATGTCAAGATCTTTCTCTTGTCTACCAAAATTGATGACTTTGCATTTTTCAACATTGAATTCCATCTGCCATTTACTAGGGATGTACCGATATAGCTTTTTAGCTGATAACTGATACTGATAATTAAAAACAGTATCGGCCAATAACCATACCAGTACTGATATCCAGCTAGGGTTTATTAGTTTGTCATATTTTTGTAACATATTTATAATTTAGTTTCTATGTTGGAAATTTGGCAATAAAGCAATAATCCTTTTCATTAAAGATGGCAACACTGCATTAGATGTCATAGTTTTGTTTGTTATAAAATTGGACTGTGGTCCTATGTTGGGCTTAGTAAATGTTTTTGGGGAACTTAGCTCAGAGACATTTGGGAGCACCATCAACAACAGAGATTTGCAAATGAATGGATGTTCAGTATTGGAGGAAACATTGCCAGTGCTGCTAGAAATTGGCTCTCTCCTGAACATAAGAGCAGCTGCTATTTTTACATGAGAACTTAACCCTTGTGAAAAAATAACTAGTTATGTGAAGTGATAAAGCAGAAAAATATTAGAAATTTCATCCTCTGAATAGTCTTTTATTCATAATTTTGGAAAAATTGTACTTTTGAAATATCGGTTGATATTTTTAAAAATCTACCGATATATCGGTACATCCTGACCATTTACTAGCTCGGGCAACTAATCTATCAAGATCTTTTTGTAGTTTAAAGAATTTTCTATATTTGTAATGAGCAACTACTTTTGTATCATCTGTAAATTTATTTTATGACCTACTTCCTTCTCTAAATCACTTAAATATAAAATAAGGAGTAATGAACCTAAAACTGATCCCTGTGGTACCTCACTTTTCACATTGTGCCATTCAGATTCATGGCCATTTAGAATTATTCTGTTCTGTCTTCTAACCATTTTTCTACCTAATTTAAACAGATCTCAATATTCCATGAGCTTTTAATTTATATAGAAGTTTCTTACGTGAAACCTTGTCCAAATGCTTATTAAAATTCAAATAAATAACATCTGCATCATTCATTTCCATTATCTACCTAATCAGTTACAAACTCTAAAAGTCTAAGAAATTAGACAAACAAGACCTTCCTCATCTAAATCCATGTTGCGAACTTGAAATAAGATTAAAATTTTCCAAATGATCTTGAATATTATTATTCAAAATTCTTTCTATTATCTTTCCTACCAGAGATGTTAAACTAACAGGCCTATAATTTCCTACCTCCTTACTACCCTTTTTATAAATGGGTAGCAACTACATTTACTCTTTTCCATTCATCTGGTATCTCTGCATACATAATTAATAGACATAGCAAACAAAATAGTTAGTGCCTCAGATAAGCTTTCCTCCCCTTCTCTGAGACTTGCAGCATATATATTATCAGGTTCAGCTGCTTTATTACTTCAATGTATGAATCACTTGACTAACATCATCCTTCCTTACATGAATATGATCAATGATGCCTGAATTTACAAAATCTAAAGAATTAAAATCAAAGTTATTAAAATTTTCTTCAGTAAAAACAGAGCTAAAATAATCATTAAAAATACCAACAATATCGTGATCTTTTTCAAATATCCTATCATGATGTTCTGTTGGGCCAATCTTATCATGCTTTTTATTATTATATTTATGAAAACTAAAGAATTTCTTTGGATCTTTATTGCTATTTTCAGCAAGAATTATTTCACTATGCTTTTTGCTCTTCCTAATCAAACTAATTAGTTTACTTAACTGCCAAAAATTATCCAAGTCCAAAGTACTATCACTGCCTTAAATTCGCTAAATGCCCTTTTTTTTTTTTTTTAATCATTTTAGCTATTTTCCTAACAGTTCAGAAAAGAATACACCTACTATCTACTGCCCACTTGATGTTCTAGGCCTCTGTCTGATTCACTTTTCTTAAATTACTGTAACATTCATAGCCTTTTCTCAAATTTTCAATCTGTTGAACACCACCTCTCCTCCTCTAAACCTCTTCTTTTCCCCACTGAAACTTGGGTGTCTGGGATGACTGACAGCAACCCCTTTTCTGTACCCTTTTACTTTCTCTATACTCAGTTTCACTCCAAAGGTGGATGTTGCATACCCTCTGTATGCAATGACCTAACTTCTTCTTGTATTCCCAAACTCAAATCTTCCAAATTCTATACCCACTGGCTATGGCTTACATGCCAATCTCAAACTAAATACATCTGTGCTGTTTACCTTTCCCCCTAATTCTACTGACTATCCAAAATTCTTTGACTACCTCACTTCCAAAGTGGAATACATTCTATCCCGTTCTCCCTTTGCTGAAATCTCCATTTTAGGAGATTTCAATGTTCACCACCACCTTTGGCATTCCTCCCTGGTGAATTAGCTTACAACTTTTCTATCCTAAATGGCCTAGAGCAGATTGTACAGCACCTTACTGATATCCCTGATTGCCTTGGAGATAGGCCCAATATTCTAGATTTATTTTTCACCTCTCATCCTTCTTACTCTGTGAAACTTTTTTCTCCACTGGGTTACTCCACTCACAATGTTATATCTGTTTCCTGTCCTATTGCTCCAATTTGGCCTTTGGATCCTCCCAAGAGGAGGTGCCTTTGGCACTGCTGATTGGGAGGCCTAAGGAGGTACTTCTGTGATTTCCTATGGAATGATTACTGCTTCCATAGCTGGGGCTCTTCCGAGTGTACTGTGTGCATCACGAGGTGATTCTCTGAAAAAAACCTTGTTCTAACTTTTTGTTCTAATGCTATCCACAATAGAGAGGAGGCTTTCAGAAGGTTACTGTACTGTCACTATCCAACTCCTGACTTTCACTCACTTTATATTTCTGCCTGTAATTGTGCAAAATCTGTTCTTTAACTTGCCAAAAATGTGAAAATCTATCCACTTCTAATTCTTTTCACTCTTTCTGGCATCTAGCTAAGAACCTCTTCAAGAACTTTACTTCCTTTTTTTTCCCTCCTCTTTTCCCTCCTCTTTTCCATTCTGATGGCTCAGTTGTTGTTTCTTCTCCTGACAAAGCTGAACTCTTTGCTCAAACTTTTGCTTATAATTCAACCCTGGATGATTCCAGTGCCATTCCTCCATCTCCTTCCCCATCTGACTTTATTTTGTCTGAAATTAGAATCTCTTCTAAAGATACTTTTTCTGCCCTATCTGGGCTCAACTCTAGGAAGGCATACAGTTCTGATGGTGTTCCTCCTGTTGTTCTTAAGAACTGTGCTTCTGTGCTAACACCCTGCCATGGCAAACTCTTTTGTCTTTGGCTCTCATCTGGTACTTTTCCTTCCTGCTGGAAGCTTGCTTTCATTCAGCCTGTCCCAAAGAAGGGTGACCAATGTCAATCCTCCATCTATTGTCCAATTGTTTTGATTTGTTGCCTTTCCAAAGTTTTTGAATCTATCCTTAATAGGAAGTCTTAAACGCTTCTCACAATCTTCTTTCAGATCATCATTATGGGTTCCGCAAGGGATGCTCTACTGGTGATGTTGCGTATCTCTCAGACTCCTGGTCTTCCTCCTTTTGGGATTTTGGTGAAACTTTTGCTATTGCACTAGACATACCAAAAGCTTTTGATAGTCTGGCACAAATCTTTAATTTTGAAACTGCCCTCCTTCAGTTTCTATCCTATCTGTACCTTCACCTCTAATTTCCTTTGTGGTTGATCTGTAGCTGTGATTGTAGATGGCCACTGTTCTTCTAAAGCAGCGGTGTCCAATACGTTTGCCACTCGCCACATGTGGTGAATAGGCTATTGCGTTGTGGCGATATTATTATTTTTTTTTTTTTAATATTTATCTTTAATATTAATAATAAATAATTTGAAATGTCATTTGTAATGTTTTTAATCCTTTTTTATAATGTGGTGAATACGAAAAATAGAAAACCATAAGTGTGGCTAGCATGGAATTTCTATTGGACACTGCTGTTCTAATGCTATTAACTGGTGTTCCTCAGTGTTGTGCCCTGTCACCCACTCTTTTCCTTTTATTTATTAATGATCTTTTAATTCACACTTCCTGTCCTATTCACTCCTATGCCAATGATTCCACTCTTCACTTCTCCACCCATTTCCCAAAGTGTCCCTCACAGCAGTCACTTCATGATTTGCATCAGATGGCTGTTGGACACCTGACCTCTGATCTTTCTGCTATATCTGATTGTGACTTTCAATGCCTCAAAAACTCAGTTCCTCTATCTGTCTCTTTGTCACAATCTTCCACCCACCTATCTCCTCGCCTTCAACAACACACAACTCAATCCTTCATCTTCTCTTAACATTCTTGGTGTTTCCTTTTCTCATGATCTTTCCTGGATCACATATACTCTCTTTCTAAGAGGTTAGGTGTGCTGTACTACCTCCACAGTTTCTTCACCCCTACTCAGTTGCTGTCTCTATACATACAGGGGTCTCATTTGCTCCTGTATGGCGTATGCTTTTCATGTGTTGGGTGGCTCAACCCACACAGCTGTATTTCACTGGGTGGAATCAAAGGCTTTTCATCTCATCACTTCCCCATCTCTTACTAATTGTCACTATTATAATGGACATTGCTCTTCCAAATTCTCTAACTGCATGCCCTCCTCCTTTAAGGAGAGCATGCAGCACCAGACTTTCTATATTTTCTCATTCCTTTTCTGTTGAACTATTTAACACAAGAGTTAACTGGTATTTTCAATCTTTCCTCTACTCAACCAGTCAACTCTGAACAATGCTCAATCCATCTTTCCTCTTGTCTATGACCTTCCATCTTTCAAATGCAAAATGCCTAGACATCTTGAAAACCCCGGACCTTCGTTTTGGCTCTCTTCTTCTTCTTTGGGGGAGGGGCTTTTGTGGCATTTGCCCTTGGCCCCTCCTTCCTGCCTTAAAAAATTGTATATCCTCTAAAATTTCTTTGAATCTAGACCACATCTCAATTTAGCATTTTTATTGGCAAATTCATTATCCTGCTTTACTGAGCCTAACAACTCTCTAAATTTACTATAGTCACCATTTGAGAAGCAAGGGACTAGAGGGTCATTGTTGACTAGATTCCTATTTAATTCTATCTTAAAATGTATGATCAAATGGTCATTATTCCCTAATGACTCCTACTGCAAGTGCTCTATTAATTAAGCTCATGATCATCGGAAAGAACCAGATCTAAGATTACTTTATTCCTAGTTGGTTTGTCTCCAAATTGCATAAGAAAACAATCATTGTAGCAGTCAATGAAGAAGTTACCTTCACTATTATTTCCTTCAAAAATTCTCCAGTCTATGTGAGGTAGATTGAAATCTCCCATAATTAATGTTCTAGCACTAGTACAACCTTTATTTATTTCTTGAACCATACTGTTGTCAACTTCCTGTGTTTGGTTTGGAGGTCTGTAAAATGCACCTATCTGAATATACTCCTTGCTTGAAACACAAATATTCAACCCAAATTGATTCTACCATATTGTCTAATTTAATACTGTCATTCTGAACTGAAGTGAAATCATTCTTAATGTATTCAGAGCAACTCCCCCCCCCCCCTGCCTATCCTTCTCTGATAAATATACATTGTATAACTATTTAACTCATACTCTGCTCTAGCGTCATTGAATGCTGCTTCACTAATGGAGACTACTGTATATCCAGATTTTCACTAATCATATAACTAAATTAATTTTTCTTATTCCTAAGACTCCCTGCATTTGTATAAAAACACTTCAACTCCTCAGTTTTAACTGGTTCCCTACCTTTGGCTGGATAGCTGATATGCCTAGTCTTGACATAATCTGTATTTAAGACTCTAACCATATTTGCTTTACCTATACCCTGATGCTCTATGCCCTCTGTTGATCTAAGGGTATTTTTCAAAACCCCAAAGAACGCTCATTTTCCTCTATAAAGCAGTTCCCTTTCTACAAAGATGCAATCCATCCTTACTATAAAGCTCCCTTCATTCATAAAAATTATCCCATAAATTTATGAACTGAATCACTTCACTACATAGCATCCTAACTTTATCATTTAAGGCTAAAATTCTACTTGTAAACTCCATGCTTACCCCAACTCTTGGTAAAATGCCCACTACATAACACTTGCTCTCCCTATTTTTTAAAGTTTCTATCAATTCTCTGTACTTCTCTTTACCTACTACTAAATTTCTGTTCACCTTAAATCTATCATCTTTATCCTTGCTTGTTAAATCATTTATACCTACCTGAATTATATTACCTCAGTTTTCAGGGAACTTCTTCACTACCTCATTGACTTTAGAAATATTACCTCCTGGAATACATATTCTTCTACAGGTTTTCCTTCCCTTATTGCAAAATTCATTACATTACATTTCATTTGGAAAATATGAAGTCACTGGGACCTATCGAGGTTATCCAAGTCATGAGCTTAATAATAATAAAATCTTGCAAAACATCAATCTTAAGTCAGCTAACTAATGTACATTACATTGTCCTGATTCCTAATGGTAGTCTCCAACCATGGTAAATAAACACTACTGTTTCATCCAAATTCCCTAGTATCTGAAACCTCTTGCTAGTTGCTACAACATTACTATTCTTTCTAATCTTATTTCTTGACTAACCTTTTACTTTGTGCCATTCATCAGGCCTGCCTAACTTTACTTTGACCTGCAGGCTTAACTTACTTGGGCCTGTATCCCTGTCTCTGACACTAGGGCTAAGCTTAGGCTTAATATCACTACATCTTACATTAGTATTTCATGTATCAGGCTCAGTTTCTGGCCTAATTGTCCCATTAATCTCACTAGCTACATTATCAATCATAGGGCCAACTAACTTAGGCCCGCTGGACTCTGAGCTAGCAGCTTTCTTAAATCTTGCCTTGAGATGTCCCTAAGCTCATCTACACTTATTGCAAAACCACAAAATATTTGGTGACTTCATACCCTTATACATTTGTTCTGTAATTTTGATGCAGGCTGAGTGAATACCAGTCATTACAACTCTCACATGCTACAGCCTTATCCCCTTCCCTAACTTCCTTCTTACAAACCTTACTATTCTTTAATTTGGTTAAAAGCTGTGTGGTCTAAGTTGGACTATCCCCTGGATGGAATGAGCTAATGGGGGCTTAGGCTAACCAACCAAAATGTTGGGCTTGCACTGAATGAATCCTTAGATCTCTCTAAATACTAAGTTAAATTAAGCTTAAAGCTTAGAAATAGAGCTATTTGTACTTTAATAATCACAATTAAGTAAAAATTGAGAGAATTAATATTATTATTCTTTAACGATTTGTTAAAAAACCTTGGCGCACAACAGAGAGGGTGTTGCCACTTCCAACTTCCAACAAATCATTGGTAGGAAAGATACTCAAAAGAATTCTAAAGAATAATATTCAAGATCACTTGGAAAATTTTAATCTTATTTCAAGTTCCCAACATACGGTAGATTTAGATCAGGAAGGTCTTGTTTGTCTAATCTCTTAGTTAGATGTTTTAGAGTTTAACTGATCAGGTAGATAATGAAAATGATGTAGATGTTATTTATTTGGATTTTAGTAAAGCATTTGACAAGGTTCCACATAGGAGACTGCTATATAAATTAAAAGCTCATGGAATATTGGGGGTCATTTATAAATTGGGTAGAAAAATGGTTAGAAGACAGAAAACAGAGTACCATAATTCTAAATGGTCATGAATATCTGGTTGGCAGAAAGTGAAAAATGGGATACCAGAGGGATCAGTGTTAGGTTTATTATTATTTATTTTATATCTGAATGATTTAGAGAAGGGAGTAGGTAATAAATCTTTTAAATTTGCAGATGATACAAAAGTAGTTGCTCCAGTTACAAATATAGAAAATTCTTTTAAACTACAAAAAGATCTTGATAGATTAGTTGCTTGGGCTAGTAAATGGCAGATCAAATTTAATGTTCAAAAATGCAAAGTCAGTAAAAGGCAGATAAAATTTAATGTTCAAAAATGCAAAGTCATCCATTTTGGTAGAAATAATGAGAACTTTAGTTATGAGATGCGAGGAAACCAGTTAGAGGATGTTAGATAAGAAAAAGATCTTGGCGTTATAGTTAGGTAGTAGTGATCTAAAATTTTCTAAGGAGTGCTTAGCAGTTGAAAATAGGGCAAATAAAATGTTGGGTAATATTAAGAGAAATGTTAGTTACAAGAGTAAGGAAGTTATCCGTAACTTGTAGTTGTATACTCATAATTCTTATGTTAGTTCTCACAGAATACTAGTACTGCATTCAAACCTGGTCCTCTCACCATAGACATGGTATTGATATGCTTGAAGGTGTACAATGTAGGGCAACCAAACTTATCCCTAGTTTAAGCCCAGACAATTGATCCATGAAGAATTTTTTTGCCATTTATAAGAATTATGTTTGTGACTGGCAGATATTTTTTGGTCATTTTCAAATTTAGATATTTTACTCGTTCACTCCCTTCCTCACTACACAGCTTTGGTAAATTAAAATTTTCACGTTTCATAGTTGGCCTTTACTGATGAGGCTTATATGTCAGGTCACTCGGGTGTATTTGGTAAAGTACAAGTTTAATTACTTCTTTCATGTACAAAACTACAGATCACTACTTTTTTTAATCACATGAAGTTTGGGTATGGTACCATACCCTCCTTCAGGCCACTTTATAATATAGGCAGACCTCTTGAAGCTACAGGATCTTGTAAGAAATCTGCACATACTCAGGCATATATATATATATATATATATATATTATATATTATTAAATTGGGTCATAGTTCCCATAGATAGCTTAAAAGTTAGGCCTATCCAAATAAGTAGGTCATAGTTTAATACATATGTATTAAGATTAGAAAATGTTTTTCATAATAAAACCCTCAGGATTTTTTTAATCTTATCACAGTGTCTTGGCTAAGATTTGTTTATTTGACTAAAGTTGAAAGCTATTTCCTTTGCTGATATGACTAATTACTGTTTTACGTAATTGGAAAGAATGTTAAAACTTTTGGTCAGAATTTTGTTTTGGAGCTATGGGTTAGGAATTATGCTCGGTTCTTGACTTTGTAAAATTTTGGGAAGTCAATAAAGTCATAATATTGTCACAGAAGCATTATTTACAGTTAGGTCAGTCATAATTTAAGTCTCTTCTTTCCTTGTTTTATAGTTTATAATAGATTTAGATGTACAGTAACTAGTGAGCATTATTTGTATGAACTAGTTTAGTTAAAATTCATACTATAGCGTATAGCCTTCCAAAAACTTGAAAAATCGTATTCCTCTTTGGTCTAGTTGCATCATTGCAAGCTATAGATAATGAGCTGATAGGCCCAACAAATACTATACCTAGAATCCCCCCCCTTATATGGTATGTGTTGGTAGGGAAGGTATTGTTGCCATAACAAAAAAAGCATAAATGTAGGGGAACATGTTTTTGTAGTTTTCTCTACATTAACAAAAAAAAAAGGTTCTTAAAGGAATTTTTTTTTTACAACTAACTAGGCCTGTGAATCAGTGCTTGAGTTTATCTCAAAACAAGGAGGAGCTAGGTCTATTGAGGTTAGGTAGTAAATATTGCAGCTATTTAAAGATATATCAGAATACTCAGATTTGTATTTGCTAACATCATGAAGGCAACTTACCGTACCTATAAGTATCATAACCTTGGTCAAGTGATTATAGAGTTAAAATTGTCAGTAGGCTACTATTCATGTAGCCTACCTCCAGATTAACGTAAGCTGAGCCTATACCTATTTAAATGACAGCACCCGTAGCTCATCGGGTAATACCGTTTCCTTAAAAGTGAAGTGAAGAATCTAAGGTCGGGGGTTTGACTCCCGATAGTACTGGTTAATAATAATTTAGTAGTTAGCGCAATAAGTTGTTTGTCTAGCATGAGCTCTGTGCCAGTTTTTGGCTCCCCAATGAATATTATTAGCCTCTATTTTATAACTTAACTTCAAAAGCTCTAAAACTAGTTTATTATTAGTTTGCACAGCAGTTTCTAAAGTTTATAATATGAAGTATAAAAATGTAGTGAGTCATAGTGTTTAAAGCCTAGTATCTAACACCTGGTATAACACTTTACTGTAATTAAACACGAGTGTTTTGGCTCAACCCTGGTTAGGAATGTACATTTCTAGTATGTATCGATCTTTTTTATATTAAGCCTTAGGAGCCTATCGGCTATCGCATTGAACTTACCTGGAACCTATATTTGTATTGACCACATCTTGTTTACCACACTTCTATTGTTACCAAAGAATTTATTTTACAGTTATCATACCGTATTTATCTTAAACTACATAAATACGGTGTACATAGTTTGAACCAACTCTCGTAATTAAAGATGTAGGCTAATTTCCATATTTGTAAGACACTACCCGTAACAGTTCTAAATTAACATACAAAAAGAAATTGAGTACAGGCTGTCCAGCTAAGATTATGGTCCTCCCAATTGATGATAAACAGGGCGTAGATACATCGTAGGCAAAGTTTTTAAAGACAGTATCAGTATCATATATTTACAATGGAAATCAAACCTGTTGATTTTTTTGTAATATAGGCCTACCTGTACTACTTTAATTTTCTTTATGCTGTAATACTGGTAGTAGTTATGGTAGGCCTGTTGCCTATTGCAACTAGCAAATATTACGCGTACGTTTCGAGTATGGGTAGAACGATTCCACTTTGTTTTGCGTTGTGAAGGGGGAGAAAATTAACGTGCAAGAATTTTCCTGTTTAAGGATTCTCTCTCGAGTTCCCACCCAATGGCTCACATCAACGTCCTTCCCTTTTCTCCATTTGAATGGCCAAATGCCCACGGTTTAATACTGCTCTGCTTTCACCGTTGATTCTACCTTCTCCATTTTTTTTTTCTTCTCGTAAGCCTGTTAATTAAGGCTCCTGCATTAAGGTTTTCTAATTTGAAGAACTTTTTTTTTAATATTACTCTAGCAGATCTTTGAGGTAGGTCTAAATTACAGATTATATCCACGATTGGCGTAAGTCATTTCATGAAAATGACAAGTAATTGAAAAGTTAGTGAAGATATGGAAATTTCAAATGAGGCGACATTTGCCATTTATTACGTCTATACGGAAACACACATATATATATATAATAATGTTTGTTTGTTTGTTAGTTTGAAGTTAGGGGGTGTTGAGGGAAGGGGAACTGGATGTTGAACAGTGGGGTTTCGCGAAAGAACAGATGACACTGGGGTGCCTTCAATCGAAAAAAGGTTGGAACCACTGGGCCTAAACTCTTCCTCGCAGTACATACTAGGAGGGCTTGTACCCTTGCGATCGGATCGATTGTCGCATCAAGAGAACTTTAACCTTAAATAGGGACCAAACTTAACCAACCTATTTTTATTCGATAGCTCACCCCCTCAAACCCCCTGCCAGTCTGTTGTAAATAGTTAAATCAGGAGAGAATACCCACTATCTAGCATTTCAGTTGTGTAATAGATAAAGGCACGAGTTAAGATGGAGTTGTTTACGCCCGGACGCGCGAAAATAAACAAAAAATTTAAATGCTGTCCTCTGCCACTTTATCCATAGCATACGAGGTATGCTCCATTTTTTATGCATACCTTGCCGCTTCTAGTGTAAACCAGCCCTCAAAAACCTAAACTTATATAAAGTCTTGCAACACATTTAAAAAAAAACCAGCGTAGTTGAACCTTTACTTGGAAACTGGTCTGCCCAGCAAGTAGGCTAAGGTCATCTTGGTTCCTTCGACTCAGAGACGGCAATTAAGATCTGAGGTTACCCTTTTGCCGTCGTGAAGGCCAATTCTCTCTCTCTCTCTCGCGCGCGCGGACTAATCCTTAATTTGGCACATACCTGACGTAGTTTTCGTGAAGTTTCCAGAACAATTGATGCATTAACAATGTTGATGCCTTTTCCTTGTCACGCCCTTTAATTTCACTACTCTTTGGCTATGCTTCGAGGTTTTATTTATTCCTTTCATCTTAAGTTATGTTATAGTCTTCAACTTCGTTTAAATGGGCATAAAACTGGTGGTATCTCTTTGGTGATAAGCTTGGACACCACTTGGTTCTTTATTTTCATTGATAAAAGGTAAGGCAAGTTGCGATAAGATAGGCATGTTTAATTTTACATAATGTGCTTTTATAAGGTTCTGTAGGCCGGTTTATTGGGGAAAAAGGTAACTTACCTACCTTTCCATTCGACAATTTAGCCTATTCACTTTATTAGTAAAGGAAGCTGTGCATGCCTACTATATTTCATGGTTTGATTGACCTAGTTAAGTATTCCATGCTAACTTGAAAGTAGGCTTAACATAGGTTCGGTCCTAGTTGTGATAGGTGGGCCTCACCGTAGTTTACGAAAGTTATTTTATAAGTTAAAAATGGCGGTCCCCCTCCCATATTTAATCTGATTTCCCCCCCCCCCTACGAAATCGTTACTCTTTCATGGGGTTCGCCTCCCCCACCTCACTTTCTTCAGGGATTTCCGTGCCTTCCTGTATGTCTGCTAAACGATGAGTCATTTTAATTTGCGCGTGAACTTACCTTCGCCGGATTTTCGGAGTGTTGGAGGGGAGAGGTCAATTTGGCCCTAATGCTGAGGATGACTAAAAAAGGCACATGCGATGCAATCGAAACCATTGAGTAAAAGATGAAAAATATTGTCACATTCGTCACTTTCATTGTAAGAGAAGTCTACTTGTAGTGCTTTGATGTTGCCGACCATATTTACTACTGTTACTTTTTTTCTTATTAGGGCCTTTGTACATTATGAAGAATTGAATTAGTTTAGGCCTACCCCTAATCGCATTTAAAGCAGGGTTGGCAAAACCCTGGGTTTTATTGAAAAAACTAACCCACCTGGGTTTTCCGAGCTTTTTCATATTTTCAGTGGCCAAAATAGTATAAGAATAGAGCTAAGTAACTGAGAGCTTATTACAAAAATAAGTTTACCACGAGTTGTATTTTCATTGGGCAGTTGGGTATATGTTTTGTTTGAAAATAAAATGCTCAAATAATTGTTTGTAATATCTCAGTCAAGTTGTGTGAATGTGGTCTTTTATTGATCCATAATTCATATTTCAGTGTATTTCAATAATGAGTACTGTGCAAGAATTAATCTATTACATTATTTTATTAGTGACTCGTTGATATATTTTGAAAAAACCTAAAAACATCCAGTTGCTTTTCTTCTTCTGTAAAACTCACTGGAGACAAGCTGGGTTGGGTTCAATCGGGCCAACTCTGATTTAAAACTATTCTTTACGGCAACATTAGGGGCCTAACTTTATTATAGTTACAGTGACGTGAAAGTACTGTTGACTTTTATACATCTGTGAACTGTAGTTTCGCTAACGTGTCAAGCGATATCTGGGTATGATCACGTGAATTAGAAAATATATATTAAGTGGGTCTACTACTGAGCCTGTAGACATAGCAGTAGGCCTTAATATTTAAAATATTCGTTTCAGTCTACCTGTAAGTTTATTCCGCATCATCAAACTGTACAAAACCGAATTAATGTGATTGAAACTTTTAGACTAGATTATTACCATAATTTTTTCATAAACATTCTCAACCGAGTATAAAAAGGGTTCAAAACAGTATATATATAAAAAAAAAAAAAGCTTAACTGTAACAAGGTATGTGCTTTTGTTTGCCGTTTTGAGCCACGTTCTTGAAATTTTTTTCCCCTTCACAATTAAGGTTCATTGAGAATAATTTATTGTATTTCGCTTCGCCGCATCCTTTTGTAATTGAATTAAAGTTTGGTAGAAGATATTATTAAAGATTTTATCTTGATTAGAGAAGTCCTGCTTAATTGCAATATCCATCCTATCCATCCATTGCTGGAGCGGGCGATAAATATGACTCCGTGTCTAATTAAATCATTCGCATCCATTCAAATTTTTAAAGTACTGTACAATGTGTACGTACCATCTTTTCATAAGCGCTCTCTAAAGCAATTCTTGCTTGCTGCTTTTTCGGAAGTCGTTGTTTATCATCAGCAAACATGTAGTTGTATAGGGACTGTATGTATACTAATAGATAGGTTCTGCGATGTAAATAGCAAATAATGTTCAGTTAGAAACATTTAGGACAGCGGGAAAAAGTATTATATCATAACTTATATTCCTGTTTTTGCTTTGTATTGCTTTATCGCTCCTCGCGTCTTCATTATCGGGAATTGTGCCTCGGGATATTGGCTTTCATACCATAATATCAGTGATTTAAATTTCCTGCGGATTAAACAAAGTAGGACTAACTTCCCTACCCCCCGTTATTCCTCACTAAGCCTGAAGGTACTTGGCACTCTCCTCGGAAATCCACGCGTAGGCTATACTTTGTAATTTAAATGTTTGATATATTGGCCGAATGAGGAATTTATACATTTTTTCCTAAGAGCATTTAGATGCCTTAGTGAATGGCAGGGATTGAGCCTTATTTTGTTATCGGTTGGCTCGGGGGCATCTTAGGATGCGTTCTCCGATTAGGAATGCTACGTCGAGACTGCTGTCGCATTCGCAGGGCAGAAAGAAAGTAGGATGAATTATGGGTAGTCTGGGCCACACGGTACGGTGCTCCCATAGGAATAAATCGTTAAGGTATGCTTTGCTTTCTCGATTATTCTTTCGTTTTTATACTTTATTCTTAAGAATTTTTAGGACCGTTTAAAGTAAAATCTTTAATCCTTGTAGAGAAATATCCATGAGTGTGCGCTAAAAAGACCGAATTCGGGACCTCATAAATCTTCAGTAATTTAAATAGGCCCGCTTAAGTATTTCAAATGGCTTTAGTGTAACGCTACTTTTCCATAATCTTTCCATTCTCTAAGGTGACACATTAAATTACTCACCATTCTTTTAGGTGACACTAAATCATTCCAAAGGGTGTTTTTGGTCACTCAGGTAATCAGTGGTCCTATTCATACGAAAACATCTCGGGAGATTACTCGTTTGTTCGCGATGAGAGTTTGACCTCCATTGGAACTAGCAGCTAGCTAACATTTGTAACTACTGTGAAAGTTATTTTGAATCAAAAGACAAATTTCGGTTGGTTGCGTGTAGCTATTTTATAGGCTTGAAAAGATTCGTAGAGGAAAGGAGATAATCCCCCCGCCCCCCACTTCTGGGGACGGTCATATACATTTTTTCGTTCATTTCGTTCGTTCATTAAATTTTCACGGATGTAGGCCCCTATTTCAACCCAGGTGGCACCGACTTATCGGAATTTCTTTGAGCACGGATGGAGGCGGCCTACTCGTCTCCAGCGTGAAGATAAAAGGCACTTTTCTTTTTTCTTCCTTATGATGGGGGAAGGGGGATGAAAGTGAACAAAAGAAAATTATAATTCTGTTGCTATGCATTGTTCAAATCACTTGCAACGTGCGTCATTCTTCAAAAATTTGAATACTTTTTGACCCTCTTATCATTCTTATCTTATCCAAAGGGCCAGATGGCACACACTCGGTGCCACAAACCAATAAATCCCTTCGTACATGGTCTAAGCATCTAATGATGCGTTTTATATAGGCTGTAGGCCTACAGGCATATATAACCTTGGTTTTGCTTCCGTCCGAATTGTTCATTGTGACGAAGGTCAAGCTTGTCACTCCACCTTAGACCTACAGTTTAATGTGGAATCCAAACCACGCCCACCCGCACCCCAGCGTCTTAACCACTAGGCTACCCAGGGTACGGTACCCATTTATCTACAACCAATTTCTTTGTTGTATGGAAGGATGAACAGCTGGGTTTTGCTGCGCGCTTCCTGCCGTTACCGGGTCTCGATCCCGGGGCCGATGGATTCGTAGTCAATGATACCACTACACCACCGAGGCGCATATATATATATATATATATATGAGAGCAAGCTGTTAGCCTATCCGCAATCTATTTAAGTGGTTATATGATATAGGCCTATGTTTGAAGAGTTTAAGGCGTAATGAAAATTTGGTACCGTATTGGCTAGCCAGTGCAGAGAAAATAATAAATTATAATAATTTGGGTAAAAGTTTAATAAGTTTTCCCTAATTTTAAAATGGGTTTAATTTAATTTTAGTAGTAGTTAATAAACTTACTAGTCACGAATTTAGTGTCGGGTAGTTTCGCAATTCCCTTGGATAAATGAAATAATGCTTTAGGACTTTATAATCGTCAAATGAATAAAATGATAGTCGAAATGTAGGCCACTGAGATAAAGAGGGAAAAGAAGTAGGCTCTCACTAAAATTAAAGTCGAACGAACGAGACAAAACGGATATAAAGAAATCATTAAAAATCAAACTTCCGCAGACACATCTCTCAAAATAACTTTCTTTTCCTATTTTTGAGAGCATCTTTTGGCACTGCGCCTTACGTTGATTAGGTACTATCAAGAAATGTGCCTGATAGACACCCTTAACGGGAAATGCTTTAAAAGTTAATAACCCCACTCCCTGAATTTCATTATGTAGGAGCATCCATAGTTGTCAGTGAGGACTGAGGATACCATTTTCACTCGAAAGAAGTTTGCCAACGTCTGTACTAAAATATTAACGTAATGTTCATAGTTGTTCCTTGTAACAAGCGTTATTCGTATTACTGATTACAGATTAAACAAAGTTTGGCTAAAAATCACACTATATACTGTACTGTACTGTGCAAAAATTTGAAAAGTAATGGTTTGAACCGGATTTTTTTTTTTTAAAGCGAGGATACAAGTTAGTTTTATTCAAACTATTTGCTGGCTTTAGTATGTAATATGAATATTACATTTCTGCTAAGGTTTATATATATATATATATATATATATATATATATAATATATATATATATATATATATATATATATATAATATATCTCCTGCAACAAAATGTGTCGGTTGATAAATAAACTCATTGCTCCATGTAGCTTATAATTTTGGAGGGAGGTGGGGAGAGACCCCTTTAGCCCCGTCTCTACTTCATCGGAATACAAAAGAGAAATTATAATAGAGTTTTTGACTCTTTACAGCAAATAATTGCTATGCTCTTTGGGGCTGAATAAAACCTTTTGGGGACATTTTAAAGTAGCCTACCCGTTGAACTACTAAGCCCGTTTGAGTTTTTTCTTATTAACTTAGCGCATAAGACTGACTTAATAGTGCACTTTTTAAGTTAGCCGCGACAGTTCAGTTGTTGATAATAGCTTAATTTGTATTTACAGGAATGCAACTTTCACATGTTTTTTAGATTAATGATAAGTATACGTTTAGAATACTGACTACCATTCCAGTTACTGGGGGTTAAAGGCCTTCCATTTTTGATTTAAACTTTCCAAAAATTTAATGACTTTGCGCGTTATAATGATAGTAAATGTCAAAGTTGGGGCATGGGTGCTTAGATCTTTTTGTCACTCGGTTGAGTTAGTGACGAAAACTCAAAGTTCGTTTTGAGAATTAGGGCTTAAGTCCTTATAAATAGGACAACATTCATTTTAATATCGTAATTGGGTAAGTGTTAATGAAGCCCAATTCACGCTGGGGATCAACCTGGTATCAGTGGGCAGGCTAGGATTGTACGCATAGAATTTCTTTTGGAGAATGGTAGCAGACATAAGTTAGATAGCCTATACAGTTTACCTTCCATAATCCTGTTACGTTGGGCCTGAATAGGGATTAATGTAAGCTTTTACTCGTTTTTAAATACGATGTAGGTGAATAGATTCGTTTCTAAAATATTAATTTATTCAATAATAATAATAATTCGAGCAGAATCCTATAAATAAATTGGTTAAATTATTGCGCGCTTTAGACTTCCGATTTGAAAATTTAGTTCGTTTTATTTTATGTATAGTTTAAGTTGTCCACATAAATGTGTACGAAATAGCTTTATGAAAACTAATTCTCAAGTATTAGTACGGGTCTGACTAATACCATCATTTGTGTCTAGTTAGTCAAAGTTTCAAGAAAGTATTCTTCGAATAACGGGTTACCCGCCTATCTCACTGGTCGTGAATTTTAATCTAATAATTTATTATTTTTTTTTTTGTAGTGCGGCAGGTTTAAGAAGCTAACTTTTCGTCGACGTAGGTTGACAGAGGTGTTACCGACCTCTGGAACGTATGTCTGGAACTTAACCTCCAGAATACCTCCTCGGTAAATATGTCTGCTGAAGGTCGTTTGTCAGTTGACTCGTAAAAGAAGAAAAAAAAAAAAAAAAAAAATCAGTCTTTTGCCACTTCAGGCTACGTGGTGGTTTTTTTTATTTAATAAATTATGATACACAGTTCGATTTTTTTCTTTTCGATAATTCTGTCAATCTCGTAAGCTACAATACCTTCAGTTGTGACTGGTTTGCGATTTAAAGTTACCGAGTTTTTTGTAAGACAGACGCTTTTTTATTTATGACCCAATTAATAGTAACGTGTTTAAAAAAATAAGTTGCTAATTCATGTAATTACTGCAAAGTTCTTTCAGTTTTCTATTTTCTTTACTAGGCCTACATGGTACTGTAATCGACGTAGGCTTACTACAGACGCGCATTTATTCTTTGCCATTTGAACTAGTTTACAAATCAATTCTTTTTTTATACATAACTTTGGGATATATATATAATATGCGCCGTTATTTTTAATCACTAGCAGGCCTACCCATATATCTTAAGTAAATTATTTTTGTTACTGATTGAAGATTGAGGATACGAGCATTGTGCACGCCATTATTATTTGAAATACAGTAATACCCTTATTTGAAGTTGTAAAAAGCAGTTCCGATACAACTAATTTTTATGTCTTGAGACATTTAGCATTTCCTGTCAGGATCGGATGCATGATATCAAGTAAACATGTACTATTGTGTATTTTACCTCATTGACTTTATTTCATAATCATATATATATAAAACAATTGTCCCGAGAAACTTGTTTTATATATATATATGTATATAATATGAAGATAACCTTTTTTAGGATGTAAGTGTGATAGATTAAGAGAGAATGCATAATTCTGTCTATATAAAGTAATATCTGTAAAATGAGGCTGTCTGAGAAGGGTTTTAGTCTCTGCGCGTTTTTACCTGGCATGACTCAGAGGATAAACCATTCGAAATATGTTTAGAACGAATAATAGGCCTTGTTTTTTTTCTTTCTTGTTAGTTTTGTATTGTTTCTATGGCATTGGCTTAGTTTTAAGTTATTTTTTAGGGCTAACAAAGACTAGACTTCGGCTTTTATGCCCTCCCTAGTACACCTGTTAGGGTAAACTGATCGTTGTTATACTGGTACAAAACGTACAGTTACGGGGTTAGGTCCTATATGGCCACGAGGTTGGTGGAAAGTCGTCGTTGTTAGGCGAATAATAATAATACGATAGGTTTTGGGTTATTTTAGTTAATTGTACGCTTTATCCGTATCGTAATAGGTCAACCAGTTACTGGCCAGTTTTAGGCTTTTCGTTGATATGAAACAGTTGGTCGAATGAATTGGTTTTGGCATCGTTTAAAATGGGGAATTGCTTGTCGTGGAGACCCCTTTCTTCACTGAAATTGCGAATATTCTCCCAGAGCTAACCGTCTTCGCTCGTAGGAACATTACGTCATCTTTTTTGCGTGTACAGTCACAGCGTACAATGTCTATGTGTACGGGTATTCCGACATCGTGTATGTATACGTTAGAATGTATACATGCATGGTGACAGTTGGAGAAACAGTAGGGAGGTGGGGCTGGAGTGAAATATGAATCATAAGTTTTATATTAACTTTAAGCGGATTCATTACGATATTGCTTTGGTGAAACTTCAGAATCATTTGGATGATGATGGTGTGACTGAAGAGTGGGGCCCACCCTTTTGATTATACTCGATTCGCACTTCTTGATGAAGCCAAGTAGGCCTAAAATAGGCTGCACAGTTTGGAGGTCTTACATTATTTTTAAATGGTTTCGGCTAAAAAAGATTTTTCAATCGGTTAATAATCATAAATTACTTTTATTTTTTATATTTTATTAGTCCCTAAAAAGAATAGAATATCCGAAGTGAAACAATACACTAATTTTTAATTGTATCGAGTAACCTTCTATCTTCATCCGTTGCAGTGTAGCGACAGAGGAATTTGATAACCTTAACCGGAGATTAGAGTGGATGGTAACTTTAAATCTAAACTTAATAGGTGTCGTCCTATGCATATGCATTTATTATCGGTCTCGGAAGGGCTGTTATTAAACCCTGTAGGTCTGTCTAAGTGGCTTAAATTATCGCTGATAACCTATCCCTGACTAAAAGAACATTGGTTACGAAAATTAGAAACTTAAAGGATGTTTTTAATAGTTTCAAAACTAGTTAAGACATTTATGAACTCTTAGTGTTTACTGAAAAAATAGGCCAATTAGGGCTATTTGATCGTAGCTTAATAGACCACCATGTACCACTTACTGCGTCTAAGGTAGGCCTATACGATGTAAGTGGATGGTAGTCTGAACAATTTTCGCTGGGTGTTTTTTTGCCACGTTGCTTCATCGTTTGGCGCGTAAATTCAAACACTCCAAATTTATTAATTCGTCATCCCCACTCCCCCTGCACACTGTTCTTTCACCCCCAGCCTCCCAATATTAGTCACAGTTGCTCTCCCCTACCCCTCTCTCTGTCCCTCATTACTCCCTGCCCCACCTTTTGTACTCAGCTGTTAGCGCCTCCCGCAGGTCCCTCGGTGTTCAAGCGAGTAATTACATTTAGTAAGGGGACATGCATCCGTATTATTATTATGTACGAGACGTGTTGCTTACACAAGGCCTAAATTGTATTTGTTGTCACATTGAATTTGAAAAAGAGTTCGAGGGTCTTGGCTTAATTCTGCTTTTGTTGATATGATTGGTATCTGAAAGAGACTCAGAAAAACGCGTATGAAAGTAAATTACGGTAGGCCTACATGCAACATCTAGATTTAACCAGTTAGGTGTAGGCGTAAGAGTACACTTTCCTCAATTCATTCAAATTAATGATAATCTGTAGTCTACTGTCTATTTTCAAGATTCGTAAAACAAGTAGGAAAGTGGTAAGGTGTTTGAGGCGATATGTTCAGATCACGAATATTTGCGGGTCTTTCATTGAATCTGGTCTTCGATGTGCTGTATGTTGTGAAAGAAGAAAGTGGTCATACAAACTATTAAATATTCTTTTGGCATTGCTGTTTTACTCCCAAAGCATCCCTAATTTTCAGGATTGCCGCTGTTCTGTTTATTTATATATATATATATATATATATATATATATATATATATATTAATATATATATATATATAACTCAGGGGACCATTCTGAGTTCATTCCCATATATATATCTGTGTGTGTGTTTTTCTGCTTGCACTTAAATCAAAGAAGGGTAAGTGACATATCAACTGTACTTTACAGTGATAAAGTGAATGTACACTGAGAAATTATACCGATTCAGTGAGATGAACTGAAAGGGTTTTGGTTGAAGAGAAAAACGAGTATGGTTCACGTTTCCACTGACTGAAAATAATCGTTGCCCATAACACAAATTAACTAGATACTGTACTGTAGTCCCAGGGGTACCCGGCCCCCATGCCGCTGCGAGATTATATATATATATATATGTGTGTGTGTGTACACTTGGCATTGGTGCTGCGAGCTACTCGTATCCGGAATGACTGCGCCCTTTGTGAAAAACTGATTCGACCCTGTACTCGTAATACCGTAGTGGACTCATTGAGGGTTGAACATATTTTTCCTCGAAATTGGTAGTATTTCACGGCATTTCTGGGAATGATTCCAAAACTGGATCTTCTTCTCACTCTCTACTAGCTGTCATGATGATGGTGGTGGTGATTCGCTCGTTGTGCACGCCCTTCCCAGAGCGAGGAAATGCTTCCCCTCCTTGTTTTGCTTTCTAAAGAGATTCCATTTAATCCGATACGAATTTGTTTGGGATGACATCATCATAGCCATGTAATTACGAGGTCCTAATTAATTAATTCTTTATTTGTTTTCTTAGTTGTTGATGCCGAATCTAAGTTACTGAGGTATTATTTTCAATAAAAAAATGCTATTTACCCAAGTGGGAAATCCATGGATGAGAATGAGAATGGAACGAAATGGAAATATAAATCCATTTGAGAATATTGCTTCCTTTGAGATTCTCACTCGCCGATTTCTCGTTCATGGGCTCCGAATGAAATGCCAAATCTTGTCGACACAGGACTCTTTTTTATATATATTTTTTTTAGGTCTGTCTGGTCATGAGTGAAATTACAAAATAGTTCTTAGTTTATATTATGCCTATTGTGGTACAGACTCCATTAAGAAATAGGCCTTGTATTGAAAATACTTTAATTTCATTGGGGTCACAATTCTCAACTAGTATTTCCGAGCATACAAGTTGTTCGTCATTTTTGCCTGCGGCCCTGCGGGCCAGTTTAGGCCTATATCCTACTCCGCCACGGCGGCGTCACCGAGGTATTTGGTAATTGAGAAAGCGTGGTTAGATTATTTCCTTTGCGTGCGATTATTTCCCTGATATAATCTATCTTTGGTTTTGCTTCCGCCCGAATTATTCATTCTGACGAAGGTCAAGCTTGTCACTCCACCTTAGACCTAAAGTTTAACGTGGAATTCGAACCACACCCCACCAGCAGCAGCAGCCCAACGTCTTAACCACAAGGCTACCCAGGGTACCCATTTATCTACCAACCATTTTTTTGTGTGAAACTGTCTCTCGATCCCGGGGCCGATGGATTCGTAGTCAGCGACGCTAACCACAACACCACCGAGGCGCATATATATGTATATATACACATTTTAACTGCAAACAACACAGTATAATTAATGTAAAGAACGACGCTTGTGTAGAAGAGCGTTCCGCACAAGATGAGGAGGGAGAACGAGCAAATGAAAAATGAGATACTTCCCAGGAATCGAACCCCGGATCATCCAATTGCCGGTCAGATATGCTAACCACTGCACCAAGGACCCTGATTAGTCAGTACCCGTAATCCTCCTACATACGAGCGGAATCAAATGCCCGTACATATATACATTTTAACTGCAAACAACACACAGTATAATTAATGTAAAGAACGACGCTCGTTCTCCCTCCTCATCTTGTGCGGAACACTCTTCTACACAAGCGTCGTTCTTTACATTAATTATACTGTGTTTTGTTTGCAGTTAAAATGTATATATGTACACACATACATACATACATACACACACACACACATGGGACAAGGGGCCATGAAAACGAGGATAGAAAATATCCTTAGAATACGAGATCCAAAGCTTTTCTCAATGTCCTACCAAAAGAAGTGAGGAATCTCCAGCACACCGACTTGAATAACTTCAAGAACCAGCTGGACAAATTCCTGTGCAAAGTACCTGACCAGCCATGCGTGGCTGGCTACGAGGGCAGGAGATCAGACAGCAATTCCCTTCTTCACCAAATCCCGCAAATGAGGCAGGTTGCTGCAGAGGGGTCGTTTGTGTACGGGACTAAAATTTTTGAAAAATATAAAACTATAAAAAAAAAAAAATTAATTTTAAATTGCGCGCGCGTAGTATTACTATGGAGGAAAAAGTTGACATAATAAAAAGAAATGAAAAGGGAGAGAAAATTATCGACATAGCTCGTACCCTCGGCTGGAGTCGTACTACGGTAGTGACAATTTTAAAAGAAAAAGTTTTGAAACACGTGCAAAGTTCTGTGGGACTTAAGTCCACTATTATTATAAAAAAGAACGGGTACAGTTATGGAGGAGATGGAGAGAGATTTAAGTGTGTGGCTGGAAGATCAGCGTCGTATTCCGATAAAGCCTTATGTTAATTCAGGAAAAGGCTTTAGGTCTCTATAACGATGTTAAAACTAAACATGGTGAGCGTTCTTCTGCGGGGACATTTAGCGCGAGCCATGGGTGGTTTAATAGATTTAAGGCTCGTGCCAATTTACATAATATTAAGGTCAGTGGCGAGGCTGCCAGTGCGGATGAAGTAGCTAGCAGCTAGTGAATTTCCTAAAACTGTCGGACATTATTGTTGACGAGGAGTATGTGCCTCAGTGTATTTTTAATGTTGATGAAACTGGCTTGTATTGGAAGAAAATGCCAGAAAGATCATATATTGTGGAGAGAGAAGAAGACTATGCCTGGGTATAAAGGCTCAAAGGACGGATTAACTCTCCTTCTGGGTGGTAATGCAGCTGGTGACTTTAAGTTAAAACTCCTCTTGATGTATCACTCCGAAAATCCTAGGGCCCTCAAAGATGTAACTAAAGCTTCTTTGCCAGTACGGTAATTTATCCGTGCCTTACAAAAGTAAATTTCTTACGTCGGAGGCTCGGAAACCAATTAATGACGTAACTCTGGGAGTTGCTATATATATATATATATATATCTCAGACATGGGGCCGAAGCCGAATCTTATAGAACCGGCGGGACCTAGTAAGACCTTGATTTTGACTCTTCATTGGCGGGTACGCTTTTGTGGGCATTTGCCCTTGACCCCTCCTTTTTGCATAAAAAAAATTATATATATAGTTACGTTCGCTTCAATTCGTTGCTGTCTATGGAAAATAGCTACTACTTTGTTGTAAATATTTTTTGGGGTTCAGTTTATTTGAGGTTGTTTAAGGTTAACCTAAAATAAAATAAAACTGGGTGTGTAACATCCTGAGGTGGCATGTAGTAGTAGTAGTAGTAGTAGTAGTAGTAGTAGGAGGAGGAAGATGATGTCGAGTTTTTAATAGAATTCGTGACGGCAGTGAAATTCGAAAAAAATAATCCTCTGCGGTAAAATTGGATTCTGTAAACTTTTTTCTAACGAAATCTTCCCAACTTCAGCACAAGCACTTAAAAATTTGAAAAAATAAAACATTACATGGAGTTAGAGTAACGTAAATGACCACCGACGGAAATGTAGGAATAATTTGGTTATATACTGTATATATATATATATAAAATATGGTTTTATTTCCGCCTGAATTGTTCAATGTGGCAAAGGTCACAAAAATCAAGCCTGTTGCCCCCACCTTAGAGCTACTACTTAACGTGGGATCCGAACCACGTCCCACTATGGGTGGTTGGAAATTACGAAGTCCGGTTCAGCAGCAGCAGAAGCGACAGACAGACAGACAGACACAGACAGACAATACAAAACAACGCACTTCGTATCATTACAGGATGCACTCAAACAACACCAATAGAACACCTGCACACAGAAACAAAAATACTGAAAATTAGGGAACATTTAGACATGAGGGGAACACAATTGGCAGGCAGCAGCGACAACTAACCCACAACAACATGTACAATCATGCACCATTAAGGTAACACCAGAGACACATTATAACCAAATACTCCATTCCGGTACTAGGGCAATTGCGTCCTGGACAAATGCGTCCCGGTCATTGGCGTCCCTGGACAATTGCGTCCCGTCATTGGCGTCCCTGGACAATTGCGTCCCGGACAATTGCGCACTTCTCCAACTACTATATGAAGTTTATTTATTGGAGAAGTGAATAGAAAGTTAGTATCGGAATTTCAAATATACTTTTCATTTTAACCTATTAAACTTGTTATATGTTCATAAGTTCTGTTCGAAACTGTTCTCTCAAACTTGCAACATCATTGTCAAATTTTATGGGTTACGTCCACTTAAGATAAAGTTAGTTTCGTTAGTTTTAATGAAAATATCACAGCTTAACCTGACCAATCGTCAAGGGCATACAGTTGACCTAACTGGGCATTCAATTAATCTAACCGGGCATTATATCCCATACAAAATTACAATAACAAACATACTCGTCCCTCGTCATTGGCGTCCCTGGACAATTGCGTAGGTAAAGTCACAATGAACTTTCTATTCACTTCTCTAATAAATAAACTTCATATAGTAGTTGGGGAAGTGCGCAATTGTCCGGGACGAAATAAAACCGGGCGCAATTGTCCAGGGACGCCAATGACCGGGACGCATTTGTTCAGGACTCACTTGACCAGGACGCAATTGTCCTGTCACCCTCCATTCCATACCACGCCCCACAGACATTACACAGTACAGAAAACAAACAAACACACACACACACACACCTAACCCACAAAGCACTGACACGACTCGGTCCGAATGCGGTCCTAGGTGCGAAGCCGCCACCCATTGACAGGTCAGAGACCAGCCTGAGCAGATCGGATCGAGTTAACTTAGCACGATTCCGATGTGGACATCACCCCAACTTATGGATATATAAACACAGACTAGACAACTCCATAGACGACACCTGCCACCTGTGCCATGCCAGGACACACCACAAACAATTGAACACATTATGACAGACTGTACCGCTCTAGCACAACAACGAACACAACACAACATCACTAGTGCGCTGAACCTCTGGTCCACTCCGGAGAGGGCGATCGGTTACCTGCGTGCCGCCGGCTTGCTCGATCAGGGTGTGCTGATCGGCTAAACAACAACAACAACACAACAACAACCCAGCGTCTTAACTACGAGACTATCCAGGGTGCCCATTTATTTAGCAATCGGTTTTTTTTTTCTCGTATTGAAGGATGAACGGTTGAGTGAATGAGCGCCGCCTGTCCTCGCCGGGAATCGAGTGTGGGGCCGGTGGACTCGTAGTCAGTGATGGTAACCACTATACCACCGAGACGCGTATTACAGTATATACAGTATAAATTATACGCACCAAGGAAATAATGTAACCACTTTCCCCTTACTATGTGGTGTCTGCGCGTGACCCACCATTGTAACGCGTACCGTTCAAACAGGTTTTGTTAGTAGTTGTTAGTGCCCGCAGCCCTTAAATAGGTCCGGTTTTTCCCCCAATAGATTGGCATTTTGCTTTCCTATTTTCTCCTTAACGCGTTACACGCTTTAAAGTGAAGACATTATGCCTTTGTGTGTTAACATTGTTTGGCACCATCTGGTGGTACTCATTTAGAACTCGAGTGCCCGTATGTACCAGCGAAATTGCGAGATCATCAGTTCGAGTGTTTTTGCTCAGTTTGACAATTTGAATTGGAAATAACCAATTGTACGTCAAATAAATATTTCGTATATTTTATTCATTTATTCATCGATGCCATTCATAGCTCAAGTGGAAGTATGAATAGTTAAATATCTTTTCACATAGAGTATCCTTTCGACCATACGCCCATTTCAGGGTACGAGCAGCTCGCAGCAACATTGCTGAGCAAATAGTGGGTCAAAGTACTGACGAGGCTTCTGGACATAGTTCATCACCACTGAAAGCAACAATATTCCGTGCGAGTCTAGCCAAAAGAATATCTATATCTGTATTCAGTTTATTGCAATTTTCGTTAGTTTGTATTGCAGACGCTTCCAGTTATCATTCTTGGTGCATGATTCTTCAGGAGCAAGATGCACCGCAAGTTTTCCTCCCAAAGGCAGCAGGCAGCACAAATTGACCTGTATCAATCAGTCATACGCGTAATATATATATATATATATATATATATATATATATATATATATATATATATATATATATAATACAGGATGTCCCCATAAGTCCGGCATCATAGGAGAAATTCATATTTTTCTATTTCTACAAACCATAATTCATATTTTTCTACAAACCATAATTCATATTTTTCTATTTCTACAAACCATAATTCATATTTTTCTATTTCTACAGGCCATAATGTTTGTGAGCAAGGAAGAACGAATCCAGATAATTCTACTCAGAATAGGAAATCTGAGTCAAAGAGGTCGCTGCTGAATTTAACAGACTGCATCCAGACCGTGAGCCAATAACACAGTTGTGTTAGCAGACTTGTTGCAAAGTTTAAGGAAACAGGATCCATAGAAGATAAACCACGCAGTGAACCTTCAAGGAGGTCCACTGACGATGATACAGCGACTGCTATCCTGGCTCATTTTAACAGAAGTCCCAATAAGTCTCTTCGGCGATTGTCCGCCGAGACAGGAGTGTCGAAAAGTAGCATCCATCGCATTCTTCAGGCTCACAAATGGCATCCATATAAACTTCAGATCCTACAGAAATTAAGCGAAGATGATCCCGACCGGCGGATGGAATTTTGTGAATGGGCTACGGAACAATATGCTCGTGATGCCAATTTCCCGTCCACCATTCTGTTCAGTGACGAGGCTGTTTTTTATGGAAATGGTAAGGTAAATCGACAGAACGCCCGCTACTGGTCTCAAAACAACCCTCACTGGTATACCTCTTCAAAGGAATAAGGTGCATCTCGGGTGATGGTATGGTGCGGCATTTGGAAGGATCGCATCATAGGCCCCCTCTTTTTCGATGAACATGTCACTGGAGGCACCTACCTACGTATGCTCAAGGAAGAAGCATTTCCCAGTGTCTTGGTCTTGAACGAAGAAGGAAGTTTCCCAACATGGTTCCAGCAAGACGGCGCTCCTGCACATTACAGCACCCAAGTAAGGGAATACCTGTACCAACAATTCCCTGGTTATTGGATAGGACGTCGAGGGCCTGTGGAATGGCCAGCTAGAAGCCCGGATCTCACGCCACTAGATTTTTATCTCTGGGGCCACTTGAAAGCGCTGGTATACGCAGAGAAAATTAGGAGTGTTGAACATTTGCGGCAGCGCATTATTGGGGCATGTAACACCATTACTCCTGACATCATTCACCGTGTGCTTGCTGACTGGGTATCACGTCTGAATTTCTGTATTGAAAACTGGTGGACATATTGAGCACGTTCTGTAAATAAAAGCTTTTGTTTTGCTTTTTTTTATTATTTTTCTTATGATGCCGGACTTATGGGACACCCTGTATATATATATATATATATATATATATATATAATATATATATATATATATATATTATATATATATATATATATTATATATATATATATATATATTATATATATATATATATATTATATATATTATATATATACATTAGAGTGTCCCAATTTTTTTTGTTCCTGAAGTTTGTCATGCACACACCCCTAATTTCTTCCACTCGTGAAAACATGCCAGCAAGATGAATTTCATTCATGTTCTTTAATTTTAAGGGTCCCCTCAAACCATGTGTTACTATTGCTGAACGGCTACTCTCTACCTTATACTAATTGTAGCATATTTCTTTTCAGGTTATGGATACAAGAAAGCAGGAGACTGTGTGGTTGGTGGGGGTGTTGCGAAATGAACCCCTGGAAACGCTGTGTCAACTCCCGACAGTGGGAGATGTTCTTCGACATTTGTTGTTCTTCACTCGGAAGAAAAAAATGTCCACGGCGGAAGCTGCCAATGTGGTAGCTGATGAGGTTATGGCGGTGTAGTCTCGGGCATCTATTCCGACCTCCCACGAGCCCAAGTGCGTCGAGAGGATCAAGGCCCTCTCCACGGACTACGAGAAGGTTGCCAGAAACCAAAACCGTGGGGAAGAGAAGCAACTGGAGCGGGAAAAGGGATTCCAAGCCAACCTGAATACACTGTTCGAAACAGCTCATGCCAACGCCATGAAACTCATCAAAGTCCCCGAAGATCGAGACTTTCTGAATGACCAGCGAACCGTGCGGAAGATGTACATCGGAGGAGAGGACCTGGAGTTTGCTCGCAGGGCAGCGGAGCGGGAGAAATGCCGAGCAGCTGAAGAGAAGAGGAAGAAGAAAAGCCGCGAAGAGATGGACTCACTGCAAGCAAAAGGAACGGTGAAAAGTGGGTCTTCTTCTTCTTCGGAGTCCATGGCCGAAGCATCCAATGATGATGTCCAATATTCCTCTCCTGGTCCTTCGGCTCCTCGATCCGCTCCCAAGGACGGCCAAGTGTCGGCAAGGAGGATCATCCAATATCCCAATTTTGCTGCAGCCCTGGATCGAACTGGAACCTTAGTACGCCAAGCGATGCACATTGTGGCTCCAGCACTCGCTGCCGCGGGAGTTGAGTTATCCTCGGTCACCTTGTCCAAATCAAGTCTTCACCGTTCACGGCAGAAGTTTAGGAAGAACTTGGCAGCCGGAATCAAGACCGAGTTCAATCCTGATACGCCGCTTGTCGTCCACTTTGATGGCAAACTCCTCCCTGATTCGGATGGAGGGAAATAGGATCGCATACCAGTGCTGGTCAGCGGGAAGAATCTTGAGAAGTTGTTGGCAATCCCAAAAATCCCTGACAGCACGGGACAGCGGATGGCTGGAGCTGTTCTGAAGGTGCTGGATGATTGGCCGCAAGTTCAACCATGGATTGCCGGTCTCTGCTTCGACACAACAGCGGCGAATACCGGTATTCACAGCGGCGCTTGTACGATTATCCAGGACCAAATGGACCGCCGCGTTCTTTTCCTGGCTTGCAGACACCACATGATGGAATTGGTAATCACCTCAGTCTTTGACCTGTTCTTCAGGTCTTCTGGCCCCGAAATTGCGCTGTTCGCTCGCTTCAAATCCCAATGGGAGTTCATCGACCAGAAGCAGGCTTCTCCGTTTAATGGCGATGGCCCAAGCGACATCCTTTCGGAATGGGTGGCGTTGAAAAAAGAGCAGATTGTCCACTTCATTGAAGACCAGCTTGAAGTTGGCCACCCAAGAGACGATTACCGGGAGTTCCTGATCCTCGCTCTGGTCTTCCTCGATGGTCATGGCAAACGAGATCTCCGGTACAATCGTCCTGGAGCATACCACTGGGCCAGGTGGATGGCCAAAGGCATTTACTGTCTTAAGATGTTCATCTTCCGAAGCCAATTCCACCTGACTGCTCACGAGGTCCGGTCACTACGCAGGATAAACGTCTTTGCCGTCACCATCTACCTCCAGAGGTGGTTCGAGGCTCCATTGACGGCGGACGCGCCCGTCAATGACCTGGAGCTGTTGGAGGACCTAGAGCGGTACAAGGCGGTGGATCATGATGTAGGTACTGCCGCATTGACGAAATTCCGGGGCCACCTCTGGTACCTAAGCGAAGATTTAGCCGGACTCGCTATGTTCTCCTCCAAAAGCACCGATGCAGAGAAGACGGCCATGCTCCAAAACATGCACAAGAAGACCGAAAACCCAAAAGATCTGCGTCGGCTGGAGGGAAAGAGTGTCTTGACCGTGAGACGGTCGGATTTGAGCACCTTGGTCACGAAAAGGACTCAAAACCTTTTTCATTGCCTGAAGCTGCCGGTTCCAAAAACCCCCAAAGATCTCGAAGGATGTGCACCATCGTTGAAGTCTGTGAACGACGCGGCAGAACGGGCGGTGAAACTGGCGGAAGATTTCAACGAGGGCCTGACAAAAAACGAGGAGGAACGGCAGCTCGTGTACCAAGTCGTCGAATACCACCGCCAGCAGTTCCCCTCAGCAGACAAAAAGATCCTCTGTCCCCCGAAATGAAATGTGCCATTAGGAAGAATTTCCATTTCCTTTAATTTAGTCATTAGAAAGAATTTACATTTCATTCTTCCATTCTAGAATGATTAATGCTGAGCATTTACGTTTGTTCATATAGGGTCGAATAAACAAGGTCAATGAGGGGACCCTTCCCCCTCTAATAGGCCAATGAAATTTCGCCATTTCTTTCCTTTCTTCAAGTGTAATTAATTAAAGGGGTGTGCGATTTGACTCTTGCAAATTTTTATTTTCACATGTGAGGCTGGGACACCCTAATATACATATATATACAGGGTGTTTCAGGAGGAAAGGTCAATACTTCGGGAGGTGATAGTATCGGTCATTGTGAGAAAAAGTTCATATGAACATGTGTAATTCTGAATGGTTACGGAGATAGAGCTGTTTGAATCTGATGCGCGCGCAGCTCTTCCTCCCCCTTCCCTCCCCTATAACCTTGAACCGTGTAAGCTGTAATGTAAGCATGTAACAAGCCAATCGACAGCTGGCTGTTGTGAGTGACATTGTTTGGTGTTTGAAGCAGTGTTAAGAATGCCCATGACTCCAGATTCCTGGGATCTTGGGAGCATTGCTCCAGTAAATTTGACCATGAGAAAAAGTAAATTTGGGTTTGGGTTTTGTTCATCCGCTAGACGTTATGCAATTTTTTTGCGTATACGTTCTTGTACAAACCAATTTTTTTAAATTACAAATTTAGTTATTTTAAGTTTAGTTGGTAATTCCATATTTAACAATTATTTTTATTTTTTGTTAAGCTTCAATGTTTTGATAATTAAAATTTTATTAAAACGTATATTTTTTTAATATAAAATTATCAGGATTGGACTATGTTCCATTGATCTCGGCCAGGTTTGATAAATTGGCCAGATAATTACTTGTGCGGTTTTAAGTAATCCACCATGACTCTAGAATTGAAAAGTTTAGTTAAGTTTAAACTTACTTTTACTTACTCTTCCTTACTTTTACTAAGTTTAAAGCGCTTACTTTTACTTACTTTCATTGTACTATATTTACTCACTTTTACCATACTATATTTACCAACTTTTACTTATTTTGTATTTTTTCAGGTAGTCAATAATCAATAATGGATCCTAATATTGATGAAGTTGGAGAGAAAAGTGAGGGTGTTAAAAGGGGTTACTTTTGTGGTCAATGCAAGAACAAATATTCAAAGAAGCAAAACTGGGAGGAACATTTTAATTCCAAAAAAAATATTTGTTACAATACAAGAGGTCCCAGAGTTTAGGCCCACAGCTTAGATATTGCAGTAAAGAAATACCAGGATGAAGTGCAGCAAAGAGATACGGCAAAGCAGTCATTTAGTTTGTTCACAAAATGTGCTAGTGCTAGACCTCAGAAAAATGAACCAACTTCATCAACTGCTAATCTAGAAAATGAAACTTTTTCACTAGATGTTTCACAGACTGAAGAAAGTGCTTCTCCTCCACCTAAGAAACAAAAGGTAAGTGAGGAATCTGCGCATCAGACTAACAAAACTGCTTTAGAGGAATTTGAAAACTCCCAAATCCAGAAGACATTGAATGCAATTTTGCGCCTAACAAAAGAAACTCACCAAGCTGTTGTGGTTAATAAAGAGAAGAGTCAAAATATGCCTTCAAGTTCAAGTGTTGCATCCAAATCTAATAAAGCAAAAAGCAACAAATTTGACATTTCCATAGTCCATTTAAGCAAGTGTAAATCAATACAAGAGATCCTGAACAATGATTTGATCAAATCTACATTCAAATTGGTGGAAAAGAAGGATCTAGGGCATGCTGATGATTCATTTTCAGTACCAAGTGATATAATGGAAAACATTGCAAATAGTGACACTAATATGCCTGATGTAGATATAGCTGTTGAGGATGAAGATGATGATAATCAAGAAGATATTGATGATGCTTCTGATGATAAAATGTTTACATTATATTGCATAGCTTGCACAGACCCCAAAGCATGTGCTTCAGACAAACATTCTAACATAAAAGGTTACTTCAATGTTAAAGATTTAACCTATGTATGCAAACAAGGAGAAAATCAAGAGAGATGGTTTAGAAATCTGAAAACCCACCTGAAGAGACATTTAATTAAACTTCAGCATCATCAAAGAGCTGCTGTTTATGAAGTGATGAAAACATCTTCTCGGAACACTACTAAACGCATAGAAGACTTATGTGGCAACATCTTATACTACATAATGAAAACAAACACTGCATGGGCTCTATATCCAGTACTTCTAGCTGTATTACATAGGTCAGGTTGTGAGGTTGGAAATTTGAATCATAGCACACATGCGTGCGAGACAATTTGTGAGCTATTAGATAATCAACTTAAAGAACAAACTGTAAAGTGGTTCTTAGAACAAACTTCAGTAACAATAACAGCTGACATTGGAACAATTTTGGGATTAAGCATGCTAGTTGTATTAGTTATGAGTGAAGAAGATAAGACTGTAAAACTTGCTGGGATAAATTTAGTACGCAGCAAATCAGGAGTTTATTTGGCCAATGAAATTTTTGATGTGTTGAAGTCTCCTAATCACTTGAAACTATCTGAAGAAGCAATTAAATCCAAGGTATCTGGAATGGTTGGAGATGGGGCTTTTTGTAAGGACAACGAGCCATTTAAAAACGAAATGAAAAAGTTGTTTGGAGAAAATTTCAAATTTCGATGGGACTTAATGCATCTTGTGAACAGAGCCCACGTTGATGCATTGAAGAAAATTTGTAAACTAAGTGAGCTTTTAGACTTTATTCAGAATCACACTTCAAATCTGAGATCAGGCCTTGACTATACCAATATGGTTCTTGACAATATCATTGGTTTTAAGAGACTAAAACTCAAATCTGATACTCGCATGGTTAATTACGAATTTGATCAATTTGACAGATTTGTGGAAAATTGTGTTTTTTTGAGGTGGCCGGTATATTCCCCCACGGTATATTCCCCCACGGTATATTCCCCCACGGTAAATTCCACCACGGTAAATTCCACCACGGTAAATTCCACCAATGGTAAATTCCACCAGGTAAATTCCACCAATGGTAAATTCCACCAGGTAAATTCCACCCCAAATTATTTAAAATAAAATATGATTTAAATAAGTAAAATGTAAATATTTTATTCATATGGGTACAAATAGAAGAATACAACAAATATTACAATAATTTATGGTGCTCTTCCAATATGTGCTCTACCGCGAAATTTACATTCCAATACGTGATCTACCTTAGATTATTCGGATTAGCAGCAGGTACGTTAGTTAGCCTTATAAGGCTAACTAACGAAAATATCACGACTTAACCTAACCAATCGTCAAGGGCGTATAGTTGACCTAACGATTGGTTAGGTTAAGTCATGATATTTTCGTTAGTGCTAATCCGAATAATCTAAGGTAATATTTACATTTTACTTATTTAAATCATATTTAAGTAATGTAAGTAAAATGTAAATATTACCTTAGATTATTCGAATTAGCACTAACGAAAATATCATGACTTAACCTAACCAATCGTTAGGTCAACTATACGCCCTTGACGATTGGTTAGGTTAAGTCGTGATATTTTCGTTAGTTAGCCTTATAAGGCTAACTAACGTACCTGCTGCTAATCCGAATAATCTAAGGTAGATCACGTATTGGAATGTAAATTTCGCGGTAGAGCACATATTGGAAGAGCACCATAAATTATTGTAATATTCGTTGTATTCTTCTATTTGTACCCATATGAATGAAATATTTACATTTTACTTATTTAAATCATATTTTATTTTAAATAATTTGGGGTGGAATTTACTTTGGTGGAATTTACCATTGGTGGAATTTACCATTGGTGGAATTTACCATTGGTGGAATTTACCATTGGTGGAATTTACCATTGGTGGAATTTACCATTGGTGGAATTTACCATTGGTGGAATTTACCATTGGTGGAATTTACCATTGGTGGAATTTACCTAGAACCGTTTTTTGATCATCCACAAGAGAAAGAAATTAGTGCCAAGTTCTATGTATTGATTTCCTATGTAACAAAGATTATGTTGCAAGTAGCTCAAAAAACCACAGTTAGTGCAGAATTTGTAGAAAATATATTTTATAAAGAAGGAGGGAAAACTGTTATGTTAAGAGTGATGGAAACAATTTCCAAATTAGCTAATGGAGGAAATGCAAATGATGTAGTTTCTGAATTTAAGCACGATACCACAGGGCAGCAAAAGGAACTAACAGCTGAGGATTACATCCTAAATGAAGTTTACAAATACATCAAGAAACGTTCTGATTACTACCAGGTTGCTGAAGTTGCTAGACCATCCAGAACCAGATCTGAAAGTAGTTTTACAAAAGACTCAGTGATAAATTGGCTGACAGAATATATAGAACAGCTGTGGAACGGAATCACAGAGAGATTAAAGCATTTTGATAAAGATGGATCAACTGCCTGGAGTGAAGCACCAGCTGAAGGGACATTCTCCATTCTTGGTTACATTGTTGAACACAAAGGATCCATTAAGCCATCTCATTTGACTAAGCTGTGCAGAATTGTGAAGGAGGGTCCAGCTCCAGGCACTAGATCTGCTGTAATGATCACACAGAAAGCCATTGATCAGTGGCCAAGCATACATGGCGGTAAATTCACAACAAATGCCTACATGCAAGGTCTAACATCGTCCACTGTTGCTGCTGCAATGAATAAATAAACTTAAGGTGAGTTATAAACTGTACATTATTGTATTATTATGTTTAGCTAAAACAATTTGTAATTGGTATGTCGTCAATTCAAGAGTTTACTATCATTAACCTATCTAGTGGTGTAAGGGGAAAAAAGTAAATTCAGAGCTGTGCTCCAGTAAATTTTTTCAAATCTGGAGTCATGAGAATGCCACACTCCTTCACATATGCCGAATATGCAGATATGGTGTATGTCTACGGTTTTTGCGATGGAAGTGCAACAGCTGCTGTTGCAGAATACAGGGCTGTGGAGTCGGCACATAAAAAACCGACTCCGACTCCTCAATTTTTTGTCTATCCGACTCCGACTCCGAAGGTATATTAATTCTAAATCTGCTATGATGATAATTACACAAGAGGCATTTCATCACCACCACGTGAAGCATCATCATCTGTGGTCATTGTTACGGTAACTTTGTCTGTAGTAAAGAATCTTGTAAGTGGTGCTTGTCGTTCAGTAGATTTCTGATCTTTTGTTAACTTTGAAGTAGTTGGAAGGTTTTTATTACTATCTTTCTCAATGACAACTTCTAAAATTTTGGGATGGAAACACTGCAAATGTCTTTTCAAATTTGATGCTCTGGTTGGTGCATTTTTATCAGAGCCAGTAAAACCACTGATTTTTGCTTCACATAATTTATCATCATCATCATCATCATCATCATCATCATCATCATCATCATCATCTTCTATCATACACTGACACACGAAATGTTTCCCATCTGTGGTTATTGTAAAATATTAAAAAACTGCAGACTTTGTTGGAAGTGTCTTTGCCATTGTGAAAGGGGTTTTAGACTTGAAAGTTAAAAACTTATGAAATTTAGAAAGAACTCGAAATTAAATAAGCATTAAAAATAAAAAATATTATCTGAAAAGAAAAAATGAATTAATGGCATTAGTGTCTGAAATGGAAAACATTGTGTTTATTATTTAAGTGGTTTAACCACCATAGCTGCCAGTGATATCACACACAAAAACATATTTTATTAAAATTTATATTGAGGTCGGAGTCGGTACATTTTTACCGACTCCGACTCCAGCACCACCAAAATTGCTTCCGACTCCGACTCCACAGCCCTGGCAGAATACCGTCGACGGTTTCCGAACCGCAGAATTCCGGATCGAAGTGTGTTTACCAGGGTTTTCAACACATTGCGTGAGATTGGTACACTTCCCAGCGCTCATGTTTCATCTGAACGTGAAGGTGAACAAGATGTGGATGAAGTGGAAAACATTCTTCAGTTGGTAGAGCGTAGTCCTACTACTAGCTCACGAAGAATTTCTACACGTCTCAGTGTACCCCACACAAGAGTATGGCGAACATTACGTAAGGAAGGCTTGCATCCATATCATGTACAGCGTGTACACCACCTTCAACCAGGAGATGCTGCCATGCGACTGGAATTTTGTCGTTGGGTAAATGCTAATCGCCGATTGCTTCGATTAATACTGTTCACCGATGAAGCTACTTTCACCCGTGACGGTATCAACAACACTCGTAACTCTCATCGGTGGTCAGACGAAAATCCAAATGCCACTGTGGAAACAAATTTTCAACATCGCTTCTCTGCCAATGTGGTGCGGTATCATCGATGATCAGCTGATTGGCCCCGTTACTTTAGAGAATCGTCTTACAGGACAAAATTACCTAGAATTTCTGCAAAATGAATTGCCAGGACTATTGGAGGATGTTCCTTTGGCTACACGCGCTGGTATGTACTTTCAGCATGACGGAGCTCCTCCACATTCTACCCGTCTGGTGATGCAATACCTAAATCAAACTTTCCCTGGTCGATGGATAGGCCGCAGTGGTCCCATTCAATGGCCACCAAGGTCTCCAGACCTCTCTCCGTTAGATTGTTGTTTGTGGGGGTGGATGAAAAGTCAAGTTTACAAAAGAAAGGTGGATATACGAGACGAATTGCTCGCGCGCATTTTGGATGCTGCTGCCCGGATAAAGGAACGTCAAGATCAACTCAGACGAACAACACGCGATCTTCGCACACGAGTTGCAAAGTGCATTGAGGTAGATGGTAGGATTTTCGAAAATGTATTGTAAACTGTAACAAATATGTAATTTCTGTATCTGATACCAATCAAAATGCCAATGTTTAAACATTAAATGTTAAAAACAGTAATTGGTTTCTTTCTTGATTACCATTAACAATGCTTTTGTATTCGTAGATTCAAACAGCTCTATCTCAGTAACCATTCAGAATTACACACATGTTCATATGAATTTTTTTTCTCACAATGACCGATACTATCACCTCCCGAAGTATTGACCTTTCCTCCTGAAACATCGTACACACACACACACACACACACACACACACACACACACACACACACACACACAATCAGAAGTCGTAATTCTCCTACATACGAGCAGAAACCACTGCCCTGAGGGGACACCTCCGCATGCCGCACATATATACATTTCATCTGCAAACAACACACAGTATAATTAATGTAAAGAACGACGCTTGTGTAGAAGAACGTTCCGCGCAAGATAAGGAGGGAGAATGAAAAAATGAGGTAACATATCTGACCGGCAATATATATATATATATATATATATATATATATATATATATATATATATATATATAACACCGGACAAAAAATTAGTCACCCCTAATAGCACCGATAGTAGGAAGCTCAAGGTCACACAGAGGGCGCTGATGTGGCATTGGTAAGTGACAAGTAGCGGTGACGTAGCACACAGGATCAGATCTGTTTCGTGAGGTGGTGAAGAACAAAGTGTGTGTTGGATATAGTCTGCAAAATGGGTCGTGAGGCAGACGTTACTCAGTGGCAAAAAGGAGCCATCGTGTTTGGCAGAGCCCACGGACACAAAATGTCTGAAGTAGCCCAATTTGTTGGTGTGGCAACGCGTACTGTCCAGCGAGTTTACAAAGAGTGGTGTAGTTCGCAATCAAGTGACAATCGACGGCGTAACTGTGGCCGGAAAACAATTCTCGACAATAGGGGCCGCCGCCATGTTTCTCGTCTAGTAACTGCAAATCGTTTTCAAACCAGAGAACAATTGCTCCAAGAAACCAATGAGGTTCTCCAGCGACCAATTTCCGAACGGACATTGCGACGAGAACTGCATGCGGTGGACATCTGGAGCAGGGTACCACGGAAGAGGCCGCTGTTAACAGCAAGTCACAAATTGGCACGTTATAAATGGGCTCAGAGGCACAAAAACTGGACTGCGGCAGATTGGAAACGTGTAATTTGGTCCGATGAGTCCCGTTTTTGTTTGTTCTCCAATGATGGGAGGCGACGAGTACATCGCAGGTCCAATGAAGCCTTTAATCCTGAATGCGTCGAAGGTGTTGTTCAGGCTGGAAACAGAAAGTGAAGCGCAGGAATAGACACCCACGGACTCTGGCGGAACTTCGGGACCGGCTGATGAACGAGTGGCAGCAAATCGATGTTCAGTACATGCACAACCTCGTAGTGTCTCTGCCTCGCCGGATTCGTGCGGTTATCAAGGCCAGAGGCGCCGTCACACGTTATTAGGTACATTCTGAGAGGGGTGACTAATTTTTTGTCCGGTGTCCTTATATATATATATATATATATATATATATATATATATATATATATATATATATATATATATATATTAGGGTGATGCAAAAAAGGGGTCAAATTTTTTTTTTTTTCAATTTTCAGGGAGACACCCTCCTATTTTATTCATATTCCTAAGAAAGCATTGTATGCGAAATTTGGGGTTGAAAAAGAGAAAATTAGAGGTTGCTACCAAGCTTTAAAAATAAATGTATATCAGTTTGTGCTCAAAAATATTGTTTTGTTGATATTTTCGCCGGAGCCGGTTTGATATGTACCTAGTTAACCTAGTTTGAAAAAAAACGATGACATTCTAGACTATAGTACGTAGTGAGCTCATAAAATAGTAAATAATAGGCACGCTGATTTCCGCACCACCCTCTTAGGTACAGCGTATAGCGCGTTAACTTTTTTTTATGTGGAAGTTTCCCCAGTAGGCATATCATAACCACTTATGTATGTTTATTTTCGTTTTTTGTGAAGCAAGAGTAATGTTTTCTTGTTTTTGTTTGAGAGTGACGACCTGTAACTTTTAACAATTTGAAGAAGGTATTGTTTCTGCTCTTCATCATTGGTTATCAGTTTGTTGTATTCCTCCATCAGTCGTACACCTCTTTCCGCAATGTCGTTTACCACTTTGAGTCCATATGCGATATCTCTTGCATTCGCATAACTTTCATCATCATTCCATTCTTCAGCATCTTTTTCAAGAAAAGTGCAAGGCACCTCTAGGATTTCAAAGAATCTTTTTGTGTTCGCAGTAACGAAATCCTGCAGTTGTTTCTGCCCAGCTGATTCAGGATTTATTGATGCTCGTTTGCTCGGTTTTGAGTCAACTGGTTTCTGCAGAGCATGCTTCATTTTGTTTTTTGTCTCATGCGAAACAGCTGAATCAAAAAATGCAAGCGCCACAAGCTCCTCAGAGAGGTACCACAAATGTCTCAAAAACTTATTGAGTGCAGCACTTGCAATTTTGTCATCCTTTTTCTTGTAGAGCTGCAGACTTTGCACAAAATGCAAATCTGAACGGGGGGCGCATGAGGGTATGGGTGCCAGGTACCACGATCTGATGTATATCGCAGCTGAAAAGCAGCAAACATCTCTGTCCTTTTTCCTCTCTCTCAGTTAGTTTAAACTGAGATTTAAACATCCAAATTTTAATGCAGTAAATTAGCTTGCCCATCCATCGTGCTCTGTGATAAGCTCCGGGTGCTTTAAAGCTGATTCCTGACTTGGGGGCACTACCGATGAAAATGAGCGTTAGCTCGAGCAATTCCTTGTAGTCATCACGAGGCTGCTGTTCATCAAGCTGAGCTTGAGCAAATTGAATGAGTTCTTCAGCATCTGAGATTTTCTCTGCAATGTTAGGGTCATCTGTTGCTGTTTGGTAATTGTTCTTGTCAATTTCCACCCACTTTGCTTTGAATCTCTTAAACAGTTGTATGTCAGGGCCACTAGAAGATGGCAAGGAGACAGAAACTGCAGCTTCTAACACTATTTCGAAAATATGATGTCGGCAAGCCAGCCACAGCATATCTTTATCCAATCTTTGCTCTAGTAACATACAAGCACCACTCTTAGAACCTGTGTTGGAGGCAGTGGTGTCAAAACACATGCCCTTCACTTGGTCAGATATATTCCACTCCAATACTAACTGATGGACAGCATCTGCAATGTTTTGACCAGTTCCTCTGGCAAGTTTGGGAATACCAAGAAGCTGATCAACTCCTTGGCCGGAAATTAGAACTGGCAGTCGATCAACATTTTCATGACCAGTAATATCTTCCAGTAGTTTGCCGTCCCAATGTATTTGGAGAGGGCAATTTGTTTCGAAATCCTGCTTCAAATTTTCTGCCATTGTCTTGCGGTTCCTTTGTCTTGCTCTCCGTATCGATGAATAGCTAACACTGTATTCTTCAGGGTTTTGCCCAAGAGCATTGATTGTTGGGATCAAGATTTCCGAAGCAGCTCTATCACTTACTTTTGCAGCATCAAGAGATACAAGCATTGAAGAATCCATAAGCTTTGCACTCTTAGACTTTGATCTACTTTGTCTCGAAGTTGATGGCTGCTGAGGGTCAGCAACAAATTCTTCTTCTGATTTTGAACTATCTTCATTCAAATTTGAAGGACTTGAACTTGAGAGCACTGCTGCTTCGAAAACGGCTGTTTCCCTCTTTCTTTTCTTTTCAAGCAATGTTTCCTTTTCTCTAGCAATCTCTTCCATTTGTGAAAAAACTTTATCCACTCCAGACATTTTGCCTTTTCTTCCTTTTTGTCGTTGCAGCATCAAAAACTCACGATCTTCATCTATCTTTATCATGTCAAGAGCACTTGCATGTGCAATGTCAAACAGATCTTGCAAGTCATTTTGCCAGCTCTCTTGTTTTTGAAGTAGTGCAGGTGATTGCTTCTTATTATTTCTGTTCTTTAGTTTCTCCCACTCGTTGAAAAGTTTCTTTACTCTCTCCACGACATGACATTTCAACACTGTTGGGATGCGTGCCTTTTCCCACACATCCATAACATCTCTAGCAGTCAACAAAGCCGCTGTTTTCACCTGTTGCTTTTTATTGATCTTGTAGTTCATAAACAATGCTAATGTTTCCCTTTTAGATGGAAGCTGGGTTTCTTTGAAGGACTCTATAGGATGTCCTATGAGCCAAACAACTGTTTTGTGACGCGTATGCCGCTCCATGAGTGCAACTCAGCAACTGCTATACAACCACTCTCAGCGAAGGCAGCAAAGATACTGAGTCAGTGACGCCGCACTTACACTGACGCGGCCGCCACAGTGACGTCACAGCAAAGAAATGATTCTAGAATGTTCGGCCACGGCGTCTATAGCAATGAAAGGGATGAGGTTTACGGAAAGAGGTTCAGAGTCTGTTATGACTGCTATATGTTGCTGACTACCATTTTTGATGAAATCTGCAAAATAAATAAATGTACAATAAATACAAACTGAAAAATAACAATATACAAAATGTTCAATGGATGGTAGCAACCTCTAAAATGTCTTCAATTGTGCTGAAATTTTGCATGTTCAGTTTTTACACTAAATTAAATAAAATTAGAGGGTGTCTTCAAGTTTTTGAAATGATAAGTTATTTTGCATCACCCTAATATATATATATATACAGGGTGGCGCAAAAGTCGCGCATCATAGGAATTTTGTGTTGACCATAATATACATATTTTTTTTTCTTTTGGGTAGGGGATGGCTGCGAAATTAACAATAGACGAGAGGGTGTGGTTTTAATGTATGGAATACCAGGTACAACAAATCGATGAATCGGTACAGAATTTAAATTCTCTACCGATTCATCGGTTTGTAGTACCTGGTATTCCATGCATTAAAACCAAGCTCACCCTCTCGTTTATTGTTAATTTCGCAGCCATCCCCTACCTAAAAGGAAAAAGTATATAATCGACACTGAAAATTCCTAATATATATATATATATATATATATTTCTTTTACAAGTAAAATGAGGGCCTGTGTTCTTTGTGGAAAGTATGATGAATAGTGTCAAATACATTCCAGTACTGATGGTTAAGTTGTCTTCTGCTTCTAGCTAAGTGATTTGAAGACTGAAAATGTACCATCCAACAAAATTTGGCTCTGGTCACACATCCATAAGGACGTTTTTTCCCAGGCAGTGACAATAACACCACAGATGGTGTGGTCATTAGGAATTTTTATTAATTTAAATCTTGAGAAATATGACCTATCCTCGAGAACTGGATTCGAAAAATGAATACTTCATCAAAAGATAAAATTGTAGGACGCCTTCCAGAATTGGTTCAGAGATCTTGAAATCCCTAATATCAGTCGGCCTTTCAATGAATCTGGTACCTGACGTGTGCTGTATGTTTTGAAAGAAAAAGTTGTCATACAAGGTATTAAAAACAAAATTCTCTTCCCGTTTTACTCCCTTATATATATATATATATATATATATATATATATATTCCTAATTTTTATGATAGGGTTCCAAGCTAAACTGCCACGGTTATTCTTTTGTTTATATATATATTATATATATATATATATATATATATCTATTTCACACACACACACACACACACACACACACACACACACACACACACACACACACACACACACACAAAAATAGTGCGTGTATCTATAATTTTTTGCTTCGAAAAAATATGGATTACAAGGTATTTGTAAAAGGTAAAAATTTTTCATTTTTTCTTTGTTCCTTGTTCTTTCAGCCGATACCGAGAATTTGTGAAGGGAAAGTTGTATTTAATATTTTTAGGAATTAAAAAAAAATATATTATTAGTCTTTCACTAGGCAGTATGACATGGTGTCAATGATGTTGATCTTTCGATAATTTGGGGTAGTTTCCCCAGTAGGTCCCCTAATAGTTCTCCAAATCTTAAATTTTACGCTTTATTTTTTCGATGCTAAATTTTTTTTTTTAGTCTACGGAACAATTACACAATTTAGTGGTTATTTTTCATGTAGGCGAATTGTGAAACGAGTAACCAAACCCCGAAAGTTCTCGTTATAACTCGAGGTGCCAGATAAAGCGGTTTTTAACGGAGGCTGTATAATTTTTGGGTTATTACCTACGCATTATCCGTAATTGCGAAGATGCTTCTAAAAACGCTGATACGTAACGTTCGTAGAAGTCTTTACATCTTCCCCTCTAATAGGGGGAGAGGCCTTCCAACGTTTAACTAACCCGAATACATTCTTCCCTCAGACGTACTCCGGGCTCTTCTGCGTCGTGGTTAACCCGTATAGACGTCTTCCGATTTACACAGAGAAGGTGATTGACATGTATAAAGGGAAGAAGAGGCACGAAATGCCGCCCCACGTGTTTGCCATCACGGACAGCGCCTACAGGTCCATGCTCCAAGGTACGTCAACCCTACATCCGCCCCGTATCTTTTCTCTACCCTCCTACATAATAAGAGTTCGGATGCTCCGTATGGCCCAGGAGAGGAATCACGGTCCTCGTTGCTGCTTTTGACCCCGAGCCCCTTTATCCCCACCTCCGCTATCTTGCAGTCGTGCCGCTTTGACGCCTCGTGAACCCTCCTCTCCCGGGCCCATACGGTAGGTACTGGGTGTATGTGATGTAATATTTTTGGCGTTTAACAACCTCCTTAATAGCGAAGGTCACGTGACGGAGGGAACCTAAGCATTTAGGACGACCCCAACCACGGGTCTCTACGTCTGAACCCGGAGAATGGTTCCCCATCCAAACACGGTCCAGACCCAGTGTCGCTTAACTTCGCTGGGTGGAAGTTACACAGAATATTCGCGCCGTATCGTGTGTATGACCTGCTATTTTTTTCTTAACAAAAATAATGAAAATTAATTGAAAGTATTCTTAAAAAATTGCGTTTTTAATATTTGGTTCAATTTTTTTGTAATGTATGATCCTTTGAAATTGAAAGTATATATAATATATATATTATATATATATAATATATATATATATATATAATGCGCCTCGGTGGTGTAGTGGTTAGCGTCGCTGACTACGAATCCATCGGCCCCGGGTTCGAGACCCGGTGACAGCAGCCGGCGCGCAGCAAAACCCAGCTGTTCATCCTTCCACGCAATAAAGAAAGTGGTTGGTAGATAAATGGGTACCCTGGGTGGCCTAGTGGTTAAGACGCTGGGCTACTGGTGGGGAGTGGTTCGGATTCCACGTTAAACTGTAGGTCTAAGGTGGAGTGAAAAGCTTGACCTTCGTCAGAATGAACAATTCGGGCGGAAGCTAACCAAAGGTTATATAGATATGCAGTCAGCGAGAACATGTTTGCAACTTTGGCAGTCTTGAAAGAACTATTTCAATTGTGATTGGTCGATGGGGGTTTCACATTTAAGATAGCTTCTTCCCTCCAACAAACTTAAATCGGTTATTTCCATCGATCCTGCGCACAGAGTTGGGGATATGATCTGTCGTTTGCAGTGGTTCTGGAAGACCATGTTTTATCTTGTCAGAATAATATAAAAAAAAATTAAAATGTGAACAATCACTAGGGTTTCTGAGCGCCCCAGTAAACGACCCTAATAAATGCGTCTCGATTAAAGGTTGCCGTGCATTTTGAAGTTTCATTTTATGGTCGTAAATATCGGTGACTTTTGTAATTTTTTCTTTATTCATCAATTGGACATTATTTTTTTTACGAGTACTATTACCATAATTATATGGGAAACACGGAAAGAGTTGGGGAATAAATTTAATATTTATGGTCACTAGGTACTTTTATTTTCCTCTGTTAATTAGTAAAGTAGCTAGTAGTTTTTGTGAAAATGCGCCCTTAGTGTTCCATATTTGGTTAAAAAAAAGTCTTAAGTTGAGTTCGTGTTGCCCAATCTAACGTAACTTCACTGCGATGTAGAACCGCACCATAAATCCAGGGTATGTTATAAACTTCATGGTAGGTTTGTATGCTATCGGTATTTTTATTAGTAGTTCCTTAAGTCTTTTGCAGCGTTACAGCCAATTTTTAGAAAGTGATAAACTTTGATTATAACTGAAGCGGGGAATGAACTGATAGAGAATTACCTTATTCAAAAAGTTCTATCTATAAAGCCCATTCGATGCAAATTTGCCAGTGGGTGAATTGGTTAAAAAAGGCGTTTTTATTCTGTGGTTTATTGGCTTCGTTAAGATAAGGGCTATGCTTATCATCGTTGTCGTCGTGTCACTCTACACATACAAAGTTTTTCAAAGTCGGGTGACGTTATATCTCGTGCCCTTCCATCGCTTTTCGGATGCGACTCTTAATGGGGGACTCTTAAACGCTTCGTTGCTCACATTTGCTTATTTAGGAGTGTTTTATGTATTGGTGGGGTCTTGAGATGGCGTTCGTACGTAGCACGGAGATAAATTTTCATGAAAGGATCGACCCTTGTTGAATAAACAGTTGAATACTTGTCCCGATTCCTTTTAAAGCGAATAATTGGCCACTCGGCTCCAATTTCGTATTAGCGAGTGCGGACTAGCTTTATCGGGCTGCAGTAAAGAGTTGCATCAAGTCATGTGGGAACTGTATTTTTTAAATTGGAGAAGACGTTCTAATTTTACATTTGATAACAATCTGACAGCGAAGGCGATCCAAATCCAAATAAGACTTAAGTCTTTCCTCTAAAATTGGCGTTCGCCTCATAATCTAAGAGCGTTCTGGTTGCGATCTGAAAGTGCATTCTTTCTCTCCATGACGAAACAAATGACGATGTCCTCTTCGTCTTGACCAGTGTGGTAAGTGATTGTGCGATTGTGTATGTTTTATATGAATGGGGGGCATTTATGGTGTGGCTGTGTGTTAAATGCGTGGGGGCATTTCTTGCGTATCACTGCACGCGTGTATAGTATTCGCACGGATCATCACTGCATTTGTACTGCGTTCGTGTGCGACTCTCGTGCAGCATTTATTTGATTTTTTTCCTCTCATTAAGCTCCGGTCGATAAACGGACAGTGATTGGAGGTAATTCAATCAAGGCTTTGATTGCAATCTCTCTCATCCGTTTCCTTATTTGGACGTTTCGAAATGCGAACTGCGATTATAAATGGAGAGGTTGCTATCAACCTTTTCCGACACAGGCGTACTTACCTACCTACCGCTGGTCCTCGCGGACACACTTCCTTCTCTTACAGATATACTTTCATCTATTCCTGAATCGTGCAGTGCTTGCCGTAGTGGTTTGATCGTGCGAGTCCTTTCATCAATTTCATATTATTATTATTATTGACGTGGGCTCATATATATAAATTCAGATTCTATTAAAAGATTACGAAACACGAGGATGTGGTAAAGCCACGTATAATAACGTCAAGGATCTCTATCCTTTCCTTTGTGCGAGAACTAATGAATAGATTTAAATTGAGTTTATTTCAGAACGACGCAATCGCAATAAAAGTCTCGGAAATCATTCTTCAGATCGGAACCATCTGCCGTATTTTCTTCTGGTTAAGTGTTAGGATAAGATTCTCCATCGTCATTACGGTCACTCGATCGTCATCCCTCGTCAATCCTCGTTTTAGACTGATAATATACCGTAAAGAGTCCAGGATTATTGGGTCGTTTCGCCGAACAGGTGTTTTGTAAGGAGAATAGATGAGTTTTGTCGCTTGACCCCCTTTACCGTATAGATAGATTCTCGGGTCTTTGGTATGGGACTCTCGTTAAATATTCAAACCTGTTTCCAGATTGGCTCGTGTATATACGGGAATGTCCGAAAAGTAAACGCTGAAAATCCAGTTATTACCTTCCATCAGTCGTTTGTATTCTTTGCGGGTCGTATTTTTTACGGGTTGTATTATTCCGCGCATTGTTCGGAACAGCAGAACGGTGCAACATTCTGCTTGGAGCCTCGTGTTAAGAGTATAACCATTCTATTGCAGTCTGGAGGAATACCCAGTCGCAAAAAAATAAAGTTTTAAAATCTTTATTACGTAGATTTTCGGTACAATTTTTTATTAAATGTTATTTTAACCCAGTTCCAGAATTTTTTAAATAATGCGTGTTTGAAATTGGCCCTAACCATATAGGTTCGTTAATGTAACTGGGATCGTTTTAAAAGTTAATTATGCAAACCGTATTAGGAACGAACGTGCTGCATTTTTTCCTAATGTGTCGCTAATTCTTATTGGTGGAAGGTTTATGCTTTTCTCTTAACCATCCTATTCCACTCCTTAGTTTACTTATAAGTGCAGGAATACAGTGGTTGTGTGTTTACGTGGCCATTTTCAAGCTTGCATTGTTTCAACCTTATTAATTTTGTGTACGAAGCGTGCGCGTCTTTATATTACATATATAGACCGTGAAACTTTTCCCAGAACTTGAACTAAATCTGTTGACATGCCTTGAACGTTTTATATATATATATATACACACATATATACACACACACACCTTTGGTTAGCTTCTGCCCGAATTGTTCATTCTGAACAATTCATGTCAAGCTTTTCACTCCACCTTAGACCTACAGTTTAACGTGGAATCCGAACCACGCCCCATCAGCAGCCCAGCGTCTTAACCACTAGGCCACCTAGGGTACCCATTTATCTACCAACCATTTTCTTTATTGTGTGGAAGGATGAACAGCTGAGTTTTGCTGCGCGCGCCGGCTGCCGTCGGGTCTCGAACCCGGGGCCGATGGATTCATAGTCAGCGACGCTAACCACTACACCACTGAGGCGCATACCATTCTGAGTTCATTCCCATCATGAAATGGACATGTTATGTGCCTTGAAAAGTGGACGCTCAATTCTGCCAGTTGAGGTTTAAGTTTTGGTTTTTGGCTAAAAATATAATAGTTATCCCTTTTTCTTTGACGTATTCAATCTGACTTGAAGGCAGCGAGTCTTTTGCTTATATTGAGGTTCTAAATGTAGCTGGCTGGACTAGGCTGCTTTAAACCCTATATCCTGTCCCAAAGCTGAATCCTATCTGCTTTGCAGATAGCTGGTGAGGGGAGCTATATTTTTGGGACCTCTTTGCGAGTGACCCGTTGCCCACGTCGGGCTAGCATCATGAAAAAGAAAAATCTATAGTATTTGTCATTTACCATTACTTATTCGGACTATAGTGGATTTAATTTTCCTAGAAGAGTTCCTTGTTCCATGCACGGTCTGTGTGTGTCATTTTATATATATATATATATATATATATATATATATATATATATGCGCCTCGGTGGTATAGTGGTTAGCGTCGCTGACTACGAATCCATCGGCCTCGGGTTCAAGACCGGGTGACGGCAGCCTGCGCGCAGCAAAACCCAGCTGTGTTCATCCTTCCACACAATAAAGAAAGTGATTGGTAGATAAATGGGTGGCCTAGTGGTTAAGACGCTAGGCTGCTGGTGAGGCGTGGTTCGGATTCCACGTTAAACTGTAGGTCTAAGGTGGCGTGAAAAGCTTGGCCTTCGTCAACCTTCGTCAGAATGAAGAATTCGGGCGGAAGCTGACCAAAGATTACATATAATATATATATTTATATATTTGTTTCATGCGTTTTATTTATTACATTCACCCTTTTATATACATGGCAATGATGCTGCAAGCTGCTCATACCCCGAGTGGGTGTATGGGCGGGGCGGTGCTTTGTAAAAACAATGAAGCCTTTGTTTTCTATCTACGACTTAATGTATATGAGCAACCTGACACACACACACACACACACACACACACACACACACACACAGTATAGTGATTACCTTAAGAGTGTGCACTACAAAATATACAAAAAACTGGGTTGTACACTTTTAAGTTAATCACCCTGTCTGTTAGTATTGTTGTCACTCCATTATCATTTGATGTAGAGTAGATGTAAAGTTCCATTTTAATTCCATATTGAGTTGAGTTTTGGTTACGTGGTCGTATAGCAGCACCGCTTCCTGTTGGATCAGCGAAGTTAAGCGACATTGGGTCTTGGTAGTAGTTTGATGGGTGTCACTCATCCGCCTCCGAATGATGTAAGGACCTGTGGTTCGGATCCTACTTGTAGGCTCCTCCGTTACATGACCTCAGCTGTCACGAAGGAGGTTAAACAATTCACACACACACACACACACACACCATGGTTAGTCGGTGGGTGGTCACGGAGGTGTGTGAGTGAGTGAGCCGAGGGTCTCCTCTTCACATTCTTAATTTCCATTGTATAAATGAGTGTCTCTCATTCACCCTTTGATTCATTGGAATCAGTATGGTATAGTCCTCCCTTTTAACTCTTCGAACGAGCCTAATCTATTCGCCTTCGATAATTCCTGATTTATTGGAGATCGTTCGATCGCTCTTTGTTACAGCATAAAGACCTCCAAAAAATAAAAAACTAGAACCTGTATCCAGTTTTATAATGACGGACAATATTTCTCGTAAGGAAAATTTATACGCTTTATCTATCGTCCATTATTAATTAGGAGTTTTGGCGCAAACTGTTTCATCCGTGAACTATTTTTTTCTCGTAAGGCGAGTGCTCTATTAACGCCGTAAAACGGCAAGAAATTTTTCCAACGACTTTATTTGGATTTTTAGCGTTTAATTCTACTATATTTTCAATTTAACTAAATTTGCATCTTGCAGACGCATAAATATATCTTGGGTGACGTTTCTCTCTATATTTTCTTTTTAATAACGGAATTTAAATTATTTATTTGAAATGTCGTTTTTGTTCGTAAATGTAGACGACGTATATTTTCTTTATCTCCATTTGAGGCTATCTGTTTAATGTACCTTACTGTATGTCTTGAGTTGGAATGTTTGGGAGTTTTGGTTTCGGCTTATCGTAATCTGTCAGCGATTTCGAGTTAAAAAAAAATCCGACTCATCCATTCGTGGAATAGGATAAAATAACCCGTTTTCTTCGTGCGTGTGATGGTATACTTGAAAAAGGTTTTTGTTTTATATAATTGTAAGATTGATTACTCATAATTCATGTCGTAGCACATGATTTTTATGAGGTTTAAATTATGGCTTTTCCTAACGCGCGTTTGAAATTGAGCTATTTCTCGTTTTCTCTCGTTTTATGGTCTTGGTGAGGATACTTAAATCGGACTTTAATACTCGATCTTTTATAGTAGCTACTTGTTGTAAAAGAAGAGAAAACGATGGGCGTATGGAGATTTATTTTTTTGTGTCAAGGTGTAAACGGGTTTGTGCTGCAGTGTTTTCTTTTGTAATCTACCTTTCTCCGCAGTCCTGGTACCTTTTTGTCTTACCACCTTCATTTATTCTTTCCGTTCTCACGCTTTCAGTCTTTATTTTTTTCTCTCTCTCTCTCCCTCTCTCTGCGTGCGCGCATTCCTGAGCCTAAGCAAGCTCTTCCCAAGGGGTGTTCTGTAACGAGTTTTGGCCCTAGAAGGAGAGCGGCTCTCGAGACAAGCCATTGAGATGCGCGGTAATTAACGAGAATGCACCGTTGTTTAATTCCACTTAAATCCCGTCCTTGTCGTTTCTCTTACTCGCTCAACACTCCTCCAAATAGGACATATACCGCATAACTCGTCGACGAACCTAATCAAACCTGACATTATCTAATCTAAGCTAACTTAGTATGACCAGGTGAAAATTTGAGTAGAAAAATTTGTCCCCCCGCTCCTCCCGAACATCCGTTCCCTAGTATGGCTAACCTCAAGGAGAGATTTTACATTTTTATTTAGCGCCGTAAGTAGCGGTTAAAGTATGCTTCGAAATCATCATGTTAAGTATGCGCGAATTGCTTTAGGATTTTCAGGGTTAGCGTGAATAACTTTTTCATGCAGTTGCTGCAATTTTGGGTTTTTAATGCAGTCTCGTAATTTTGAAGGCTCGACCGGTACACCTGGTTAGAATTTGGGGTTATCGCAAGTTTTCTTTTTTCAGGGTTTATCACATAATTTCTCCCCATCCCTCTCCACACGCTCACACCCTTTGCCCTTTTCTATACCCCTTCATGCTCGTTTTAATATTTTTTGTAATGCAATTAAAATTCTTCGTTTACCCCAAATTAAGGCCACAGGCAGGTGGAAGGCAATTGCTAATTAACCTTTTTGGTTTCCGCTTAAAAAATGCTTTTAAATATTTTCTCCGATTTCAACAAATGAAGTGGATACAAAGAATGAATTTGTTTCTCGTAATTGAGCAGACTCATTTTGCGGTTTCGTAATTTTCTATCTTGCGTAGTGACCTTCCGTCCTGTAATGCATATACAGCACTCCACTCTATCTATAGCTTTGCTTTCTATTAATGAATCAATCATATTCATTAAACACCATACATCGACTAAGCCCGTATGAACTTAGTAACAAATATTTTGGCAAAGTTCATCGCGCGTAAATTGCGTTTAAAGAAGTGTTTGTTCAGTTCCCTCTTTCGAGTCACACTCGTACATTTACATTCGAATGGTATGTTTATTTAGTGACTAAGACTATTACTTAATATGGGTGAATTCGTTACTTCATCCTCTGATTCAGCTCGTGCAAACATTGATAAATTATTTACCAGAGTTTATTGTTTCGCAGTCAAGATAAAATGCATAATTTATTCGCTCGCATTTCTAAACTAGTGAATTACTCGTGTCAATGCGTGTTTTTGAGTGGAACACAATTCCAAATTAGGTTAGGAATATGCAGCTGAACGAAACCCCATCTCGCGGGGTGTGTTCTGGGAGAACGGGTTGGGGGGTTTGGTGAAGATTATTCAGACGAATGTTGCTGCCTTGTATATTAAAAATAAAATAATTGCCAATTATTGTTTCTTATAAATTTTTAATTACTGATTAGGCTTCACCTGTATTCAATGTTAAAGTATAAAATTCTTCGTTAGATAATACTGTATCACAAAATCGTTATACCCAAAGTATTACAATATCTCTATACCACAAAATAATAATAATAAAAAAAAAGCTATATTTTACTGTACCTTAAAAAGTAAATTAGGCAAGCGTTTTTCACAAGTGGGCATGGGTCAGCATAAATTATTAGTGCGATTTCATAGCGAATGAAGGGCAGCAATTTGAACGAGGGTATGAATAATGTAACCGAGGGTATGAAAAGCTTTTGTTGATTTTTGAACGCTGCAATGAAAGAACCTTTGTTTGAATTGTATTTTGACTGGAACGTTTAAAGAACTTACATTCAAAGGATCTGCCTTCTCACTTAACGTTAATATATATATATATATATATATATATATATATATATATATATATATACACACGTCTGCTGAAGCGAAACATACAACACAGGTAGTTTCGTCCCCTGCTAGCGTGATCTCCGTTCCGAGCTCGTCTCACCAGTACACCACATCCCCTTCCCCTCCCCCAAGAAAGTACAGTATATATGAGATGTATTGTCGAGGGTTCGAATTCGCAGACAGGTAATATAAAAAGAGGAGGCAGACGTATCTCTTCAAAAGCAACAAAAAAAAAAGTGATTTCTTGCTAGTTTTTTAGGAAATTTTAAAGTCGTGTGAAGGAAAAAGTATCGATCTTTCACACGGTATCGTCAGAACTTAAAAAAGTGGACGTAGGCGTTTTTGTACGTAAAACGATATCTCTTCTATTTAAATGTATATGTAAATGCATGAAACTGTATTTTGCGAGTTTTTTTTTTTTTTTTGAAATGTATTTTGAATCTAGTTCGTTTGTAATATAATTATCGGGTGATGTAGTTTATTAAATAATTCGCCGGTTTAATTAACTGGTTTTCGGCCATTTGTGTAGATTTAGCCGATTTAAATACGGGGGTAACGGGATTGTGGTTAACTTCTAGGTACCGGTTTGATGTCGAGCAATTATGTCGTATATTGCGAGCCTGTTAATTACCCCTGGACTAGACATTTTAAGGATTAATAATGACTAAATCATTTACTCTATGTAGGGTTGGCGAAAACCCAACCCACCTGGGGTTTTCGGGTTTTATATTTTCAGTGGCCAAAATAGTATAAGAATAGAGCTAAAATAACTGAGAGCTTATTACAAAAATAACTATTTACCACGAGTTGTGTTTTCATTGGGCAGTTGGGTATATGTTTTGTTTGAAAATAAAATCCTCAAATAATTAGTGTTTGTAATATCTCAGTCAAGTTGTGTGAATGTGAAATCTCTTATTACTAATCCATATTTCATATTTCAGTGTATTTCAGTAATGAGTAGTAGTGTGCAAGAATTAATCTATTAAGTTATTTTACTAGTGACTCGTTGATTTATTTTGAAAAAACCCGAAAAAACTCAGTTGCGTGGGGTTTTTTTTTCCTGAAAAAAACTCGCAACTGGGTCGGGTCCAATCGGGCCAACTCTGACTCTATGTACAGTTGTTTATAGGGTCATTGGTTAATATACGATCAGTTTATAGTTGGTGTTACTGTACGACTTAGTGTAGGGTAACTCTAAACTGGTTGTCTATCACCATCATACCATTCGCGAGAAGATCCGTTTATCTATCAAAATATGTCCGAAAATGGTTTGACGGATTTGGGATATCAAATGTGTAATATAAAGGCGAGGCGAGGCGAGCGAGTCTGAAGTTTGATGAAAGTTGTCTCTGAGAGGATGCTAACTGCGTCTTCTTTCAATGAAGTAAAGTGAGAAACGCCGTCCCTTAAGAATGACAAACGTCTTCTCTTTAAATCTAAGCAATTAAAGAGTTTGAACGAAGGCACCAGTGACAACATCAACAATACTGACTGAGCACACTGTTGTTAATTCTTATATAGTTGGGGAATGTAAAATATGCAGATGTTATAAATTATCCATAAATATAGTTTTCTTTTTATTTAGTATTTAAGTAGTGTATATTTTAGGGGCAATGACTTTATTTTGCGCAATTTCTGAGAAAAAGTTCTTAGAAACAGTTTCTGAAAATATAAACAAATAGGCTACTAATTGGAAATAGTTTCTTACTTTGGATTTTTTTTATTTTATTTATTTTTTTGTAACTAAAAAAATTTGAAAAAGAAATTTCAAATCATTACCGCTTAGTAATTAAGTTTTTTAAAAATTTTGTTTCTAGACGAACTTTTTGCGGCAACTGTACGAAATTATTCGCTGAAAGCCGTTTGAATTAAGTTGCATACGCACTTTCTCTATTTTAGTGAAGCGAAAATTAGTTATTGGTAGCTGCATCGTAGTCGTAAAAGTTGTATTAGTATATGTTTGAACAATGGTATTCATATATCGTTGTCACTAAGGGCTTGTTAACTTTTTCTTTTTGTCGGGAGTTTTTTTTTTTTTTTTTTTTTTTTTTTTTTTATAGCCAGAGGTAAGTGTCTCTGTGGAGGTGCGAACTGGAGCAATCGTCTCGTCTCGCGTTACCTTATTTTTAATTAGAATTTGAGTCGATATATAATTAATTGTCATTATTTAGGTAATAAACCCGACGGTAGGACTCGGAGAGGAGCTAAAAGTCGTCGTTTTGAACCCCGTTACAAGGATTCAGGAACTCTAAACTATTCGAAGCATCAACTTGAGTCAAGGATCTGCTATTGAATAGGCTCTCTACTCACCGAATTTTATCGCCGTCTTATCAGACGAATAGAAATGCCGAGAAGACTCCTCACTCGCCTTTCTCCCTCTCTTTCTCCTTTTTATTTTCTTCCGTATTTAAATATCTGTTGAATCAGTTCGCCAACGGCCTTAATGGAGGAACCTATATCCGTTTGGTCGACGAATCCCATCCTGTTGACACTCAAACTAACTCAACCTAGCCCAAAATAACTGTTGTCGGGTTACGTTTCCTAATAATCTTAGTACAGAGTTCGTGTTATCGTATTGTATATGTAACTTCAAATGGTAGTTTTATTCCTCAAGCACGCGTTCCTTTATTATTATTAGGTACAAATGATGAAACGTTGGTATGAGGCTTCTGGAACACTATTATAAACATTATTATACGAGTACGAAATGATTCTTTTGCTGTTTTGTCATTACATTCGTGCGTCGTACAGTTTTATAGTTGACTTCGCGCTGAATTTAGTGCGAGGATCATATTCTGATGCAAACCGCCAATCATAAGCCCACGCCTTGTTTATATGTATATATATATATAATTTATTTGTTTTTATCGTATATAAATTTTATAATAAAATTCTGTTTCGGATGTTTATATTATAAATATACTGAAATCATTAATTAAAGTCAATGATGTACTCGAGTACTGACTGTGTACACTAAAAAATGCGTACATTGATGAAATGCATATAAATGTGTACACAATCAAAGCGAGGTATTGTTGCGACGAGCCGATGAAACCTTTTCAGGAACAAAATGTCGATTGTTTAAGTTTGAGCGCTCCTCAATAGAGAAATTCTTCATTGGGCATTGAAGAAAAGATGCCCAGTCATATCCTCGCTTTAATTAAACAAGAAAAAATAAGAGAGAGAGGAAAAAAATAATTAATATAACCATTAACATAGACGCCCAAATCATTTATTGCCTTTTTAATGGCGAAAGATTGCCAGTTTTGTCTCAACGAAAAGAGGTCCTTCACAGCGCGCGAGTTGCGTAACGCTTGAGGTGTTTGTAGAAGATACTTAGTCTCTTTTAAATACTTTCGTCGATGATGTAATGGTTGGTTTTTAATTTCCATATTAGTCGTTTTCAGGATGCATGAAAGCGATCCATTGAAAATGCTGTCCGTTAAGCTGAACGTAGGTAATATACACGATCGTAGTGGAGCCTTGGAAGGATCGCGGTATATTGTTGTTGTTGTTGTTTGCAACCGAATCTAAATGGGATTGGATAAAGCAACATCAGAAATAAAAGCGAATGAAGAGAATTAAAAAGGTCTTTATTATATTTTCTCGCATTGTTTTTGTAATGGTCACTGCGGCATTCTTTGGTTGTTGATTAGTCGCTTTTTTATTAAGTAGCAGCCCGAACGATTTACTATTTTGCATTTTGCTATGTGCCATTGACCATCTTTCTTTTGTATTGAAATTTCCCCTTCAATTCTGCCTCGCCTTAAACTTTATTCCTCTTTATGGTTAAATTGCCAATCGTTAGCCGCTTCCCTCAGTTTTCCGAGTCAGTAAATCCTCGTTTCCCGGACGTACTTCCATCTCATTGGCGACATTACTTCCCCTCTTAGGCAAAGAAGTAGAACAGGTTACAGTTTCATAGTTTTTTTTTTTAATGTTATTTAAATAAAAGCTGACAATTTAACAAAAATTAGCTAATTAATGTAAAAAGTTACAAAAAGAGCGTAACAATTCCCTCATGTTTGACACTTCCCAGTGTAATTTGTTATATCCCTTCAATTGGCCTAATGAACCCCGTTTTTTTGAGTAGCATTATACTCTTGTAATCCACGCTCGCTTTCCTCCGTTATCATTACTGTCCTAATTAAAATAAACCAGTAAATAGTGATAGTTGCCGTCATTTACACCCTCACGTTGTTAAAAAAAAAAATGTTGGCTGCAGGGTTCGTGTCTCGGTTGAGGACCGGCTATATCTACCCGTTTGCCGTTTTATAGAATTTAGAAATCGGTGTAAAATAAGTATCAAGAGTGAAAATAACATTTTGGTGGCAACAGTAAACACCTTTTTTGGGGGGACCTATTCCTATAATTTTTAATTTCCAAATGAAATAATTTAAAATTTGTTCGTTGCTGAAAGTTTTGAAGGCAGACTTCGTTCGCTGCCTCTGCCCCGCGTTTTCTTTTAACTTAGTGTATTTGATTCGTCTTTTAAGGGTAGACTGACTTAGTTTGTTTCTATAGCGTGGAGGGAAACTTTATTAAAATTTTAGGGATCCAATTCGAGACCCACCTTTTCCCTTTTTTGATAAAGCCTCAACCTATGCTATTTTTTTAAATATAGGTTTTTGAAAAAAAATTAATTGCAGGTATTTCGGTAATTGTAGGTATTTCGGAAAATAAATAATAAAATTTTATGTAAATGTGTTTAAAAAGACAGTCTTTGTTCGCGTTAGTTTTACAGCGGTACGCATTTTTATGCTGTAATATAAATTTTTGGAGTTTATATTTAACGCTTACATCTATATACACAATAACGAAGTGTTAAATTTACGTATACAGGGTGTTTCACAACCGGTTTGCCATACTTTGAATGGTGACTTGGGGTGTGATATCGAGTAAAAACGTTAATACAACATCGATGCTATTTTCAACCGTTGCGGAGCTACGGACTTTAAGATTCACGGAAAAAAATAAACGAGCGTATTAATCTGATGTATTTATTGCTACATTTTATGAGGTACACCTTATAAATGTTCAAAATGTCCGCCTCGGTTTTCAGTGCACAGCCTCGCTAGTTCCAAACAAGAGTTCACTGCCCAGTGAATCATTTCGGGGTGTTCTCGTATGTAAGTAGCGGCGTCCATAATCTGACGCGAGAGTTCCTCTCTCGTTTGTACTTTGGTCTTGTAGACCATCTCTTTCCTAAGGCCCCATAAAAAGAAATCTAATCGGGTGAAGTCCCGAGATCTCGAAAACCACGATATTGGACCAGCACGACCAATCTAACGATTCCCGTACCGCTGATTCAAGTAATCCGTAACATGACGACCAAAATGTGGTGGCGTCCCATCGTGCTGTAAGAATATCTTACGCCTTGTCTACAAGGGCACGTCCTCCATCAAAAGTGGCAATTCGTTCGTCAGGAAGTTCAGATAAATATCAGCAAGTGAATCGTTGTTGGAAAACGAACAGTCCAATTAGCTGATCTCCAATTACACCGCACCAAACATTCACCGAGAATCGATGTTGGAAGTTTCCTCGAACGATACCGTGGGGATTATCGGCGTACCACAAGTAGGAATTTCGTCCATTGTTAATTCCATCCCAAATGAATTGTGCTTCATCACTAAACAGTATGCGATTAAGAATTTGGCGATGCATAACCATCCACTGGCAAAATTGAACACGTTCATCGTAATCATCCGATTGAAGAGCTTGCACACGTTGCAAATGATAGAGATACAAACCCTCGTCATACGCACGATGCAGATTCACCAATTCATCTAGAAATCCTTCGGACACTGGTAGTTGGGCTAGGTTGTACTAGGTCCAGTATGCGCTCCTCCATAGCAACGGGCCGTCGTGCTACATGTTCTTGGTTACGTGGAACAATTGTCCCCGTTTCTCTTAATCTCTGGTGTGTGTCACTAAACACTTGCCTGTTCGGTATTCGGCGATTCGGAAAACGTCTTCAATATTACTGAACTGCCGTTCTGCTGTTACCATCACAGAATCCATAAATGAAATGGATATCAGCGTATTCAGCGGGTGTGATCTTGATTCATTTTGATTGTTCACCTTAGCGCCCAACACAGTCTCGTACCACAGATCAGAACCAACTGAAAGAAAAAACAGGATTAATAGTGGTAACTTCGTTAACCGAAACTACCACTAGTACTGCCATTTATCGAATTACACACAAGTAGGGATTTGTTGTTTGCACATCTTAAAACGTCCGGAGCTCCGCAACGGTTGGAAATAGCACCTATGTTGTAGTAACGTTTTAATCCATATCACCCCCCAAAGTATGGCAGACCGGTTGTAAAACACCCTGTATAACTAAGTTCTTCAGTATATTATTAACAATGATTTTAAGATTTTTTGTCCGGTAGCAAGTTAAGTACACACACACACACACACACACACACACACACACACACACACACAGGCGTCTTAGCATTTTGCCACCCCTAGGCAGGGATTAAAGTACCTTATAGTTGTGCTATTTGATATAGTTAGTTTGCTATTGGAGGCTGCTGTTCTTTTTTTATTTTAAAACTTATTGTGAATCCATTTAATTTGTTAGTGCTGATAAGTTATTTATTTTCTATTTTTGTTTTCTTTGCCCTACAGTATTTCTTGAAATCCAACAAAATTTGCAGCCCTAGGCAGGTGCCTACTCTGCCTATACATAAATCCGCCTATATACAGTATATCAGGTCATCCCATAAGTAATGTCGTTTTTTACGATAGATTAAGTTTAAACTAGTCCTACTCGGTTTAAGCATAAATTTTCCGGTTATATCTGAGGAGACCTATCGTGTTTCGCTACATACTTTACAGACCTTGACCAGTGAAGACGTGCGTTTTGCTTTATGTGAACCCCTCATAAACATGGCGGTATCAGAATAGCATATCAGGCATATAATGCTTTACGAGTTCAAAAAAGGGAATAGTGCTACTGAAGCAACGCGAAACATTGAGGACGTTTATGGCAACGATATTCTGCATGTGAGGAAATGTCAAAGATGGTTTCAAAAGTTTAGGAATGGTGACTGCTGTTTGACAGATGCACCACGCTCTGGATGCCCTGCTGAGTTTGATGATGACCTGCTGTTAGCCGCACTTGAAGAAGACTGTTCAACAACTGTCGAAGAATTGGCCCAGAAACTCCATTCATCCCCGTCCACCATCCATCGACATTTGCAACAACTCGGGAAAGTGCGTAAGCTAGGAAAATGGGTGCAACATGAATTGTCGGTCGACAATCTGAGGGTGCGGCTAAACATTAGCACAGCTCTTCATTCCCGTGAACTCCAAGATCCGTTTTTGCACCGTTTAGTGACTGGTGATGTAAAGTGGATACTGTACCATTATGTTAAGCGCCGTCGACAGTGGGTTTGTGCCGGAGAACCAGCGACACCACAGCCAAAACCAAATCTTCACCTTCGGAAGGTGTTGCTTAGTGTTTGGTGGGATAAAGGTGGTGTAATACACTTTGAAACCTTACCACACAACCAAACAATCACCGCTCAAGTCTACTATCAACAACTGGATCGATTGAACACTGCACTAAATGAAAAGAGACCTTCTTTGGTTAATTGGAAAGGAATCGTGTTCCACCACGACAACGTACGTCCTCATACCGCTCGGATCACTTCTGCAAAAATTGAGGAGCTTGCGTGGAAAAAACTTCCACATCCTCCATATTCTCCAGACCTTGCGCCTTCAGATTATCATCTCTTCAGGAGTCTGCAAAACTATCTTGACGAGAAACAGTATACTTCTTTAGATGACCTGCACAGCAGTCTTTGTATGTTTTTTTGTCTCAAAACCGCCTGAATGTTTATAAACATGGCATTGAAAAGCTTGTAGGACGTTGGCAGAGTATCATTGATTCCGATGGAAAATATATACTAGATTAAAAAGTTTGTTGAGTTTTTTTTTGTCCTTCAAATTCCGATCTAAAAACCGACATTACTTATGGGATGACCTGAGATATAGATATATATATATATATATTTTGTAAAATGGGGTGTCTTCTTATTAAGAGTCCCTTCAAGTATCAGTTCGTCATATATGCCCTACATAATTATACGAGATATCTTGACAAAATCATGTGTTGGAATTACACTTTTTTTGTGTAGTATTAAAGGTTTGTAGATATTATTTTTTAACCATTCGTTGTTTATGGTTCCAGAAATTAAAAAAAATAAATACTAATCTATAATGCTCGTTTTATGACTAGACCATTTATGGTTCGTTTTCGTTTCGATATTTATTGTTACTGTGTATATTATGCGCGAGACCAATAGAATATCAAATTGGCGAAATTGTTGGTTTAAATTAAACGTAATTCGTTTATTGATCATTACCTTGTTCATTCAAATATAAATTAAAAAGATAAATTATTTTAGTAAATTCTTTGCGTACCGTCCACAGCGGTGGTTCTTAACACCTGGGTCGCGACCCAAAATTGAGTCGTCAAACTATTTTGATTGGGTCATTAATAAATTATCATTTATTTATCCCTAATCTTTTTATCATTAATTACTTATTTTATTATCTATTACGAGTAAACTGTTAGAAGGCATGGGTCGCCGAGCTAGCCCCGCGACCAGAATTTGGGTCGCAGCCTAAAAACGTTATTTATTTAATTTTTATTGTATAGGAGGCTTGACTTTTTTCTCATTAATTTTAATGGAAATTCCATAAGTGATGATTTTATTTTTTCTGTATACGTTTTGGTTAGTAAAGTTTTATTCTGAAATGATTATCTTTGTCATAAGTAGTGTTTTTTGATAAATAGGGAAATTGTTTTTTGTAATGCTCGCGTGTTGGTATAAACTATAGATATTACAAATTATTTCATTATATGACAGTTTGGTTACGTTTGGAATTATTTATACAGAGGTTCGCTTACAAAGAGTGGACATTGGCTTCAAAATGTAGTTTTTTTTTATTATTATTATTATTATTATTATGTACGAATAGTGTGGTTGCACTGCATTTTTTTGTTAATATCTTTTTTTATTTATGATAATAGTAAACATTTTTAATTAGTTTCACCCTACAACAAGTTTAGAATTGCGTGGATGTACTTTGATTTACTAATGAACTTGGTATCGTGATAAAGGAGATACTTCTCGTATTTTTTGTAAATTACCGGAGCTCTCTTCCTGCGAAATTTAGCGTTGCGGGTTGGAATTAACGTAGTAATTTAATTTTCGGTTTTATGTTTAAATTGTTAGTTAATGATTAAAAACTAACATATTTACCAAAAATAAACTTTATTTGTGTTTACTTGTGCATTTGGAGCTTTAGATTGATTGTTGATCAGAAATGGTGCATTTTTAGATTGCCAGTAACGTATTTGTGGCATCTTGAGGACTCTTGTCCACGCTCCCCAACGAGGTTTAACGTTGGTTCGTTGTTTAGAGTTGATAGCGCGAAGTTTTTGGTTTTCATTTTGGTCTTTATTTAATTGTATAGGTGTTATTCCTGAAAATAGTTTGAAAGTATTTCCTTCATTATGGTTATGTATGGGCGCATTCATATTTATATACCCCGCAGTATTGTGTGGTTTCGTTTATTCAGTTACATGTATTTTGTATTCCCTTTCTCGGTGTAAATGCCATAAGTTACCTTATAAGTGTTGCGAAATTTTGTAATTGTTGTCATTTTCTTTCCTTAACCCGTTAACTGTGTGAGGCGCCCAGTTACTAGTCGAGCCAAAAACACGGGCTACGCAAAGCGAGATCTCGGTTTAAAGTTTAAACCCATGTATATACGGGGCTGCGCAGAAATGGTCAGAAGCGAGAGCCCATATTATTACGGGTTGCGCAGCAAACGAGTTAACTTTGGCCACAGCAAGTTATGGCTACTATTTCGAGTGAATTGTTGAGAAAATTTTGTATATTAAAGGTGATAATCAGTAAGAGTACAAACTTTTACATATTTTTCTTCAAAAGAAAATTTGGGAGCAAATAAGTTGAATCCGGATTCCACCAGTGGCATCTAGTTGCCTCGAGTAAGGTGATCGATCACCGACCAGAGAGAGAGACGGAACCGAATGCGCAGCGAGTTGAGTACAGGACAGTTTCGACCGAATTTGGTCTGCTGGTGTTTGCGGGCAGTCTTCGTCCCACTGTTTTGATGCTTGGCTGAATGTGCGTCTTACTACTAGGAAGGCAAACCACAAGAGTTTGAACGAGTTTTTAAGGTATTACTGTCCATACAGAGACACAGTAGGTTCGTTGTAAAGCCGCCTACAGTCAAGTGATCGTTTGATCAGTGCCATATAGGGAGCCTTTCAGCTGAACGTAGTAGAGTAGCAGCACTCCTCGAGAAGTTGAGGTGAGAGTGCCGAGTTTCTTCGTCAGCTTTTAGGATAGCAATTTCTGTCCAGTTCCGGCATATGGTTCCACTTTCAGTATATCTGCATCCCTCTGATCCTCTGTAAATTGAACTTTTTTTTTTTAGAGAGAGAGAACGGAACCTCAACGCATGCTGATGTAACCTCTTGCATTTTAATGAAGTGAGCAAAAGAGCTGTGATTGAAAATTTAAAAAGTCCGTTGTCACCTTTCGACAGGCATAAATATATAAGACTGCTGTCTGAACAACGTTAAAAAATTGATGTACACTGATTATCATTTGCTGAAGTTATAAGTGAAAGGTTCGAATATTGCCTTAAGTTTTCCTTTTTTTTGTCATCATGTGCGTTCTGGTTAGTATATTTTATAAACTTTTTTTTCTTTCTATGGTTGTCCTGATAGTAACTATATAACGATATAAGTAATTTTTTTGCAGGTAAAGCTATCTTTGAGGAATACTGGAATAGATTGTGAACCAGAGATTTGTTGTAACCTAGTTTAAGAAAGTTAACCTCCATTATCCACGTAACAACTTTATTACAGGTCATTAGTGTGAAATGTTATTTTATGCAAACGTTGCGTAAACAATAAATTACCCTTTCGATTTTTCTAGGAAATGATATAAAATATCGGAGCTATTGAAAAATAGGGACCCCAGCCTTCTTTAGTTAGCTTTATAAGACTAACTAACGAAAATATCATGACCTAACCTAACCAGTCGTCAAGGGCGTACAGTTAACCTAACGATTGGTTAGGTCAGGTCAGGTCAGGTCAGGTCGTGATATTTTCGTTAGTTAGCCTTATAAGCCTAACTAAAGAAGGCTGGGGTCCCTATTCTTCAATAGCTCCAAAATATCTAACGTCTGGAATTTATCACTGAAATAATTTCGTGTCTGTTCTTTCAACTTTAAATTTGCTAAAAAAAAAGTTTCCCAATTGAAAACTTACTTTTAAGGGGGTGAGGCGAGTGTCGTATGTTGAATATGAAATTTGTAATGATTATTAATTTCTATTAATTATTTAAAAGGGAACAAAAATGTCAGTAATATAAAAATTTCATGGAGGCGAGTAGGGTAGGTCTACGAGATTTTAAAAAGGACTTTGTTCACCAGTCTCGTTACGGGATCATGAAGAGAAGGTCGTTGTACTAAAAAAAATGTAAATTGCGATTTAAAATTAACTTGGTTTCATCTACGATCACATTATGAATCCACGCTCGCTTTCCTCCCTTATTATTACTATTCTAGTTAAAATAGACCAGTAAATTGTGATAGTTCTTGTCATTCACGCCCTCACGTTGTTAAAAAAAAAAGTTGGCTGCAGGCTTCGTGTCTCAGTTTAAGACCGGCCATATCTACCCGTCTGCCGTTTTACCATTTTATAAAATTTAGAAATCTGTAAAATAAGTTAAGAGCGAAAATAATGCAGATTAAAGAGAAGTAAAAAGAAATTAAAGACGTTTCACGACACTGTTGTATGCGACTCTCTTCGCTTCAACCCCTTGTTGAGTCAAAAGCCATATTTCCACTGGTCATTAACTGATTTTCAAGCCATTGGTAATATTTCCACTTTTGTGAACCGAGCGATGGTTCAGCTAAACACACTTGTGTTTTAGGTTTTACGGTGTTATCCTTGTGGTGTTATCCTTGTGGTGTTATCCTTATGGTGTTATCCTTATGGTGTTATCCTTGTGGTGTTATCCTTGTCGTAAACTCGCGTAATTAAAGTGTACTAAGTATTTTATGTACCATTTTAGAGTTTTCCTTTTCTGAAACTCGTAAAAGCTACCTCGTGGATTATTTTGAAAATTAAAGCTCTTAAACCTTTTTTATAACTCAGATTTTTAAACTTTATCAGGAGTGCAGTATATAAAGATAACTTCCCAATCGTATATACACAGAGTATAATTGAAAAAAATATTTTTACGTAGCACAGTTCAGACTTTTATCGATATTTCAGTACATGGTTAGTCGAGAGAAGAAAATTATGAATGCGTCTTAGGCGTAATAATCATACGTGAATAAGGTGGAAAGGACAAAGGCAGCGAAATGGGACACTATGAACTAGTGTGACGCGACGCGGGTTTAAAAAGCTTAATTTGTCTTTCCCTTCCCATTAGCAGATAACTGTATTGGGTTCATTTACAATTTGTTTTTGCGCAAGTCATTTAGTACAGAAATTTTAGTTAAGAATAAAGTGTATGAGAATATTATTGTGCATTTCGGAAAAAAGTTTTAGAAATATTTCTACATTTGACGAGAAAGTATTTGAAATGCAGAACTTTATACTCAGACCCATTTAGTTTCACCCGCGTTGACTATTTTCTACATAGTTGTGTATACATGATGTTGGCCCTTGTGCGTGCCGCTTTACCTTCTCGTCTGTGGCACTATATTCACTTTACCTCCTCGTCGATTCGTTGAGTGCCAGACGCGACATGTTGGCGCCTTTGGTCTGGGAATATCCGGGCATCAATCGAGAGATTTCTTTCACTTAATTAAGGAAAAGATTTCCATTTAGAGGCGAATTAACAGTTCAGAAGGTGGATTTTTTCCTCTTACACGCACACACTAAAGAGATGTGTGTAAGTGTAACCAGAAGCGTCTGCACGGCAAACTAACAACACAGGCACGTAAATAATTATGAACTTAACCCCACATTGATTATAATAATATGGAACATTGTTGCTTCCAGTGGTGATAAATCACGTACAGAATCCTTGTCGGTACGTAAACCCGCTATGTACTTGGCAATAATACTGCGAGCTGCTCGTATCGTGAATGTGTGTATGGGCAGAGCGGTGCTTTGTGTAAAAGTGAAACCTTCCTCAAACTTGAACTCTATATATACAGGATGGCCCATAAGTCCCAATAGTTATAATTAAAGCGAAAATACAAAATAAAAGACCGATTGGGACTTAAGGGCCACCCTATATATATATATATATATATATATATATAATATATATATATATTATATATATATATATATATTATATATATACTACACGTACTGTACTTTGGTTTGGCTTCTGCCTGAATTGTTCATTGTGACGAAGGTCAAGCTCGTCACTCCACCTTAGACCTACAGTTTCACGTGGAATCCGAACCACGCCCCACCAGCAGCCCAGCATCTTAACCACTAAGCTACCCAGGATAGCCATTTATCTACCAACCAATTTTTTATTGTGTGGAAGATGAACAGCTAGGTTTTGCTGCGCGCCACCTGCCGTCACTAGCTCTCGATCCCAGGGCCGATGAATTCGTAGTCAACGACGCTAACCGCTACACCATCGAGGTGTTTTATATATATATATATATATATATATATATATGTATGTATGTATGTGTGTGTGTGTGTGTGTGTGTGTGTGTGTGTGTGTGTGTGTTAAAATTGTGAGGATTGAGCCCATCGGGATTATTCTTTTGAAAACTGCTTTGTTGCAACTCCGATTTTTATCATTATTTTTATTGTAGTTTCGTGAGATTAAATTTTGAATCATTAGTTTTAACTGACTTTTATATCTGTAGTTATTTTTAAGAATATTCCCTGACACACACACACACACACACACACACACACACACACACACACACACATTCATTTTGTGTTATAAAACTGAATGGTAAAAATTTAGTGTACAATTACGTGGTAATTATAGTTTTTTTTTTTTTTCTTTATATCGTTATTGTTGATGAACAGCTCCTTGGCAGCTTTTGAAAAATGAGGGACGAAATGTCTTAAGGTTTCAGTGGGTAGGGTCATTTAAGTAATATTCGCTACACAATGTTTGTTTACCTTGGAAAACCGCAACATTTTGACATTTACAATTGTCGGTGGTGACATTTAACCTAATCTAAACCCTACAGTAATTACCAACCTAACCTCATCTTCAATATATCTCGCATCATACTTAATAATTTTCAATAAAAAAAAATCAAACTGGCATCTGCAGTGACGGCTAATGTCGATATAATCCAATGGCGATTTTGTGCGTACGAGTATGTATGTCAAATATTGTCGCAGTTCCGTTGGGTAGACAAGAATACACAATTTATATTTTTAGTTTATATCGTCGATTTTTCTTGTTACGCCTTAATTAGTTCATACCGGTCACGGTAACCGATTGACGAGCTGTTAATTTGGAGGTCACCGGTTCGAGTCTCCCTTATGACTTCCGAGATTTCGGGGATTAAGGTCCTTCTCCGGGTCTTCCCAGTTGGTGTAGTGTTGAAGCTGTAGGTCCCCTCCACGTCAGTCTTTGCTAATTTTTTAAGTCCTTTCGACTGCAGGTGTTTGTTGAGAACTGAAAATGGCTGCAAATTAATCCTGCATTTCCGAAGAGAGAGGTGAAGTGTGCGAAGGCGAGAGAAATTCTTTCGTGCGCACACCACTTGAACATCTGTGCACGCCTGCCGGGTAATCGGCAAATTATTTTCATTCCTTCACACCTGTTCATACTTGTGATACACAATTTAATCTGGTCAACGCTCGACCAATTATTTAACAAAAATTTTACTATATATATATATATATAGCGGGAAATGGCGGTAAACGCCCCAATACAAAAAATATAAATATATATATATATATATATATATATATATATATATATATATATATATATATATATATATATATATATGATGGAATTGGTCGCTGTTCAAAATGGCTCGTCTCTTCAATTTTATCTCCAGATTTGAAAGTTTATATGTCTGTTGACGTTAATATATGATCGGTTAGGGGGGTGGGGGGTGGTTCACCGTTGGTGGAAACGCAGTTGAGCCCTTCGTTTACGGCTTCGTTGTTAGGGGAATGAGGTATAGAGTCATCGTACTGGGTATTTCCATCAGGGTACTGCAAAGGAGTGAAATTTCATCCAGGCTTCATGTCCCGCGGACTTTTCCACTGTGAAGGACGAGTGACGGATGCAGATGGGTAGGACTGCATGTGGTGACTAATACCAGTCTTTTGCATAATGTAATTGGCATTACTCTGACCCTGCCTGCGGTTAAAGAGCCAGTGGTACGGGAGGTCATTCGACCCTTGACCTCGCCTCATTTGGGGATCAAGAAGGTCAGGTAGGTAAAGTGTTCTTATTCTTTGTGGTGTGACCTCTCACTCCTGCACAAATGAGAGGAATGATATATTGCTTCAAAAAGAAACACACACACACACACACACACACACGGTTCCAGATGAACCGGGTGTGCCTAGCTATGTGAGATGGAGAGCTCAGAACGGCAATTCTATCCTGCATCAAGTCAGGTCTAGAGGAGGAGAGGAGCCACCAGCCTGACCTCCGTGTGAAGAGAGACCGACGCACGAAATCCCTATAAGGTTACAAGATGATATTGTAACTCATCTGAGCTGCATATTACTTTTGAATGCAGCGCACAGTTTTGAATTATACGCATGTAAAGTTTATCAGTTAATTTCATCCGAAAGCGCCCTCCATTTGCGGAGATGAGTGAATATCACACAATTACAGGTATGGTATTCGGGATCTAAAGGAAACTTTATACGCCCCAGTTTTAACGTATCTCGGACATCGAGGATTCGCAAATGGTAGGGCTGTGACGTGTTTATCGGGGTACAAATTGGAGTTGAACTTAAAATTTAATTTCATCGAACTTTATAAATTTAACTGCGTTAAGGGTACTCTTTTTCATTTCTTTAATGTCTTTTATTTTCCTGTTATGATATACTTTTCATCTGATTTTGGGCGAGTTAGGGTTTAATTTTTGGCATGAGTACCCGTGTATTTTCGTAAGTAGGGAAATTGCGAGTCTACCCAATTTTTTTTAAAATAAATGTAAATTTTTTATTTTTAGGTGCAGTGGATTTACTGTAAAATTTGAAGGATTGGCGTCCAGTCCCAGATTTTTTGAATTACATATTTATTCTTTGTAGATTAGTTTTTGTTTTTAGTCATTTGTACGGGTAAACGAAGTTTTGGAGGAGAATATGATTTTGTGCTCGACTTCTTGAGTGGATGCTCCGAAATTTGTGTACGGTGAATGGGTTAGCGCGTCGCTCGTGATATGGTTCGCAGTTTTGTGGAATGGTTTGACTCGTGGGTAGTGGTCAGCCCGCAGTTGAAACGGATTCCGATAGCCGTACAGGGTTGTTAAAAAGTCGGGTATCATAGCAATTGTGTATATATTTATGAACCCTCTAACGACGTCTATCATAATTATGTACTCTTTCAGATACGCCTATTCAGACTTAACCCTACAGAAAAACTTGTACGGTGCTTCACATTTGAAGAGCCCTGTATATAGAATTTGTAGTTGGGTTTTCTTTTTAACTCCCGAAAGCGTGATAATGACTGTTGTGTCGGTATAAACAATTCCTTCTTTTAGCGAAGTTTTACGCAACAAAAAAAAATTATACGTGTCGTTTATTGAAGCGCTACGTTTTGGGTGAAAGGTGTAGAGACCGTGGTTCGCCTCGCCTCGTTTTCTCTCTCTTTCCAGCCGGCGACTCCGTCCGACGTCGACCACGACCCTAGGCATGAAAATGGCCATCCGACACGTATAGGCACTTTCCTAGTCTCGACACGTCAGAACGTTGATTTGTCTATGTCGCGTCGGTGTACTATTAAAGGAGTTTGTCACTTCGCAGAAGGAACTTAATTAAATTGTTTCTCGACTCCCGGATAGGGATGGGAAACTTGAATGAGCTCTCTCTCATATATGACCCCGTACCCTGTAATACCTACCTCCCACTCCAGCCCCCTACTATACCCTTTATACCCTTTTGCAACTCGCGTCAGCATTGACTCGAAGAAGAATACGAAGGGAGAAGATAGGAGTATCAGTGTGCCTTTTTGGTTTGGGCAGGGGCAGGAGGGCGGATATATATATATATATATACATTCAACTGCAAAGAACACGCAGTATAAATAACGTAAAGAACGACGCTTGTATAGGAGATATTCCGCGCAAGACGAGAGAGAGAGAGAACGGAACAAATGAAAAAATGAGGTAACCACCTGGGAATCGAACCCGGCAATCGGAAGATCCCGGGTTCGATTCCCAGGTGGTTACCTCATTTTTTCATTTGTTCCGTTCTCTCTCTCTCGTCTTGCGCGGAATATCTCCTATACAAGCGTCGTTCTTTACGTTATATATATATATATATATATATATATATATATATATATGCACACGAGGGTTATTCAGAAAGTAAGTTACAAGGTGTTTTGAAGAAATTTTTTTATTACAAGGCAAGTAATTATTAAGAGTATTTCAACAACAACAACAACACAACAACAACTACTACTACTAACTATTTTCTGCATAATCACCAAACAGATTCGAACATTTGTCGTAGCGTGGGACAAGCTTTCCGATACCGGTCGAGTAAAATGTTGGGTCCTTAGTTTTTAACCAGTTTCGCACGGCCGCTTCTGCATCAGGATCGTTTTGAAATTGTTTACCTCCGAGGTGTTCCTTTAGGGCTGGAAACAAATGGAAGTCACTTGGTGCAAGGTTAAGACTGGAGGAGATGATCCATGACTTCCCAGTGGAACGATTCCAAAAGTTGGCGTGTTTGATTTGTAGTGGGAGGGCGTGCATTGTCATGCAAGAACACCACACCGGCGGTAAGCAACCCGGGACGTCTTCTTCTGATAGCCATGCGGAGTCGCTGTAAAGTTTCACAATCGGAAGTGGCATTTATTGTTGTCCCATTTTGCATGAATTCAACATGCAAAACCCCTTGATGGTCCCAAAAAAATCATTGCTATCACCTTACTAGCTCATGGGGCAATCTTGAAATTTTTGGTTCGTGGTGACAGTGTTGCCACACATGCCTAACAAAATACTGTATTGTACTATGCATAATGCACCGGCAATTAACCTTGTAAACTTACTTTTTTGAACAACCCTCGTATGAGCGACCACCAGCCTGACCTCCTTATGAAGAAAAACCGACACACAACATCTGCACATATATACATGCACACACTGCGTATATATGATATCCACCAAAAATGTTCCTATTTTTATTTGGTAGTTATTTTATAATGGATGTATATTTTATTATTGAGATGTCTTAAGAAAGGCAACAGTTTGGGGTTTTTATTCAGCATATCCCTATACATTTCTAATCTTTCATTACTTAATGACTAATAAATATTGTATATTAAAACCATCCTTTCACCGTTTCACACTTAAAGCAATAAATTTTTTTTAATTTCTACGAAATTAGGAAAGGATGATACCGCTCTAAGTAAGGCCAAAGAAGAAGGCCTTACTTGGCTATAATCTTTATTGAAAGTTAAATCTTGACTAAGTAAGCTTCCTCAAGGACGGAACAGTATGGCTGAATCCTCCTCAAACGGTGATTCTGCGTTTGCAGCTGGAACAGAAAATCAAGACCGTTGAGTGGTTTCATGTGACAAATTCTGTGACGCGGGTGCGGAGATCCACACGATAGAAAGACAATATTACGAATTGTTAAAAAATTTCAAACAAAAGGAACTGTAAGCAATGAACATAAGGGTAATAGTGGTAGGCGACGATTTACAAGAACTGCGCAACACGTAAATATGGTTCATGAAATTATTTTTCGCGCTCGGCAGAAGTCATTTCGACGTTTGTCAATTGAAGTAGGTATTTTACGAGCATCTGTTTATCGTATACTTCGTATTGAATTAAACCTTTTCCCTACAAAATTCATTCGCGAGCTTCACTGACTAATGTTTAAAAACAAGTGGAAAGAAAGCTAGATCATCTTCAGTTTTTGAGACTCATCCACTTCACTGATGAGTGTTGTGTACATCTGTCTAGGGCAGCATTTCTCAAACGGTGGGTCGCGAGCCCCCGGTCGTAGTTTATTTGCCCCTGCAGTAGTGATTTGTGCAAAAAAAAAAAAAAAAGAAGCTTCGTGAGTTTGTTTACCATGGAGGGATGATAAGGTGTCGCGCCGACCTAAAACCTTGACAACGGGGATCGTGGAGCAAATCGGTCTGAGAAACACTGGTCTAGGGAGATTAATATGCAAAACTCGTTAGTGGGGAAGTCATGCTGTCGTTTCGCTAGCTAGAGCTTCCACGTAGTGTTGCTAAACTCGGCATTTGGGTCGCTGTTGGGGGCTATGGTGTAGTAGGTCGTACTTCTTTGAGAATGAAACTGGAAGAGAAGTAACTAATGCAAAATCCATATCGTCAGATGCTACAAGATTTTTACTTATACAACTAACTAGTTTGTCCCGTAAAAGAAGTAATTGCATTATCTGAGATTCACGATGGTTTTAGCAGGATGGAGCACCTCCACACACACACACACACACACACACACACACACACAGTGTGAAACAACTTTTTGAGGAAGCATTTTTCCAGGTGACTAATCTCCCTTCATTAGCCTATTAGCCTTTGGAATGGACCCCATACTCACCTGACTTCACACACCCCAGACTCGTTTGTGGGGTTACATAAAAACAGGATCTATTCTACCGAGCCAAAGACACTTTAAAGACCGAAGTTAATAAGTTAATAAGGTAATCAAGAGATCCCAGCTGAGCTATTTCCAAATAGTCAGACATTTGTGTAAGGTTGAATATTGCATTAGAAAAAATGGTGATTACACTGAGCACATGTTGTTTAATTAAGGTTAATAAACTATGTATTGCGTTTGTCTTTGTGTCTAGATTCCTTTTTTTTTTAGCTTTAGAACATTTATTTAGAAATATACATATTTTGGGGGGACACCTGGTGTATATATATATATATATATATATATATATATATATATATATATATTCGCTCACTTGTGCTGTAGTTTGCAAAACCTGAAATTTTTAATAGGATATTTAGTTTCTCCACAGTACTGCCAAATAGTTTTATTTATATATACTGTATATATATATATATATATATATATTTATTTTGTGTGCGCGCGCGCGCGCTCTTACGTGTGTGCGTTAGAAGGCTTTTTTATTATTATTATTATTATTATTATTATTATTTTCGATTTGTTGAATTAAAAGCATGGAACAATTTGAGTTATTTTAAGCATTCGATTCAATCTGGTGTAATTTAGTCGGTTTCAACTCTCTTTACAACAACTTGGCAACAAGATCGAAGCACAAAAAATCTGGATCGAAAATTGTGTGTGAAAAATGATATTCAAAAATTGAGAAAATACAGACGCTTTTATTAGTTTTTCTTTTTCACTTTCCGTACGATAAACCAAATTTTGTTTTAAACATTCGAGCCTTTTAGCTCGTACGTTACTGGCTATGTAAATCTTAAAAAAAAAAAAAAAGTGGAATGTGAGGGTAGTTGATGAATGTGTTCCAGACTCCTTATTATCGTTTGCTGTCGGCCGCTCGCGGGGAACACACACACACACACACACACACTTGTTCGGGAAACGAGAAAGAACTGCTATATCTTACGCTCTTTTAACGGATTCATCTTCACGACCTTCGGTCGACGTTTCACCCGGTGGTTTAACGGTAGCTAAAATTAATCGGGAGTTGAATTAATCCTAAATTTATTAAACAGGTGTTAAGGTGCAATTAGAGAAAGTCCGTTGGCTTTTTCTCACTCGTTCTGGTCGGCTGACTGGCTGATATTGGCGTATGAGGATATGGCTGATTGGCTGACCGGCTGGCTGGCTTACTCAATTCCGATCTTTCTCTGGATGAAAGAGCTGGAAACACGTGGTGGGCTCTAACGTCCTTGTCGAGGTAATGGTGGGTGGGGGTGTTGTCAGAAGTAGGGAGGACTTTTTTTAGCTTCACGTCACTCGCATGAACTATCAATTTTGCGACTAGTTGAAGGATGCGGCCTTACGACATCTGATCGGCTAGACATTCTATCGACAAATTATTAGGTTAGATTAGTTTTTTAGTGTCGATGTTTTAGTATTGTTGATGAAACGAGTATAGGTCCGAAGTATGTCATTAGGTAGATTCATTTCAAAGAATTGACGTTTGTAGACCAGTTTAAATTCTTAACTGATTCATAAAAGTTTTTGTATTACAACTAAAATGAGATTTATTTTTTAGCGGTACTGTAACTTTCGTTATTATATATATTATATATATATATATATATATATTATATATATATATATATATATGGGATGAATTTCATAGTTAAACGTGAAATGAATGATATAAACCTACAAGAAAAAAGATTCCAAGGCCTTTCATGTATTCAGCAGTACACCTCGTCAGGTGTACGAGGTGTACTGCTGAATACACAAAAGGCCTTGGAATCTTTTTTCCTTGTGGGTTTACATCATATACAGTATATATATGTATCACGCCAATAGCAAGCGGGTTGAGGGATCGATCCCGCCCTTTGACAGGAAAGGTTCACTTTTGTAACCATAGTTATAACTTATGGTGTGATATAATATATATATATATTATATATATATAATTATATATATATTATATATATATATATATATATATATATATATATATATAATATCACTACTCTAAACCCCCTCAGCGGTGACTAGGTCGTTGCACCGCCTTTCTACAATTTCGACCATCTCCTCCTCCCTTTGGGAAGTCCTGGCTACGGGACTATATATATATAAAAAAAAAATAATTAGTGTTTTAACTAAAACCTTTTTTTATCTTTGAACTTGGTTCTCCAAATTTTTTGAAAATTTAGAGATAGTGAGAGAGATGGTCATTTGTTTGACTGAATGGAATTTGTTAATTCATATCGACTCCACTGAATTTCTCTTTTTATTACTGATGAATACCCACGGGTATGAGGAACAAATTTTACAAACCAATAAAAATAAACTCGATTGTGCGACATTTTGTTGGTGTGAAGTGACGTTTGCCGTCTATGCAGATAGGGGATCATATTCCGAACTGGTACTGGTAATTAAGCAGAATTTCACAGATAAAAAGTATTAAACTGAATGAGTTGCACCTCCAGGCAATACAACCCAGATTATCATTATGCTTTATATATATATATATATATATATTATAGTAAATATTAAGTTGCACGGAGACCAGTTTTTTGACAGCCAGAATTTGTTAGAAAGATCCTGATTGGCCGATATTGGTCACCTGGGAAATAACCAACTAGTCTAAAACCATATCCAGTGTAATCACTCAACGCGATATATATATATATATATATATACACACACACCTTTGGTTAGCTTCCGCCCGAATTGTTCATTCTGACGAAGGTAAAGCTTTTCACTCCACCTTAGACCTACAGTTTAACGTGGAATCAGAACCACGCCCCACAGGCAGCCGAGCGTCTTAACCACTAGGCCACCTAGGGTACCCATTTATCTACCAACCACTTTCTTTATTGTGTGGAAGGATGAACAGCTGGGTTTTGCTGCGCGCCGGCTGCCGTCGGGTCTCGAACCCAGGGCCGATGGATTCGTAGTCAGCGACGCTAACCACTACACCGAGGCTAATTCGACATAATGGTGGTCGAAAAGTCGGAATAGTGAAGCTTTTCCTTAAGTTATCATAAAGTTTATCAGTTTTTTACGAAAGTCCTATTTTTGTTTTCAACACTATAAAGTTAATCATGCCTTGATTCTAAACTATAATATTACTACTGCAATAAAAACGTATAAAATGCGTATAAAGTACAGTACATGTAAATGCAGACGATAAAGGAGAGTCGTATTAGCCCTGGACATATATATATATATATATATATATATATATATATATATATATATTAGTGACGTCGCGGATGTCATTTTTTTCACATCCGCGGATGAGGATGTTTGATTTCAACATCCGCGGATGCGATGTCTACATTTTCGTTATTTTTTAGGATATATTCGAGATTTGTTGTGTTTAACGTATATAATAAGTTATTATATAGAGAGAGCTGTAGCTATAATGTAATATAATTGATTAATTGTACAATAATTGCTGTACTTTTCTCTGAACATATAAAATAATATCAAGCATCTAACTAATATAGAAATCAATTAGTGAATTCGTCTGCAAATAAATTCGTTATATTTTGTTGAGTTTCAGCCACAATTAGAAACCATAATTGTGTTACCAGGATGCGGGACGTGAACCCAACTCAAATGCACCCCACCGACCTCTTTCCCCAACCTCCACCCTTATAGAAAGAGATCTTTAATTAGCTTGATAACTATTTATATTAAGTTTAGAGTTTTATTAGGCATATTTATAAATGAGTAATTAAAATAAAGTAAACTAAGATGTTCATCGTTAATGTTCAAACTTAATTATAGGAAGGTTATGCTTAAGGAACATTAATTTTTCTGCCTTTTCTGCTGCCAGTCTGTTTCTCTTTTCATCATATATTAATCCAGCACTGCTAAATAATCTCTCGCTTGGTACGTTTGTTGGAGGACAGGCTAAATGTTTCCTTGCAAGTTTACTCAAGTATGGATAGATATTCTGCGTATTTTTCCACCAACTAATAGGATTGTCACATGCAGCCAGGCGTTTTTCTTGGTGATAGCTCTCGATCATTTTTACTACATCTTTTGACATCGCGTAGGTCTCGTCATTGCTGCTTGACTCAAGAAACTGAGACACAGATTCTGTGATAGATTTGCTTGTTGAAGGTGTTGGTTCTGTCACTGAAACTTTTATTCTTTTGGTGGGTGGCGAAGCAACAGATTCAAGAGATTGAAGCTCTTCAACTGCTTTGCCAAGTGATGATTTAACTCGTTCTAATGTACTAGGTGAAAATAACTTAGCTTTGTAACGTGGATCTAAGTAGGTTGCAAGAGAGTAACTTCATACAAGAACAGCCTCTCGTCTTGTCGCTTGCATCACTTTTGCGCACAATGAACTAGTTCTATTAATATAGTAGAATTTGATAATTTCCGCTTATTAATGACGTTTTATCTCAACGGTCCACATCCGCACGACATCCGCAGTCCAAAGTGCGGATGCGAGAAAATGTGCGGATGTTATGCGGATGTGACCTACATCACTAATATATATTATATATATAATATATATATACACACATTTAAACTGCAAACACGCAGTATAATTAACGTAAAGAACGACGCTTGTATAGGAGAATATTCCGCGCAAGATGAGAGAGAGAGAACGAAACAAATGAAAAAATGAGGTAACCACCCGGGAATCGAACCCGGGATCTTCTGATTGCCGGTCAGATATATATATATAATATATATATATATATATTATTTATTTATTTATTTATTTATTGAGGGAGTGGGGAGTTATTTTAATTCATCTCTATTTACATTGTCCCCTGGAGTTTAGTGTGGTGTTAATTATTTTTTTGCCATCGAAAGGTGAAAGTAAATGTGGCACCGACCCCCGCTGGGTGGGAGTTGGGGGTCCTTCAACATGTCATAACCCTCGGCTACCAATTAGGGTTTATGCAGTGTGCAGGGTGTGTGCGGTGGTTTACACCTGGGTATTTTAATGATGATTTCAAATAATTCGTGAACATACTACGGGTATTAATTTAACCGGTAAATAAATTATGCTATAAAATTACATTTAATGCAAGTGCTGAAACTGATCTCCCTTACGGCGATTTTGTGTGTGTGTGTGGGTGTGTGGAGAGAGATTGATTGATTTCCAGACCAAGTTCGTAACCCGACCCCGCTTGTAAAAAGTTGGAAGAAGAATGGCGACCAACGCACCCCGTGGGACTGGCGGGGCCGGATCCTATCTGTAAAAGGGAGCTTTATTATAATTGTAGCTCCCCACCCCCAATGTCCCGGACAGGCATGCGAACAATACCATAACGACGATTAATGACCCTCGAGAGTGTCACCATGGCCCCGTCTGTCCCCGGAACACAACCCCGTACGATTCCACACTGAAGTGCCCCTAATTATTTTATTGGGCACGTACCCATAAATGTAGTGTTACCTCGAAAGAAGATGAAAATTGTACGAGTCGAGTACAATAAAAACGCTAAAATATGGCCGATAATTTAGGTACTTAAATTTGAGGAGGATAATAAAAGAATTAATTTAAATTCTCTGTCAACCTACACACACACACACACACACACACACACACACACACCACACACACACACACACACACACACACGTGTTCCCTTATTAGGATTCGCGTATCGAATTTCTTGCAATATTTGTGTTTATGATATAGTGGGTCGAAAAGCGATATATAATTAAAGAACATACAACATACATCGGTTGATAGAAAAACGTTTCTTCATTTTCTGTTTACATTTTTAGTAATAATAAAGAATATTTTTTTCTCTTTATTTTTAATAAAGAATACAGCAAACTCACGTTTTATCTGTTGATCAGCCAGCCGGCATGCCCTACCTTAATTCTATAGACCATTACTTCATAGGTTTACTTTCGGAGATTCGAGAAAAGATACTGAAACTAGTACTAAGCATTTTCTTTCAAGTTTGACAAGTAATGGCAATAAATGATATTGAGCTAACTTTTAAAGTAGTGGGAAAATTTTTTCGTCGTAAAGGAAGCTTGTGGTTAAGTCGTCATTGAATTATATAGTCAAATTGCCGATAAGGGAATTATTTATCTATGCGTAAAATTTTAAATTTACTCCGGTTGAACGCGAAATAATTTGACCGGATTTACTTTTGATCAAACTTTACGTTAATGTAACTGAACTGTAGCAAAGCGACCGTTTGAGTAAACTAGTTGGTCTAGACCAGGGGTTCTCAATTGGTGGGTAATTACTTCAAAAGGGGTAATTTGGGATATCCAGGGGGTAATGGAGAAGCCATAAATATTTTATTTAAGATTGGTGTTTAAAGACAATTGTACGATTATAAACTACTACTACTATAACTTTTGGTTAATTTACGCGTCATTAGGGGTAAGTGGGTTGAGAACCCCTGGTCTAGACTAGAGCAGTGGTCGGCGAACTTTTTTGGGTATTACCCCAAAATATATTTGAGGATGTAATCAGGACGTAAATTCGTAATATTCTAAAATTTAGAATAACGCCACATTTATGTAACAAAATAAAATAAAAATATAGGAAAAAAATATCAGCACAAAGTCTCTCTCATACCGCACGCATTACCCCCAAAAGTTTTAAATTTACCCCATTTGGGTAATTTACCCCTGTTCCCCGACCACTGCTCTAGAGGCTTAGACTCATTCCCCCTTCTTCAAAAAGAAACTATAGTAATTGATAGAAAAGATGAATAGAAGGCTGTAACGTGTAAACGTAATTTTGAGGTAGTGTTTCTTAACCGAGTGCTTCACGGGTGCCTCGTAACGATGACTCTAAATTCCATGAAGATAACAGAAATAAGTAAGTGAAAAGTTAGTGAAGATATGGACTTTTAAATTGAACATTCGCCTTTTATTCCGTCCATATGGAAACTGGTAAAGATTGGGTGGCTAGGGGTGGAACTGGATGTTGAACAGTGGAAGGGGAAAAACAGATGGCATTGGGGTGCCTTGAGCCAGACAAAAGTTGGTAACTGCTGTTTTAAGGTTGATGCAGGCGAGCGCGTGTCCGCAACGTCGGGAAAATGCCGCTTTGCAGTTAAAGCGCGCGAGAACTTTGTGACCATTGTCGTAACACCGGTTCCCGTTGATCATCGGGGTAAGTGACGTTGAATCTGGGTTGTAGTTGGATAGGGGAACAACGTCCTCCGCGTCAAGATTTTGTCCGTACCCTTAGATAGTTCGGATACCGCGTAAGGTTATAGGTTCCCTCCTTCATATGACCGGAGATGTGGCGAACGAGGTTAAGCAACACCATGAAACGAGTTAAATTGCGCATACCTGTACATAAACAAAAGGTAGAAATTGTTCAATTTGTGTAGAGCAAGATTGGAGCGCCATCATCGCATTCGTAGAGAGAGAGATGCGTATTAAATTTGAATTTATTTGTCGGACCTCAAAAACAAAAACTAGCGTTTCCGTAACGAGTCATGCACCCCGAAACTTAAAATACCAGTGGGGGTGTTCAGTACAAATTAACGACTAGCGAATGAGTAATATATATATATATATATATACATATATACAGGGTGTCCGAGAATTATCTGTACAATTTTTGGCTGTTATTAAAAGTCAACCATGAAGTGTAGAAATTCCAGTGTTGTCCCATTTTACAGAGAATTTCATTAAGTTTTTTCTGATACCAAGTTTTGACAAGTTTTTTAGAAATTCCAGTGTGTCCGAAAATTATCTGTACAATTTCATCTTTTAACAAAATTCTTGATAAAACACGTAAAATTCTTAAACAAGATTATTTAGAATCTGTATTTTCAACAGTTTCTTTTATTAAAGTAACGTTGTTACAAATATTCGATATGTGCACCATTAGTGATTCGCAAAACATCCAATCGATACTCCAAATGTTGCCATGTACGCTGCAGCATATCCACATCAATTCGCTCAATAGCAGCTGTGATTCTTGCTTTTAAATCATCAATGTCTGTCACCCGCGTACAAAAAAGAAAAAACTTGTCAAAACTTGTTATCAGAAAAAACTTAATGAGTTTCTCTGTAAAATGGGACAACACTGGAATTTCTACACCTCATGGTTGACTTTTAATAACAGCCAAAAATTGTACAGATAATTCTCGGACACCCTGTGTGTGTGTGTGTGTGTATATATATATATATATATATATATATATATCGGCTCCAGTTTATTCCCCTTCCTCCCAGAGTCCAGTTTTTAGAAATGTTACAAGCCACACCCTTGGAGATTTTTTGTTTTTTTTTTTTGTTTATGAAAACAAGCTAGATAAAATTTGCAAATATATATATATAAGTGCAAATCGTAAATCACTACTTAGAAGATTATTTAACCTGTTAACAGGTGTTGTTCGTGAGAAGTTTTATTAATTTATGGGAATGTATAATACGGTATATATATATATTTCTTGACGTGATGTGTTGGTGTAAATACAGGAAAGGCTTTTAAATCTCTAATTTTTCCATGTGGGTTTATATCATTTATTATTTTCACGTGTTAAATTGCAAAATTTATGTGTATATGTATGTATATAATATCGGGTTTTGTAAAAAATAAGTATCCTCTTCAAAATGAAACTATCAGATAACCATACAAGAAATTACAAGATAAGATTAAATAATAAAATTCACTGAACAGGCAAACGTCGTTTATTATTATTAATTATTATTATTATGGGTATACAGGTTCAAAATGCCTCAATTAAGTTCAGAACAAAGAATCTTTTGATATGCTTGTCAACGAGAGATTTTTTTTTTTTTTTAAACTTAACCGAGACATTTTGAACCTGCAACCTTTAAACCCGTAAACTGTAATGAAAAAAATGGCTAGTAAGTAAAAAGTTTTGACTTTTGCCCGCTCAATGACTTTTATTATTTTATCTTCTCTTGTATGGTTATTCTGTAGTTTCAATTTTAATTTGGGCTCTTTTTGTCGCACCTTTATATATATATATATATATATATATATATATATATATATATATATAGGCGGTATATGTGCAGACTGTGTTCGCGTGATATCGTTATTTTGATCAAGTTGTTGAAAATTCCGTCACATACAGATAAACCGTTTTGTTCTTTGATTAAAATATACTGTTTCGTGCTTATTTAGCGTTAGTAAATTAAGATTTAAATCGTCCCTAATCTCTTGACAAGCTCAGAAAGCGCATATGAATGCATTTCATATCGAGAATCTCGGAGAAAAAAAACGACGACGTTCCAGATATCTGACTAGAAACATTCGTGTAAGATAATATATTCCAAATTTAACTAACTGTGGCGTGTTTTATTTTGAACCACTTCAGTTTTGAACCGGTGCTGCTGCCGCTGTTTGGTTTGGTCTATATATATATATATATATATATATATATATATATATATTTGTTTATTTATTGAGTACAGAGCCTGCTCGATGTTGATAGTATTAAATGCAAATTAGAATTGCGAGTAATTCTTGTCTTGCATTTCTGGTTGTATATAAAAGAGCAGCAGCAGCTGCATTTATATCTCGTATCGTATGTCGTTGATGTGTAACTCATTAAAGTCTAGTTTGCAACATTGCTTCGTGCAACACATTTTCACGTGAATGTTTCATGAAAAATGTTCCGCGGTTTAAAAGTTAATTTGAAATCTGTTTTTTTGAACCTTCGAAATATTTCTATATACTGTAAATTTCGTAACTGCGCGCAGGAACAGCAAGCTGTATGTGACCCTCTTTGTGTTGCATTTTATAGCCTTACAAAAACTTGGATAATAGTGGCTCGAACGTTTAGTAAATATTCACGTTGTTTAAACTAGTACTAACTTCTTGTAGTTAGTTATTGGCGGATATGAAATACAAAAAAAACAAAAACGTTCAAACTGACATTCAGTAACTAACCTAAGAAAAATATTTTTAAAGCCGTTTGAAAGACGATGACGTCATTGTGTAACGTCATAAGTTATTTACCGTCCGATCAGAAGTCTTTTCATGGTAAAAAAGAAAAAAAAATTGTTTTTGTAAGGGTTTTTGAGTGAAGCTAAAATGAAGATGCCCCGCTCGAGATCTCTGGTCACTCCTGATTAAATTACACCTCTTCATCTTGTCTCATAAATTTGTAATATATACATTTATCTATATATTAATTTTCTCCTCTCCTCCCCCCCCCCTTTTCACCCTTTCACTCGCTCACTCGCTCGCTCACTCACTCACTCACTCACTCACTCACTCACTCACTCTCCTTTCCCGCATTCTTTACTCGCCTCAGAACCAATTGAGCAAATGCACCCCTTATCTTAATGGAGTGTTCGATCACTCGCTCCCTACTTTATCCTTTTTACCTTCGCGAATTTATCGCTCCCATAGGATACTGCAACGATCGGGGGAAAGTGCGTTTATCGAGTGATATTGGACACCATCAGGGAGCGAATGGGTCGACCCATTAACGAGCCAATTTATCTCTGAACCACTTTAGTTTACGCGTATCGGTTAAAAAAAAACTTTTGCGACCTCAATCGTTCTATTTCCCATTTAGTGGAGATTTAATTAATCATGATTGTAGGATGCGCTGCAAATCTTCTTTATGAATGAGTAGGGCCACGTCGTGACATTCTTCCCATTAGATCAGCGGGATTATGCGACGGTTGGTTCTGTTTAGTGATTTGGATAGGCGTCCATCATCCGGTGCCTTTAGATGTAGTACTACTAGTAGTAGTAGTAGTAGTAGTAGCAGTAGCCCGTAGATGGTTCGTATCCCACGTAAAACTTTATAGGTTCCCTCCCTGTCATAGATCTTTGCCGTTCCGAAGGTTAAACAAGGCCAAACTTTGTTATTCCGAGATAGTATCTGTTAGAGAATGTTTATTCAAGAGTGATTGCGTGAATTGTTGTTTTTCGCTATTTCAGCTATTTCCGTTACTTATTATTACTTCATTTTGTTCGCAGACCGCGAAGATCAGAGTATATTATGCACGGGGGAGTCCGGCGCCGGAAAGACTGAGAACACGAAGAAGGTGATACAGTATTTGGCGTACGTGGCCGCCTCCAAATCGAAAGCGGGTTCTACGGTAAGTACCACCTTCCGAATTTGTTGTTTACACCGAAAGAGATTTTATTTAAAAAATACTTTTTTTTTACATTAAAAATAGGTGACTTGGCTTATAGATCGCTGGTGTACGACTTTATTTTTGTCTAAAGTTAGAGAACAATTTTTTGTAATATATATATATAGTAGTCAATAGAGCTCGTAATTTTAATTTTCACACTTCCTTCGAAATTATGAACTACTGTACAAGGTGTGTATATATATATATGGGCTACGTCGTAGCCAGTGTCGTAACACCGCTTCCCGTTGGTCAGCGAAGTTAAGCGACATTGGGTCGCATAGTAGTTGGATGGAAGACCGTCCCCCGCTTCCAAACTATGTAACGACTCGTGGTTCGGATACCACGTAAAGCTGTAGGTCTCCCTCCGTCATACGACCTTAGATGTTGCGAAGGAGGTTAAACAACTCCGTCATTATATATATATATATGCGCCTCGGTGGTGTAGTGGTTAGCGTCGCTGACTACGAATCCATCGGCCCGGGTTCGAGACCCGGCGCGCAGCAAAACCCAGCTGTTCATCCTTCCACACAATGAAGAAAGTGGTTGGTAGATAAATGGGTACCCTAGATGGCCTAGTGGTTAAGACGCTGGGCTGCTAATGGGGCGTGGTTCGGATTCCACGTTAAACTGTAGGTCTAAGGTAGAGTGAAAAGCTTGACCTTCGTCAGAATGAACAATTCGGGCGAAAGCTAACCAAAGGTTATATATTATTACTGGTTTTCTGTATATTCCGAGGTTCAGTTTAAGGTAGTCATCAAAGTGGTTCCATTGGAGAAAGGTTTATTTTTTTCTTCTGTGAAAAGTAAGCTGAAATACTAGAGCGCATGCGGGAAAGATAATGGTTTTCAACTCTTGCCACAAATTCCATTTTTTCTTTTTTTCCCCCCATCTGTTATCACTTCACCCGCTAAACCTTTCTTGTTTCTCAATATAAATGATCCTTTTAGACAAAAGGGAAAATGGCTTTCATTGCATACAGTTAAAATCACTTTTATCTGAAATTACTGCAATTGTGGAGACATTCCTGCCTCCTGCATGCTATTTTTAATTAAAAACAAAAATGGATGGGTGACCATCCTCCGCGTTCAGATGATGTAGCGACTCGTAGATGGTTCAGATGCCACGTAAAGCTGTAGATCTCCCTCCGTCATACAACCTTTGCGTCACGAAGGTTGTTAAATACAACCCCAACATTATTATTATTATTACTGAACTTGATCCTGTAGTATCGCGTCCTTTAAGCATTACAATTTTTTTTTCTATTCGTAATCCGCCGCGCTTAAATTCGAGAGAACCTATTAATAGATCATCAAAACGTACCTATACCCATTTGGTCGACAAGGTATAATAACATCGACACTAAAAACTAACTTAACCTAGCTTAATTTAACCCGCAAAAACTTGTCAATTTTTTTTATGTAAAGTCGATCAGATGTCGTTTGCCCATTTAAAACGTAATTCATTAATTTTCACTTTTTTTAAAATTTTAAATTAAAATGATTATAGAGTATGGTACCATTTGGAGTTGTAACTGAAATTTATTAGCCTTGCCTGAACTAACTTACTCTTACGGGTTCAAAAGCTTTGTATATAAAACCGAGTAAAAAGAATTACGGTATACGATTTTAAAAGATTTTTCCGAGTAAAATAGCCATATATAATGGTCACCTTAACGTAACGACTGAATTATGGCCTTAGTTTCGTGTGGAAAGTATAAATGTATATAAAAGAATTCTATTAAAGGTTTATTTTTTATATATATAATAATATTCGCTTGAAATAGCGAATCTTTAAAAAGTTTTTTAAGGTTTTTATAAAGCGTAGCTGTCATTTAAATTTTTAAGTATAGAATAGTTTCTTTATTACGTTCTTCAGTATAGCTTTTGATTGGGATTACGAAGCATTTTTTAAAATTTTCGTGATACGTTAAATTCAACGGAAGACACGTTTTTAGTACCGATAAACTTCAATTTATTATCGGTAAATATGCACCAACTTCTTTCCCTTTTTACGTTAGACATTTTCAATTTAAAATAAAGAAGCGAAGTGGAGACGCGGGTCGGAGGTTCGAACCCCGATGGTGTTGGCTAAATAATAATAATAATAATAATAATAATCCGGGAGTTCGCGTTCGCTTGGTCTGAGCGCTCTGCCAGTTTCTCGCTCTCCTCACATTACTAACAGTTAAAAACTATTCCCCGACTGAGGCGCAGAAAGTGTCGTATGTGGATTTAATGAAGGTTGCATTTAGAATCATTGAGGAGTCTACAGTATCGTTACAGTAGGCCGTATCGTAGGCCAACGTTACGTTACTGTAACATATTTACCCGATTATTCATAATTAAACTAATAACACGTCTGACACGTGGTATTATATATAGTTTTTTGGCACAATTATATACTGTGAGAAAATTGTAATAAATATTTGCGTATATACTCTCTTCTTAATTGTTTTTCGTACGTACAAATAGTAGAGTTGGCATTCCTTTCTAAAACATTCATTATTGTTGTTCAATTTCTATAATACTCGTATTTCAAGATTCTTCTATATGATGTCACGTCCGGGCATTTCTTTGTAAATATTTGTCTTGTCGACAGCATGTCAAGGTAAATTTCATAATTATTATTATTATTAAACATAATTATCTGAGCTTCTGATACTGTTTTTGTAAAAAAAATAAATCTTCCGAGACTTTCAAAATGCCTGCATTTTATTCGTTAATTATTTAAACTTTCATATAAATAACGCTGTTAACTATTTTACTACTATAATGTGTACTGTTGCCGCTTTTACTACTAGTATTAGTACTATTTTATATATAATATATATTCGCTGTACTATGCTTATATTGTATCTTGTATATTAATGGAGTTTTCTACTTGCCTGTCAAATATGTTTGTAGGAAGACGGGGGGAATGTGTATAAAGCGGTAAGTTGTTTCTCTTGTGACTCATTTTTACGCTCATTGCTTCTTTTATTTCTCTTTAGTTATTCATTTGTTTTACAATAGGTTTCTTTGCTTGCCAAATTTGATTATCATAATAATTAAAGCTTTGTGATAATTGGTAACGAAATCCCAGTTCACGTTGATTCTGTTGTCGCACTCAATTTGGAAATAGTATTAGAAAAACACCCGCACATTTTTATTTATTTATTATACCGGGTGTCCCAAAAGTCAGTTTACCGAAGAACATGTTCTCCTAAGGTGTGAGTTTACTAAGAAAAAAACTTTTCATAAATATATTTACGAAACATAAGAAAACAAAGAAAAAAAAATTCTGAAAAATATTTACAAAAGATGAGAATAGTTTTGGTTACAATAACTGTTCAAAATGTCGTCCATGTTGTTCGATGCACATCTTGTATCTGTCAACGGTTGACCGGCAAATTGCTTTACATAGTTCCTTATCATTGCTTAAGAGCTGGAATTCTTCACAAATATAGTCTTTAAGGTCCTGAAGACATGCTGGCTTTTTGCTGTAAAAAAAAATTGTCATGTTTAGAATAATCATCAGGAGAAAACATTTTCCTCGGTAAACTGACTTTTGGGACACCTTGTGTGTGTATATATGTATATATAAATTTTTAAGGGTTGGAGGTGGCTTAGGCGTAGTATAACAATGCGGAGTTTTTAAACATTGTGTGTATTTTAATAATAATAATAATGGCTGAAATGAGAGGACAAAAATTGTTTACAAGTTTGGAAAACGGTCACTAAAAATGAAAACCTCACCACTCCGTTCTTTCGTGTGACGTCATCGAAGCGTGTGTGACGTCACAGGATTGATAGGGTATGACCATATGGGGGGAGGGCGCATAAGGACACCGGGCACTCGGGAAAGTCCCTTAAATGGCCGGTTCATACCGTTTTCCTCGCAACCCCAAACCCGCTTAAACTCCCTACTCGCGATTGCACGCGCGGGGAAACCGCACGCGCGTGCCCTACGTCACAGGTGTTAGGGTAGGAGATAGGGTAGGATAGGTTGACGCGCCCTTTGAGAGAAAAGGAGAGGGAGTTGGGGGGTTGTTGGGTGGGAGTGGGTGGTAGAAGGTGGTAGAGGATGAGGGGGGGAGAGGCCTCAAAAGGTTAGATCGTGGGAGTAGCGGGGGAGATTATGTACACAGTTTTTTTTTTTTGTTAGACTTTCTTAATAATTGAATTAATTGTGATTTATTAATTTTCATTTGTTTTTTGTACGTGTTTTCTACCACTTTTACTATACCGGATTGGTCGCCGGTTCGATTGAGAAAGTTGTGTGACGTTATCGTACATTGGGGATCCTTTTACTCTTGCTATTGTCTGCAAATTTTTTTTTTTTTTAAGATTAAATCAGTTTTCTGACGAAGCTATTATTGTATTTATTGTAACTACGTGTGTCACAAATTTGTGCAAGTCTTTCTTATATATATATATATATATATAATAATATATTTTATATATATATATATATATACTAAAAAAATAATAATAATAAAAAACCTCATTAATAGCCAATTAGATAATCAAATTACAACTTATGAATTAATAATTGTACGTCGTATCGGGACATTAAATTGCTATTTTTAATCAAGTGAATATCGTATAAGGGAAAAAATAACAGACGTTAAATAAATCGAGAGATGGAAATAAAGTATACGAAAATGGTGGATATCATAAATTTTAATTTTTGGAATTTATTAAATTTACCTTTACTTTTTTCTTCTTTTTTTTGAAGGTAGAATTATAAATTAAAAATATTATTAGTTAAATTCAGTTATCAATATATTTCGTTTACTCTATTTGGTGTTGTTAATTATTGCTTTTTCCCATATATAAATAATGTTATATATATATAGTGTCAGTCGCCAAAAATTTGCTAATTAAGACGCGAGTACTTGCATAAAGAAACGAGTTTTGGTAAATTCTTATGAAATTGTACCCAAGGTAATTTTTTTTCCTTTTCATACCAACAAAATCCTCCCAAAACGGGTATTTGTGAATCACTCACACTGGATGGACCAACCCTAATCATCATGACGTCATCCAGGTCATAATTTACTTTTATCCATTTTTTTCACTTTTGCCTCGAAATGAAAAAATTTAGTAATTGGGTGGGGCTGTGGAACTCGCCTTAAATGCTTATATGGATTAACCCTTCTCCACCGGTCTCTCTTTACCATAGGTACGCGGTTTGTATTTCATGATCACTTTTCAATAATTACTATTTTTTCCGATTGCGTTACGAAATGTTGCGTGGAATGGGTATTCGAGGGCGTATAATAAACTGAATTTAATAGGGTTGTTAATCGTTGTTATGAAATGGTTATTTATTTGGCGGTTTAACGAGCGACGTGAAAGAGAAGAATAGCGTAGAGTACAGTCTTATTGTTACGGCCTTTTCTAACTAATTAACCAATAGAAGAAGAAGAACCCCATCTGAGCTTCCATGAAGGTTTCGCACCGGACACTTTATAATTTAATCCTTCTTCCACTTTTATGACGTAACTAATTTGAACATAAGGCCCAATACCGTATTTATCATCATGGAAGGTTATCCCAGTTTAGTCTTGTTTTTTTTTTCTCGTGTAGCTAAATTAATAAGCCCCATCACCCCTTAGGTGTAAATAAGAACTTTGTTGTAGGAGGAGTCTGGGCCTACTTCGGATTAAAATGCTCTTGGAATAAAGTTAACATTCGGATTAAATGCGGGTTCTCGGTTATTTTTATGAATGGAGAAATGGGAGTACGCGCGGAAGCGTAACCACAGATTTAGACGTAAATGTATTAAGTATGAAAAATATGGATCAATACGGCAGTTTGAGGGGAGGACGTCGAGAACATTCGTACAAATGGAAGTGGACGAGGACGAGATTCGTACGGAAGGAGAGGATGGGGGGGTGACTCGAGGGTACGTACAGTTTCGGGGAAAAAAGTTTGTAAAATCATTTAAAAATTACTAATTGTTAGTAGTCAGTTTT